>CM040399.1:43652371-44064871 GCA_022702515.1 Ilyophis sp. 1 JC-2022 | reverse complement strand
TTATTTAAAAAATGAGCGCAGCTCTATTTCTAAGCTAAATAAATATTATATATAAAGTTGCAGGAACCTGTATAAGCGTGACTGCATAATACAGAATAAATCATAAACCAGATACATATTTCTCTTTGTATTGTTTTGTATGTTTAGTTTTTTTTTTACATTTGCGGGAGAAAGCCGAGAAAATGTATTTGAGAAGAGTTGAATGGGCATCATTGGATGAATGCTGGATTCATGCAATGAAAAGAGTTTTATTGTGATGGCGTCTGCTTGGCGATAGCGGTGATGAGCGTGGCGTATTAGCAGCTCTGCATTCTGGATGACGATGATGATGTTGAGCAGATTCGCTCCGTTCGTCCCCAGGCCACTGTACACCTAGTCTGGAACTTAGATGCCATGTCTGGCTTGCGGTTTGAAATCGAGGTTCACCAACGCAGCCAGGTTCTCGCTCATTTTATGGGGGTTAATTTAAAAAAAAACGCCTTGAATACAAAATGCTGCGCAAAAATGTGTTATACGACTCGTATATTTATTTTCGAATATATAAAAATAACTTGATTGAACATCATTTAGGCATGATGTCCATCAGTGTGATTCACAAGATCATATCAATACAGTTTTTGTGAACGTGATTGTACTAAACATGTTACAGATGCACTGTATCAGGCGCACGTGAAATGTCAGCTTATCATAAAATTGGCGCTTTTTTGCAATCAACATAATGTAACAAGGCCACACTAATAATAATAATAATAATAATAATAATAATAATAATAATAATAATGCACACACACTTTTTATTTATTTCACAACACATCCCATGTTCCACCAGTCAGGTCAATCACTAACACGTTGTTATGAGTACACATGCACCTCACTGTAATGTGGCCTGTTCATTGCGCCATTGATCAAGTAGGCACATCCTGTCACCGGATCACAGCTGGCCAGTGGACCAGCTGACCCACCCTCCCCGCCCCCCAACCTGCCCCTGCATCCCTCCCCCTGAAACCTTTCTTCCTCGCACCGCTCCCACAAACGCCAGGGAGGATTCTGGTAAGTGGGGTCATGGGCCACGTGTAGTAATCCATCTAAATAGCATGACAGCGACAGATAATAAATCATTCATTCATCGTTTAATCCATTGTGCGTCCCGTACAAAACTCTGGAAAACAATGTGCGCGCAGCACGACTGCTTCCAGGTGTCTGCCGACGGGGATCAGCTGCGCAGGGGCCTCGGTGTTAGGCCTTCAGATTGTTTATCAATAAGATCAAAAAATAATTCATCTTTATGTGTCAGGTGCATCACTGTGACTTGTATACAAGTGTTGGAAAGCTGAGACAAATTCATTTCTTCATTCATCTGATCTTTAGCTTAAAATATATAGCAGCCCTCCAGCCCCAACCCTTGTAGACAATGTGATGAAATAATCTCTTCTCAAGGGTACTGTATTAGTGTTGTCTTAATTTGGTTTAATTTCAGTATGGCTTAAGCAGTAGGGTTATTGCGATCCGCGCCCACAAAATGGCTCCTTGTCGAACCACCTCTGGTCATATCCTCGAGGTGTTATTTCACTAACATACTTTTTGTAATATAAAAACACAGCTTAGTCTTCATGGCACACATTGTTCACCATAAAAACGTTCAGGAGAGTTCATCATCAACATTTGCGTTTGGTTCGGCTCCGCTCGTTCACCGTCACGACAGTCGCTCTGCTACCTCAGACCTTCTTGGGCCAACGCTTTTTGATATATTTTAAGAACCAATGATACCGCCATTAAGTGCGGACCTTTGAATGTGGCTGAACTGATTTGCTCCCCCCCCCCCCCCCCCAACTGCCCCCAACCATCCCACCATCCTTAATGTGCCCTTTCTGCCTTTGGGATTCTTCTCGGTTCCCGAAGCGTGGCATTGCACCTGACAGTGGCAATGGAGAAGCCTCCCGAATGATCTTACACTTTAATTACCACACTGCCTTGTAAGTGCTCCTGCAAGGAACTACAACCCGGGTACTGGAGACAGATACGCTATTCCAAATAATTAAATACTGACCCATTAAGCTGAGAACATGTGGATGCGCTTCCTCGTCCGCTGTCCTTCAGCCTTGGAAGCAGCGCGGAAGAGTCCTTTCTCGTGAGCGTAGTCGGCCGTTTTGTCTCTTCCTCCTCTTCCCTCTCCCCCTCCAACTTTGTTTTGTCTGACGTGCACAATAATTGTTTGCAACATGAGAATTCTGCTGTGCCTGCTGATTAAAAGTCCTTAGGTTAAAAATGTGACCAGTGGGTTAAAGTAATAAAAATGGCTATTAGAAATTCCCTTGGACATGCCATTCTAGAAGAAGAAGAGGTAGTGGCACCTAATTACACCAGTTCACTTGGCTGCTTTTATCTGTAATTGGACTATATAGTCCTTCATTATAATTTACTTTCTCCTCCCAAACTGTGATAATCAAGACAAGCAGAACTGAATGGCCCGTAAATGGCCACAGAACTGACACTGGTTAATGCCTAATTATAACAACTAAATTAAAGAAGTGACTGAAGGAACCAGTGGGATAATCTTGAAGCACTTAATTCAACAGGAACACCATAAAGGTTTGGGTGCGAGATAAGAGAAAGCACTCGTATGTTTCAACAGTTTGTACTCATGCAGTATTAGAATACAAATATTAATAATTAATCCATGAGACACGCTCGTGGGACAACAGCAAAAAAAATTATGAATTACCAGTAAAGCTCGCAATTAAAAAGGACACCGCTGGACATTTGTCTAAAATTCAGTAATTTTCTGTGGAATTTGACTCGGTATTAAGTTTCTTATCTACCAACACACTGTAATAAAGTCACATTAGAGAGAGTGAATCTGATTTTCCCATCTTCATGTCAAAACCATGACACATATTATAAATCTAATTTTCCCCCTCAAATGAATTTGGTCTTTCCACAACTGAGCAAAGTTTGTACCCAGAATGTTTTGTTAAAATGCAACAGAAACACCTCACATACACAAATACACTCACAGCACAACTGACGCTCACACACACACGGGGACACACTCGGGTACACACATGCATGTGCACGTGCGCACACACTCACAACAGAGCTATATTTTCCATTCTTCAACAACAAAACCTTCCTTTTTTTTTTTACAAAAGAATTTTCTTTCACAAACCCAAAACAAAAAAAATCTGTTGTGACTGTTATACAGGTATCACACATGGTTTTGTTCTATAATTCACTCACTTAAAATTCATAAGAGGAATTAAACACAGCTAATTTGTGAGGGGACTACTAAAATGATCACAAAACATATCTCAGGACATTAAAAAAAAAAGGACACCAGCATTTCAGTTTGAGAGTGCATGCGAAGCAAGAGCCAGAGAGTTGTTCAACCTTTAACCTTTTTACACACTCACACATCACACATCCCAGGATTTGTTTGTGACCATCCATGTATGCCACCTTCTTTGGGAGCAGAGTGGCACAGGCTGGCAGCTCAATGGGCTAATCCTGAGGAGTGAGAGACACCCAGCCTCCCCACTGTCATGCCAACCGTGCCAACACTGACAGAGCTATTTTCTGCATACTTAGCATCACGATCCCTCAACTCATTCACCACTGTGGCAATAAGCATACCCTGACTGACAGGCAGCAGGCTTTGATGGGGGGATTTGAGAAACATTTCAAGTCACAAGTCTCCTGATTACATTTAATGAGGGGGGACATGTTCTTATCCGGCTTATAAAGCTGTGCACAAAACCAAGGACTTGCTCTGGCAAAACCATGGGGACAGATGAGAGAGGAACACAAACATGCCTTCCACCATCGCACTGCGGTTTTACACGTTTCGGACACCATCCGGAGGGAGGGTTTTTAGGCTGCGTGGTAGTACTGTTAGCTGTATTGGTGCTGTAACAGTACAGTGTTGCCATGACACAAGTCATAGCAGTACTGCTGGCTATACAATTGTACAAGTATTTGTACCATAGCAATACAGTGCTTCTGTGGGAATCTCTGACAAATGTATTTGCATGTTGTACATATATCAATTACTTTCTGTATGACTTAATAACTACAAATAACTACAACACCGGCCCCATCCTCAACACCGGCCCCAGCCCCAACACCGGCCCCAGCCTCAACACCGGCCCCATCCTCAACACCGGCCCCATCCTCAACACCGGCCCCAGCCCCAACACCGCCCCCATCCTCAACACCGGCCCCAACACTGGCCCCAGCCCCAACACCGGCCACAGCCCCAACACCAGCCCTAACCCCAACACTGCATCTGTGTCCCCTTGCCACCGCCGTGCCCCAGCACAGACTCTATCCAGCAGGGCTCATTTCCTATGGCAGGGAGAGAGAGGCCTAATGAATGGGGACACTTCAGCCCCCCTCCTCCTCCCCTTCTGAATACTTACCCTACGGTAATATATACCTTGAGCTTACTCAGCAAAGTCAAATGCCAGTGCGTCTCCTCAATACCCACTCTTCTGGATCTTTAAGCATGCTTTCACATCCATGCATTTGTGCTGGAGTTTTAGATCTTGTTTAAGAAGTGGGCAATTGAGAGAGGGAAAAAAAGAAAGGGCTGCCCAAACCTGTTCGACCCATCGAGGACAACGGGAGGCGTGACGGCTTTTGTTTAAACACAATGCAAATTTTCAGAAAAGATGAGAGTTCAGGCTCATTCCTGCTAACCATATTTGATTTACATCAATTAGAACCCTCGCAGAAGGTATCATATCATGGGCGAGGTAATAACCCAGAAATAACCTCATTAAAAAGACAGCATATCGGTCTAAGCAGAATGAACTCATTGCTGAAAAATTAGTGACCTGGAAAGTAGCAGGACGAGTTAATGGCGCCACGGTGGAGAATGCGCTACCATTTACAAAGCTGAAGAAGAGGAGAAATCCTTCAGTATACTTCAGATTTTGATGTTTAATATATTATCTTCTTTTTAAATGTATAGCCAGATTAGAGCTTTTTTTTTGAGGGAGGGGGGGGGTTATCAGAATGAATGAATCAGACTACAGGGTCTGAAATGAACTTTTTTTTCTCCACCAGCCACTGTAGCAGGTAGATACAAATTTCTACTAGCCACTCAAATTATTTTACCAGCCACTTCTGAAAACCATGCAGAAAACATTACAATTACAAATACCCTTTTTTAAACTGCAAATATAGGAAATTCCAATCTAAAATGTATCAGTTGGCTTGTTATTTTTCTGAAGTCAGGGGTTGTGTTGTGTATTTTTGTGCTTGTTCTAAATCTAACGCTTGTTAGAAATCTAACAAGTGACCCCATTTTTAAAAATATTTATGGTTAGTGCTGTTCAATGGCACTAGCCATTATTAATTGTGTGCGCGCTCTCGCTCTCTCTCTCTCTTTCTTGAAAGTTTTGAAAAACATTGCGGATTAAAACAAATCTTATATTTTAGACATACCCTATTTTAGATGTTTTCAACCTGTGGGCCGCGGTGGTACTGCAGGAGGGCCGTCATTTATTTATTTTTTAGGTTATTAACCCAAATTAAATAACAATTAAAAAATAAAATCACATATTTAGAGAGAACTCTGATTGGTCTCTACGGCGGCTGGAGAATTGTTTGATCAACATGACCACAATTTTAGCTGTGTGCAAGCTAAACCGTCAGTGCTAAAACATTTATCTTTTTGAATGTATTCAAAGGAATTTATCATGGATAAGTGGTTACAAACAGGGTCTCTCAAAGAGAAAGATTCAGAGGCTGGTCCATCTACCAGTAAGGAAACGGCTCCAGTGTCTGACACTGAAAAGAGGCATAAAGCAAAATTAAGAAAATACAGCAGTGATTATTTATTTATTTTTTATTCCGAACAAGCTTTTTATGTAATTGTAAATTATGGCTCTGGGATCTAGTTTTATCTAGCTATGTTTTACAACTTTTTATGAAAACATTCTGAGTAACATTAGCCTGGCCCTACCGAGTCTAGTAATTTTCAATCAAAATAACTTAAATAACGTCACTATCATGTTTCTGTCCGCACTATCGTTTCTCTAACTAAAGGTTGAATTTGTCAATTAGATGTAACGACACATTTGATTAATCGCACATAACATCAGCATGTATGCATTTGATTTGGCTTGTGAATTAACTGTGTCCATTCTCAATTAACAGCAGTGATTGCGTTGCTACTGGTTAAACATTTAGTAACGTGCATTTCAATTATGTAGTAGTGTCCTATTAGCCCAAGATCATTGAATGTTTTTTTTTCTGTAACATTAGTGTTATTATTTTTTTATTGTTTGTTGTGTCAGAATTCATTAGCCCAGCCCCCCGTAGCTCCCCCAATCACAATTATCAATGCGTGAAGCCATGTTACATGTGTAGGTCTGTCCGTGATTTTCAGTGTCGATTGTAACATGTGTAAATGCATTTGTAAAACGCTGGGGTCCTGCAGGGGGGCCGTGGAAGCTTTTGTGGTCGGTCGTGTGGGCCGCGAGCTGTAAAACGTTGGAAACCTCTGCCCTATTTCATTATCTGTCAACCAAATAAATTTCTTCTAGGGGCACATACTTTATTTGGGTAGACTGTCATGGTCATGTTGACGGTATTTTGATAACTGTATTCGTAATTATATTGTGGTAAATTGTACGCAGAAATCAGTATATTTGCAAAAGTATTACTTCTTTGCATTGGGGTTTTACCGTAAAACTGGCATCGGGGTTATTGTGAATAGTGTCATTGGGTACGTTTACATGCACACTAATACTCCGATCTGAATCCGGTTATGGCAATACTCTGGATACAGAAATGATCACGTAAACACCTTTATCCGATAATGTAAGGTCATAATCCGCGTTTTCAAAACCTGATTTACACCCCTGATTTTTTACAAACCTTTGATTTTTCAGTGCACGTAAACTTTCTCCGGCTTTTCACAACTACGCATGTCAGGCAGAAGAGGCGTTGTAACGCCAAAATTGTATTTGCAAATGTTCCTTCTGGATCTCACCAGAATTTTATTATTAAATGAATGCATATCACTGGTGAAAATATATTGTTCAGTGTTACATGCTTGTGTTTGTACTAGTTAGCTGGCTAACACATAAAATAACTGAAATTATCTGAATATTTTCCAGATTTAGAGATTGGTAAAGCTAGCTTGTACAATAATATCAATTAACCACTACTAGTAATTAGTTATAAAAGAAAATGCTATAATAATTACTAGCTAGCTATAATAATAATAATAACTATTATTCTTATTATTATTTGATGGGTGGATACATTTTGTCCTTACAACGGGAAGCAGTTAATAGCTATGTTTTCCACAGAGTCGATTATGGAGAGAATCATGTAAATGTGGCTTTTGGAGTAATCACTTTTCTTATGTCCATGTGAACGCGATAAGTTAAATACTGGCATAAGCGGATAGCTTCCAGTAATTGGATATTGCTGTGCATGTAAACATACCCAGTGTATAGGCTATTTCCTAGCTGCAATGTAGCTATGTACATAGTGAAGGTGCCTTGCAGCTGAGCTATTTCTATGCAGTCTAGAGTGTGTGAGTGTCTGAATGTTGATATTTTACAAATAAACCTAATTTGAACGTACAATATTGTAAAGACTTTTGTTTACTTTTGTGTACCAGTGTAATTTACAGGTGAATCTAGTCTCAACCCCCAATTCCCATAGAGATCCATTCAAATGCAGAGAGCTTATAGTATCGCTTGTAACAGTACCTGGAAATAAGATATCGAGTCTTTTGATGTTGATGGGTCACAGACTTCAGGAAGTAACAGCATGCAAAGGATATGCGACCAAATATTAAATATGATACTTTAAAAATATGTTAAAGCAAAGGGTATGAACCGATTTTTTATACATTTGCAAACATTTCTAAAAACATGTTTTCACTTTGTCATTATGGGCTATTTTGTGTAGAATTTTGAGACAAAAATGAACTCAATCTATTGTAGAATATGTCTGTAATGTAATAAAATGTGGAGAAGGTGAAAGGGGTATTCAGACTTTCGGGCTTGACTGTATGTGTTCTGGGGGGTATACTACAAAGGAAGATTAACATAGCCAGGGTTTTTTTTGCGTTAGCTAAACACCGCAATCTGGCTTAACCGGTACTACAAACATGGTTATCAACTTGCTAAGTGAAAACAGGCTTTATTAATCAAGGTACGTGCGCGTTCCCATAAGCGGGGCGGTGTTTGCAACAAAGAGCCTATAGTGGTGCAGCATGGGCTGTACTAGAGCAACGTATTTCTCTCCTGTGGGGAAAAAAAAACTGATACGGACAGATATAATGGACGAATAAGAACATGAAACAATCATAGGAGCAAAAAGCAACACCGTTGCCTCCAACAAAACCAGGAAGGAGCTTTTGTAAAAAATATAAATAAAAAATGCTCATTGTGTAGGTTAAATTCATTAGGCTAGTTAATACCTTATTCACCTTACCACTCGTAACAAATAAATGTATACTCTCAACACATTGTCAAACAGTTTATTTATAATGTGACAACTGTACTACTACATTCTAGAGCTCTAAACTTTAAACTTGATACAGCATGTTTAAAATATAGTTGAAGCACGCACATCAACGTTTTTTCATTAAAAAAAAGTCTCTCAAGCATTTTGCGGAACTCAGTAATCTCGCCCTGCGAAGAGATTCCCTCAGTATCCACACATATCTCTACGGGATTCTTTGGAAAGGAGATGCCTTTTTCCAAAGCCAAGGAGTCGATTAGTCAAAGCTTTTATATGGTTTTTATCTGTTATCCTGAACATAACCTGTTCAGGAGCAGGTTAGCCGTGCAGAGTAAGTTGCCATGACAATATACCCCGATTAAAAGTGAGTCGGCTTTGTGATACAGAAAACCCAGGGTTGAAGCTTAATTTAGCTCGCTATCCTCTTAATCTCGCTTCATAGTATACCCCTCTGGTTCCTACGTTGAGCCGTATATTACGGTGGCTGAGAAGTGCAAAACACAACGACATTTCACAAAACAACGACATTTCACAAAACACAACGACATTTCACAAAACAACGACATTTCACAAAACACAACGACATTTCACAAAACACAACGACATTTCACAAAACACAACGACATTTCACAAAACACAACGACATTTCACAAAACGGAAAGGGTAGGACAACACTTCTTGTTTGTGATTGGACAGAACCCAAGCCCCTCAATGTAATTTTCTTTTACAAAACGGAAAGGGTAGGACAACACTTCTTGTTTGTGATTGGACAGTACCCAAGCCCCTCAGCGAAATTACGAATCCTACTATGGCCATGCCAAGACCCGCCCTCCTCTGTCTCTGATTGGCTGGTCGTTCTGTGCGCTCTACCCACCCAACCCTCTGTTTGAGTTTAAGGTGACTCTCTTCGCTGGAGCGCATTGCAGTAACTTATTTTCCGAAATTGCATGCAAATTCAGGTAGCCTAACTAACGTTACAGCATAAAACGTGTACTGACATCCATTAGCCTAAAATAAGTTTACGTTTTTAATACCACCAATGTTGATAATAGTTCTAGGCTATAGGACAAATCAGAATGTTTGTAAACAGAGGTTGCTACGATACTTCCGGGTGGCCACTCAGCACTTCAAAACCGACTGAACCAGTCGGAGCTGTGTAGAAACAGTTAGCTAACGTACACTATGCCGAAATCGTGTTGTGTTTGGGGCTGTAATGCCAAATGTAATCAGGCACACCGTGGGTTGGGCTTTTTCCGATTCCCCGCTTTAAAGTCTAAATCGACCCAACGGAACCTGTCGATTCAGAGACTTAAAATAGAGGATACCCCAGATCATACAGTCCGTTTGGCTAGCTAGTGAAGGTAACCATATAGCTCGCTAGCTAACGTTAGCTACTTGTTAACGCTAACTTAGATGAAAATACGGTGTTAGCGAACTTAGCTAACGTTAACGTTAGCTGCTTCCCTCAGAAAAAAATAATAGGTAATTCCAGCTATGAACGAACTATCTATCAATCAATAAAACAATGTTTGGCTATCTGTCTGTTGTACTTGTAACGTTAGCTAGCCAGCTAAGAATCCAGAGGTTGAGTTGTCAATAACGTTAATGTTACAGTAAAAACACAAGTTAAAATCTGACAACTCAACCTCTGGATTCTTAGCTGGCTAGCTAACGTTACAAGTACAACAGACAGATAGCCAAACATTGTTTTATTGATTGATAGATGGTTCGATTTTTTTCTGAGGGAAGCAGCTAACGTTAACGTTAGCTAAGTTCGCTAACACCGTATTTTCATCTAAGTTAGCGTTAACAAGTAGCTAACGTTAGCTAGCGAGCTATATGGTTACCTTCACTAGCTAGCCAAACGGACTGTATGATCTGGGGTATCCTCTATTTTAAGTCTCTGAATCGACAGGTTCCGTTGGGTCGATTTAGACTTTAAAGCGGGGAATCGGAAAAAGCCCAACCCACGGTGTGCCTGATTACATTTGGCATTACAGCCCCAAACACAACACGATTTCGGCATAGTGTACGTTAGCTAACTGTTTCTACACAGCTCCGACTGGTTCAGTCGGTTTTGAAGTGCTGAGTGGCCACCCGGAAGTATCGTAGCAACCTCTGTTTACAAACATTCTGATTTGTCCTATAGCCTAGAACTATTATCAACATTGGTGGTATTAAAAACGTAAACTTATTTTAGGCTAATGGATGTCAGTACACGTTTTATGCTGTAACGTTAGTTAGGCTACCTGAATTTGCATGCAATTTCGGAAAATAAGTTACTGCAATGCGCTCCAGCGAAGAGAGTCACCTTAAACTCAAACAGAGGGTTGGGTGGGTAGAGCGCACAGAACGACCAGCCAATCAGAGACAGAGGAGGGCGGGTCTTGGCATGGCCATAGTAGGATTCGTAATTTCGCTGAGGGGCTTGGGTACTGTCCAATCACAAACAAGAAGTGTTGTCCTACCCTTTCCGTTTTGTAAAAGAAAATTACATTGAGGGGCTTGGGTTCTGTCCAATCACAAACAAGAAGTGTTGTCCTACCCTTTCCGTTTTGTGAAATGTCGTTGTGTTTTGTGAAATGTCGTTGTGTTTTGTGAAATGTCGTTGTGTTTTGTGAAATGTCGTTGTGTTTTGTGAAATGTCGTTGTGTTTTGTGAAATGTCGTTGTGTTTTGTGAAATGTCGTTGTGTTTTGTGAAATGTCGTTGTGTTTTGTGAAATGTCGTTGTGTTTTGTGAAATGTCGTTGTGTTTTGTGAAATGTCGTTGTGTTTTGCACTTCTCAGCCACCGTAGTATATTGAGTACCGACGTTTATGAGCCGGTCAAATAATAACATTAAAGCATCACAATCGTGAAAGCAGGACGAGAGCCGCAAAATAAAAGAAAACAAAACAGCCACAAACCACTACACGGTCACATTGGCAAAAATGCCTAAGGGGTAGGCCTACTACGAATTCAAATGTTTTCTAGCTGTTGCTTAACGAGTCCCCAGGTCGACACCTGGCCATATAGCTAGAATAAAATGGATAACAATTTATGATGATAAATAGTTTATGATTTATATAAAGATTGGCATGCTTTTTCTTCATGTGGAGCTGGAGTCAGAATTATATATACCATAATAATTAATACAATATAATATAACTGAAGCAATGCAGGTGAAGTACTTGCTCAAGTACAACAACGGCTGTCCTACCTGGGAATCAAACCTGCAACCTTTCGGTTACAAACCCAGTTCCTTAACCATTATACCACACTGCCGCCCTAACGTTGTAAATTGCAGAGCTGTACAAAATCGAGTCATTGCGAACTCAATTCCCAGAATTGAAAAAGTACTTATAATTATTTCTTACATGGAAAGAAGACTAGATCACAACAACAACGGCGATGATGATATGGTATTGGCAGGAACACGCATTTAATCCATCTAAGCTGTTCTTCTCTCTCTTAATGTTCCACTTTTGATAAGGAACAAAGCGTCAAGTTGTTCTTTTTAAACCTGTAATGAGTTTAGTAGCAGTGAATCAAATGTGAAGGTAAGGGGGGGATCAGAACAAGTCACCCACACAGGTGAGGACCACTAAGGGAGTAATAACTACTAATAAGTCGGGAAAAAAAAGGAAATTATTCCTAGTAGCTAAACAGCCAAATGATAATCAACCCAGGAAAATAAGGTGAACTCGATTAATAGGAGTGAGAACACAAAAGTCTTAAAATACCCCACAGGTAGTAGCACAGGTGAAATTAATAATAAGCGAGGTGAAGCAAAACCCTGGAACGGAACGTGGAAAAAATCTGATAGATTCTGATTAGGAGAGAAAAGACGAGAACCGCAGCAGAAAAGGAAAAACCCACGAACCATGACAAAACCATTAAGCAGTTATCCTGATACAACTTGTATGAGATTGTATAACAATGTTATTTAACATATGTCCTGGTTCCTACATTGAGCTGTATCATGAGTACCGACGTTTATGAGCTGGTCAAATAATAACATTAAAGCGTCTGCACTTTTGAGAAAGATTGACAACGTCAGGAAAAACACATTGATCCACTGTCTCATTTTTTACTTTTACACAATGATCCAAATACAACTCAAAGAACACGTTGCTACCACATATTTTAATGATGGCAGTAAGATGTCTGGTTTGTACGCCATTAATTTCTCATAAGGTTACCAAGTGACAATGCAACTACGTCTTTTTGTTCACGTTCACACATTGTCAAGATTTAGACGTTGTGAAAACCAATTATATTTGGTCATGACTGATCAACAATCAAACAACCAGAAAACAACGTTACATAAACAGGGCAAAAACGCCAAAGGGGCGGTGTTGTAGATATATTCTGAAAGGCTTTGATAGGGAAAAGGAAGATCAATGCATTGTTGTTATCAGCAGGACTGCAAGCCAAATATTGCTGAAAGTGTGTATGATGTAGACAGAGAAAATAAAGTTCTTGTGTCATCAGGGTGCACATGTTCTGTTGAGTCACTAATTCATACTGAAAATCGACTATCACATGCAAAGCATTCGTTGCAGGATTTCTCTGGGAAATGTCGTGTGCATTTACATAAGGAAACCTAGTAAATCTGTCACAAATAGAGAAAGTGCACGTAAGCAATCTGTGTGTCTATGTACTAAAAGTGTAGGGTAATGTTCTTCTTAGAAAATAAGTCCCTGGATATCTGGAAAGTGATTACAAATTATTTCTGAGTGTGTACAAGGCTACAATTTGTCTCATTTGCATAGATGTATGAACTATGATATATTAAAAAATAAATTAAATATGAAAACAAGCAGCGCTAAATATGTACCTCCCCCCAAATAAATAAATAAATCAGCTTCAAAATATGTCTTATACACCAATAAAAACATATTAAAATATTTAAAACTAGAGTTAAATCAGTGTTTTTATTTTCCTGTCCTATTTATCTGAATATCCAAACCCTTTCTTTGTCACACATTAAATCTTTTGGACAGTGAGCAGCGCAATTAAGAGCTAAAACCAGGAATGTTAACATGTAATCACCACTTTGATTTTTAACATCAATACAAGTTTGGGCACTTTGATATGTGAGCTTGCCTTGATGAGTCTTATAAATATATTAACATAACCTTAATTAGCAATTCAAATGACCCAACTAAAAAGAATATACAATAAGAGCACAATATATGGGAGATTGGGGATGAATTACTGAGATGCTTGATGAACAAAGGAAGCCCTTGCTAAGGCACATGTTTAGCCTTGTGCCTTCTACATTTCATCTGATTTTAAGGACAGCAAAATCAAATGCACTCCAGCTTTTTTGATTTCTTCATTTTCAAAAAAAAAAAAAAAGGTTCTGTCTAATTATTCGGTCACCATGAATATTTAATTCTGCCAGAACATTCTGTGAAAAGAAGAGCAAAGCTAAAGTGCATTTGTCATTATTTCCTGTGTGCGTGCGTGTGTATGTATGTATGCATGTATGTACGTACGTACGCATGCATGTATATATGTACAGTGCCCACCAGAATTATTGGCAACCTCAATTAATATGAGGAAAACTTACAGGTTTGTCAAATGTTTGTCAAATGTCTTCTATACTTTTATTTTTATTTTGCCAAGATAACACCACTGAGTCTTTATCTGTAATGTTTGATGAGGTTGGAGAATGCAGAGCAAGGAGACCATTCCTCCATACATAATCTCTTCAGATCCTGCAGAGTCCTTGGTCCTCGCTTGTGGTCTCTCCTTTTCAGCTCACCCGGCTGATTTTCAATGGGGTTCAGACAGGGGATTGGGATGGCCATTGCAGAACCTTGATTCTGTGGTCAGTGAATCATTTTTGTTTAGGTATACTTTGGATCATTGTCCTGCTGGACGGTCCAACCATGACCCATGTTTAGCCTTCTGGCAGAGGCATCTATATTTTGGTCTAAAATCTCCAGGTATTTGATTTGAGTCCATGATGCCATGCATCCTAACAAGGTTCCCAGGGCCTTTGGAGAAAAAACAGCTGCAAATCATCACAGATCCACCACCATACTTCACAGTAGGGATAAACCTCTTTTCTGTGCCTCTTATTATGCCAAACCCATCTTTGGTATTTATTTCTGAGCTGCTCAATTTTTGTCTCGTCTGACCATAGCACCTGGTTTCAATCTAAATTCTGGTATATTAAGCAAACTCCAGGCACTTACGCTTGTGGTTTGATGACAGCAAAATAAATAGCTTGCTGGCATAAAGGTGGCGTCTAATTGTACGTTTGGAGACTTGGTGATGCTAGGATGGAACCAACTTCGGCAATTCTCAAACTGTGATCCTTGGAGAATTTTTTGCTTCTGGAACCATCCTCCTCACTATACGTGGGGGCACTACACTTGCATCCTCTTCCAGGCAGGTTCCTCTCAGCTCCAGTTGCTTTAAACTTCTTAATTATTTCCCTAATGGTGGAAATAGGTAGTTTCAGACATTCTTCTATAGCCTGATTTATCAAGGTCAACAACCTTTTGTCTCAATTAATTTGTGTGTTCTCTGATCTTCCCCATGTTGATGGATGAGTTAGACCTTGTCCCAGTTCTCACACTAAGCCCTAAGGTCCTCCTCAAGGTGCACACTTCGCTTACATGGAAGAAATATGGACTTCAGAGGCATGAAGTGTTCAAAGTGTTCAACGGATCCAGAGCAGAATTGGGGCAGACTTGCATACTTCACTTCTGTGACCCATGAATTCATCAGTTCTATATGTTTTGATTCCGTCATGTAAATAAGTTGAGAATGACATCAGCATGGTCATGAGAAGCTATCTGGCTTATCAAATAGCTGTGCTTTTTTTATTGAAACACATGACCATAATTAGTAGGGGTGGGACAATGCACCGATGCATCGCGATGCATCGATCTGAATGTGTAAATACAACTGCATCGATCTGTAAGATTAGAATTGATAAGCATCGATTAATATCGCATTTTAAATGAATGTGCACATGTATTCATTTATTCAAAAAAAATATTCATTTCATTATTTAAAATATATATTTCTGACACGACTACTTTTAAAACTGTTTTAACCAGCTTCAATCCATGTTTCTACTCCAACCTCCACGTAAGCGTGAGTTGAAAGCAGGGACAGGCAGGAATCAAGCGACAATGAGACGGACAGATCTGAGCGAAATGGCTAGCTGCGTGCTCGCTGAGTGCGACAAAAGAGACAGAAACTTACAGAATTTGCGATGTTCAGAACAGAAAATCAGTAGTACGGAAGCATTTCGGGTTTATAAAGAAGGTGGGTGTACTTGACAAAACTGCTGCAATATGCAAGATATGCCAAGTTGAAATCAGATACACAGGCAACACCACAAACATGATAAACCATTTGAGCCGACGACACCATTGACGTGAAGGACAGCAAGCGGGTTAGCAAGCTAAACTCAGGAGTCATTGACACTTCCCCTGAGTTTCCTGGAGAAATGGCCAAACAGTTTTATTTTTTTGTATAATGCTGTGAACTTGGCGTAAGGTTCCAATTGAATATTTAATTACTGCTGGTATCAAATCACATTAGCATACCTACTACATTTTTTTAAATTATCAAAATTAATCGAACCGAATCTTATCGAATCGAATCGTGGTCAAATGTAAGATGTTATGATCGAACCTTTGCCTAAAGAATCGTAATCGAATCGAATCGTTATGGCATTGAATCGTCCCCACCCCTAATAATTAGCCTAATTTATACTCACATGTTCGTAATTATAAAAAGGTAAAAAAAGACATGGGTAGGCTACATAATATATATAGGCCTATACATCATTTTCTCGGGATCTCGACATAAGCTGTTTTCTCAAGAACAGTTTCTTTTATGTCGTGATCTCGACATAACCCCTTTCTGCCAGTTTCCGTCTGAAATGGCGAACGCTGATGTAGTAATCATTCATGATTAGCAGACATAAGTTAATCTCTACACGTGTCGATGAAAGTAAACAAATAAGCTTGGATATATCAACTGGAGCCCTCTGCCATTGTCACTCACCACAGTCATTTGAAACTTTTAGTTCCTCAATCCATACATATTGATTTTGTGATCGCGTGCAAAGTTTTTGTTTATCTACAGTAGCTACAAGCTTTTTATGTCAACATCGCAAAATAAAAAGATAAACTATTTTATTGTGATCACAACATAATACGTTATAGCTACAGAGGGAGTGAGGGAGAGATAGAGATAGAGAGACTGCCTGTGGCACTAGCACAAATGCCGTTGAACACTAGCAATGTATGGCAGTTTAGGTGTTCCTATAGCCTATAAAGAATGAAAGTTTAAAAATAAAAAAGTCTCTCGTGTCACGCCACCGAAAAAACGTGATATTGATAGAAGGTTGGTGTACGCAGTAAATTAACGTTATACAACTGTATAAGGCGGTTTTATTAAAATGTGAACTCAAACACGTTCATATACAGTATATAATATCATTAACAATAGTACACAATTGTTTTGTGATCATGAGAATAAGAAGTAAAAAGATATGTACTTGTGTCCTCTCCGGGCCTTCCATTTTATTCTTCTTCTTGCCCAAGTTTTGCGATTGCTATGTTGTATGAAATGTCTCAATGATGCAGGGAAGCCTGGGTAATAACCTAGTGTTCTGATGAGGACTTGCGAGAGGTGAACATCAAGGGCTCGTTGGGGGAGCTCATGAGCAAACGAGTGGTGCAAGGGTGCAAGTGAAAGTATTGGGCGGCTGTGGCTCAAGAGGTCGTCTGCTGATCCCCGGCTCCTCCTGTCCACATGTCAAAGTGTCCTTTGGCAAGACACTGAACCCCAAATTGCTCCCAATGAGCAGGCTAGCACCTTGCATGGCAGCTGCCGCCATTGGTGTGTGAATGTGTGTGTGAACGAGTGAGAGGCCATTGTAAAGCGCTTTGGAAAAAGGCGCTATATAAGTGCAGTCCATTTACCATTTATTGGGATAGGGCCTAAGGGGTTTTGGCCTGGGTGCCACCTCAAATTTATACCCCAGTATAAGGAAGTTGAGAATGGCCACGTAATAGTGAGTCATAAAGTCATAAAGACTCAGTTGTGCTTACAAAAAGAGAGTAGGATATTATACAACAATATTTTTACAGGGGTTGCCAGTATTGCAATGTATGCAATTAAATAAAGGCATACATAATACTAAATTATGTAGTATCTGTGCAAAAAAAAATAAACTGGGTGACATGTAGTGGTATTAATGAGATGCTCATCAAAACTAAAACCAAATTTTAAATGGACTAAGAAGGCTTGCTGTAAAGACCACACATAACAGACAGGACTGGTTTAGCAGCAACCTTTTCAAAGAAACCACATCTGCATTTAGACTCATTAAATTCCCAATAATTACATATATTTTCACTGTATCTTCATGCATTTAATTGCCTGTTACAAAGCTCAGTATTTGTGGCAGAAAAGCATTTCAGCATTTTTTCTTTCCCTCAGAATATTGCATGCGTGATTAATCTACCAGTTTTATCAGCAATTGTTTATCATAGCCACTCGGTGCATAATATATAAAATGTACAGTGCATGTTTGCCACAAATAAAAGGGAAATTAAATCTAAATAAAGTCTGGGGGAGCAAACAAGAGATGAGATGAAGTGGGCACTGAACCCCAGAAGTAGTCATACATTGAGTGCACCTTTAAGAGACACAGTATCAATATGGTAGCACTGTAAGATAATGAAGTGATCATGTCTTGAGCTACTCATTAGTAACCTGGCCCCAAATGTATTGGGATGCAATAATAAATACATGAAAGGTCTGTCTGATGGAATCCCTATACCGCCTATACTATACATAAATAAATAAATAAACATTCCCCTCATCTAACATTACCCAATTCCTCGGGCCAGTACAGCGCAACACTGAGGTGGTCAGCTTGGACAATGAGACTCCTATGAATGATGATCTAATCCAGGAGGGCCTAATGCATAAGGTGAGCATTTGTCGCTATCTCATATTTCTGACAGTAAATCCAAGAAAATATAAAAGAAAGAAAGGCTGAGGTTCTTCTAGCTCTCTCTTTAAACTTCTCCTTAAAGGCAGCGAGAGAAAATGCAGCAGGTCTGGTAACATTTTACCTCAGCGGTTCCTAAACCTGTTCCTGGAGATCCGCCATCTTAACAACCGTAAACAAAGCGCACGTCATTCAACAGCTAGACGTCTCGTTCAGCTGCTCATTAGTACAATCAGGTGTGCCAAATTAGGGTTAGAAATGAAAACCTACAGGACGGTAGATCCCCAGGAACAAGGTTTGGAACCACTGCTTTGCCTACATTTCCGCAAAGATACACAATCTGATTTGTGAATGCAGGTCAAAATGTAAAAGAAAAAAAGGTTGGGTGTAAGTCACTATAGAGATGTGGCTGTTCCGTGATTTAACGGACCAATGTCTCTCATCCATATGATGAAGAACTGTTGAAAAGCACAGACTGTAATAGTTATCAGCAATTAGACAGACAGCGATGATCTATTGGGTCTGATGGAGACACGTTGTGTACAAGCATTTCTTTTTTAATGGACCAAAATGGGAGTCTTGGAGAAAAAAAAAACAGTAACTGCGAACTGCGAGCTACTATTAATCTGAGAGAGGGCTCCCAAGCTTGAAAGGAGCTGTAGGAGGCTGTGCAAATTGATAGCATTCTCTGTTTGCCCAGCGCTTTTTGGCTGCCAGCTCTGTCAGACAAGGTCAGAGGTTAAATGGGTTAATGCCGCTTGTGTGGGAGGTGGGCTGAGCATCTGTCCATTTCTCAGGAGAGAGGGATGGAGAGAGGGGGCACATGCCAGGGTGCAGGCCCCAGATTCCCT
Organism: Ilyophis sp. 1 JC-2022; assembly: GCA_022702515.1. Taxonomy (NCBI): domain Eukaryota; kingdom Metazoa; phylum Chordata; class Actinopteri; order Anguilliformes; family Synaphobranchidae; genus Ilyophis; species Ilyophis sp. 1 JC-2022. The sequence goes on along the minus strand of CM040399.1, from coordinate 44,045,553 downwards.
GAGCCAGGCGTGGTGAACAGCCAAAATAGACACTTACCTGCTTCATGTCTGACCTGAACGGTGTCCCTACAAATAATCTTAAGGGACCTTTCCGTGTTGTTTTCTCAGGTGCCTATGTAAACATGCCTCCGAATCTGAGCTACTATTAACTAGCCTGGCACACCTTTACTGCTGGCATGATTCAAGTCTGACTTGGAGATTTAAGTCCTGGATTTATATTTCAGTTGTATTTCAGTCCAAGACTGACAGGAGCCCAGTGGTGTCTTACACAGATGAAATTACACTCACAAAAGTAGCTGGCTGGATGTACGGCATTTACTCCAAAATGGCTGGCCACATATTGGTGACCTTCAAAAATAAGATTTGTTTGTGACACAGTGTTGTAGCTATTGAGAAAAGTGTGTCAGTTTGACTGTTTGTGCCATTGCAAATAACTCCCATCTAAGAATGAGACCAATTCCTTATCTGCTGCACTCATTGGGAGCGTCTACAGAATGAGAATTGTTACTAAATTCCTGAGAGATACATATAGAGTGAAATCACTGCCAAACATGTACAAAAAAAAAAAAGATTTGTAAAAGTAAATTACAGATTCGTACATGTAAACTGCGGTTCATAACCGTAAATTGGAAAAGTGTGAATGCATAAAAAAAATATGTCAATTAAAACTTACAAGGTGTGAATAAAGAAGACAAGTTGTATTCAATACAATTATATTTTTTGCGCTGAAAACTGTCTGCACGCACGTACGTCTCTTATTTTACGAATCTCTGCATTCGGGTTTATGTACAGAATTTTGGCAGTCTTTTCACGCAGACTGCAATCGTATTTTTTGGAATCATATTTTTTGGATCCGTACGTAGAACCATGCCTAGTCAGTTGATTATCGAAACAGCAAGCAATACCTTTACCCTATTGGCTGATGGAGCTCGCAATGTAAAACAGTAGGGCTTAGGTAGCCAAAATTTTAATATTTAATGGTTTTCTACTTTTACCCTGTTTTATTTCGTGCAGATCTGATGGCAAATTATACCTCGTTAGCTAGCAAGACAGTTAGCCAGCTAACGTTCATAGCAATGACTTAATTTTAGTCAGCTCACTTTAAGCAATCTTACAGGCAGTTGGCGTAAAAGAAGCAAGATTACAAACAATAAACCTGTGTTTAAACATTTTAACAGGGACATGCTGACATTGAGTTGGCTACACAGAGTCTAATTGATTAAATTACGCAGTCATTAAATCAGACAACGCAGGGTGAGGTCCAGGCTCCTCAGGTGAAGGCCAGCCAGTGGACCACTCTCTGTTCAACAGGAGATGGCTAGGTAAAGGAATATCAATGTTTTTAGATCACATCTGTCATCTGCCGCGATTGTAGAGTCAACTATGTTTTAGTTATTTACCGGATGCATTCAACTGTAGGCCTATAAAACGAAACATATTGCATAGGCTGCATACGGCTAAATTTAATATAATAGTTTTGAAAGGACAGGGGTTAACCATAAGCATTGAAGGTTGTGTTTCCTATGCAATTACAAACAAACTGAATGACATAGGAAACTAAAATGAGAAAAATATTATGCTTACGCACTTAACTAGGCTACAATGTTTTAAAAAAATTTTTTTTTGCCTGTGTCTGACTTTTTTTCTAGCACACCCTGGTAAAATATAAACCCGGAGCCTATACTTCACTCTGCAATACGATTTGCCTGTGGGTGCCCAGGCCCCTGAGCACACACAATATCGGTGAATTGCCTATGCCTGCTTGCTGAGCATCAGCTTGTCTGACCCTTTGGGGTTTTGTCCACCTTCTTGTGGAGCAATTAAGTAAAAATATACAGTGAAAGTTCTCTCTGCCACCACTCGGGCTTGTAACAGGAAAGCAACGGGAAGGACCAACGGATGAGAGGAACATTAGTTAAAGCACCACCATATAGTCAGACGACAGATGTGATCTAAAAACATTGATATTCCTTTACCAAGCCATCTCCTGTTGAACTGAGAGTGATCCACTGGCTGGCTTTTACCTGAGGAGCCTGGACCTCACCCTGCATTGTCTGATTTAATGACTGCGTAATTTAATTAAATTGACTCTGTGTAGCCAACTCAATGTCAGCATGTCCCAGTTAAAAAGTTTAAAGGTTTATTGTCTGTAACCTTGCTACTTTTACACCAACTGCTTGTAAGATTACTTAAGAGTGAGCTAAATAAAATTAAGTCATTGCTATGAACGTTAGCTGGCAAGACAGTTAGCCAGCTAACGTTCATAGCAATGACTTAATTTTATAAGAGGTATAATTTGCCATCAGATCTGCACAAAATAAAACAGGGTAAAGGTAGAACACCATTAAATATAAAAAATTAGGCTACCTAAGTTCGGTACTGGTCACTACCACCAGACTGTGGTACATTGCGAGCTCCATCAACCAATAGGGTAAAGGTATTCCTCGCTGTTTCGATAATCGACAGGCCAGGCATAGTTCTACATATGGATTCCAAAAAATACGATTGCAGTCCGCATAAAAAGACGGCCAAAATTCTGTACATAAATCTGAATGCAGAGATTCATAAAATAAGTAATAAGATGTACGTGCCTACAGACAGTTTTGAGCGCAAAAAAATATAATCGTATTGAATACAACTCATCTTCTTTATTCACACCTTGTAAATTTGAATTTAAGATTTTTCTTATGCATTCACACTTTTCCAATTTACGGTTATGAACCGCAGTTTACATGTACAAATCTGTAATTTACTTTTACAATCTTTCTTTTGTGCATACGTATTTGTGGCAGCGATTTCACTCCATAGATACAGCTGCACATTCTAGACTTTTTTGATACATGAACACAGGCATACATTCAATCGATCATAAGTTAGCTACAAACACAAACAGGCTACATACCTATGACCATGCTTGTATCGTTCTGGGTTTTTGCACAAAGGTGTGGACTTGAAGCAAGCAACGTGATTGGTTACTGGGGCAAGTTTAAGAAAAAAATAAAAAAGAAGAAGTAAGAAGAAAAAAAATATCAGTTCCAAAAGCTTGGTAGATTTAATAAATTGCATTTTCAAAAGCCAACTCAACTTGTAACATTCTCAAATTCCTCAGGCCAACACAACAGCTGAAGATGATGTTCAGCTCTGACAATGAGGTTCCCATGAATTATTATCTAATCTACAGGCCAGTTGAGGGTTATATTTGTCAATCTGTTAGGCTGCTCCGGAGGACGTCTCTAACGCGGCCAGCGAATTCAAGCACTCCAACGCCCACAGGCTCTGGTTTTTTTAGTCCAGTTTTGGTAAATGACATGAATGATGTAGAGACCCTGAAGGGCATTGGTGCAGTGGGGAAGTGGCAATCCTCGCTATATCCTTGTGGTAACAACTACAGTCAATAGGGGCGGGGAGAGAAGAAAGGGGAAACTTTTATATAAGTTTAATTTATCTTTCATGGTGACAATACAAAAGGCTCGGTACATAGTGGATGCACTCTCTCATCAAGAGAAATAATTTACTTAAGAGACAGTGATGGAGATCGATGACAGCCATTTGTAGTTATGACACCAACAAAGTTGCAATGTCATTATCTGATGGAGAGACAGAAATCCATTATGGAGACACAATCAAATATTCAAAAACATCAGGCATACTCATTATTTATTCATGCTAATACAAGTATATTAAGAAAGCTTAACAGGGTTAGTACTCAATCACTCACATAGGGAATGATCCTTCACATTTATCAGACCCAGCGTGGCCACCCCCATCCAAACTGCTCTGAACACAAACTATAAAGCTCATATTGCGCTCTCACTACAGCCAAACAAAGCAGGATGGAATCATTAAACACCTTAATTGCAGCCTTGTTTGAGGCTGTACTCTCTATGTGGACCATCATTATTAAGTGGACTTTATTTTCTAGTTAACACATGTGTGCGCACGCATATATGCACACACGCACACACATACACACACACGCATACACGCACGCACACACACACACACGCACACACACACAGGTAAAAGTATCGGGTGGATTTAATTGATGAGTCTATGAGCACATCTTCATAATTGTGCATCAGAACTGCAATAGGCTGTGATGGATATTTGTACATAATAAGAAAAGATAAATAAGTGCTGGAGTCATTTTTCAAAGGGTTCATACCATTAACACTATCTCCTTTTCCAACTGTCAAGCAATAAAAAGCTTCAGATATATTGTGTTTTAATGCCCTGTTATAAAGGAAACATAAAAACGTAATATACTGGGTCCCATCACTCTGATAAACAAAGCAGAATATTGATTTCACTCTAAATTGGAAGGAGAAAAAAACAATAATGTTGTATTTGTTGTAACATCAAATTACAAGCAGTAACAACGTAAATTTTGCTTGAGTCTGTCATCATGGTATAATTTTGCAGTTCTTCTACGTGCACAAGAATTGCATCCAAACCAATCTCTATCAGCCCTGCATTGACTGAGGAAAGAAATACAAAGTTGGGACTGTGCTTTATAGCTCTCCTGTGCTAAAGATCAGCACCTCTGCACCCACAATGCATTAAAAGTCTATGATTAACCCTGCGTTTCTGTGTTGTCATAGTCAATAAACCACATGATAATAGTCTCGTCTTTTCACTTGCGCCTCATAGAAGCTCTGTACCTATCACTGTTCCCCTCCCCCTCGCCCCCAGTTGAACAAAAATAATAACAGCATGCAAACAAATGCTTTTAACGAGCACGGCACCCAGAAAGTTACCACAGCGTGTCTCCTGCAAATAGACTTACACCTCTTCAAATTCTCTCTCTCTCTCTCTCTCTCTCTCTCTCTCTCTGACACACACACACACACACACACACACACATACATACACGCGCACACACACACACCCACGCACACGCACGCACAGCCCTCTAAAGCACTGAGTTGGCCCTCTGTATAATAAATTGACCAATCAAAGCATGTCAGTCATGCAGGCTACCCATCGCCTGACAGGTTGGCAAATCCAACACAGGAGTGATTCATTCATTGTTAAAACAGAGTTCCAATATCCATATGGAACACATCTGCTCTGAGTCACTGAGATTGGATTGACTCTGTGTGATGCAAGTTAAACCATCCTCAAACAAAACAAAGGAGAAATTATCCTGTTCAGATGTTGTACATGTTGCACCTGTGTCTACAGGCATAACATATAATGTAAACTATGTACTGATTTCCCTTATTGAGGGTAGTAAAACACTTGGCATTATGGTACAATACTGAATCATAACATTGATATGCACCCACAAGAAGAAAAAAAAGAGACTAATTTCAATTAATGTATTTTTTCATTGAAAATGTGTGTAACTTAAAAGGTTTTGAACAGGGATGTTGGAACCAGTCTAACAAAACGTTTTGAAAAAGCTGACCATGGCTACAGCTTTCTGTGTGCTATTGCAAGTAGGCCTACACTCCAGACAAAAATATTATTTTTTTTGCAGTTTCACCATTCATTTTCCTGGTGATGCAGCACATTAAATCCATCATTCATTAAAAAAATATATTTTCAACATTGCTAAGATGGTCCAAAAGAGCTACAGCATGTTGATCAGCACATGACCAAGACCAGTTTGCTTCTTCATCACTAAATCATGAATTAAAACAATGTAACTGAAGGAGTGCCATTGCACAAAAGGCGCACAATAATATAGGGTGTTAACTGCCCCCAGAGGTGGTCGATTTGCAAATGCAACCCGAATTGGGTGAAAACTCTTAAGACTAGAGATTAACACAAACAACAAAGAAAGTCCTATAGCTCACAACGAGGGAGCCAAAAAACACAAACAAGAGGTAAAAGAAGACGGCGAAGACAATCTGTCTAGGACAGAGAGACAGAGGATAGAAAGGATAACCTATGCTAAGTTTCTAATAAACTCTTAAACACCTGCAACAAGTCCCGTGGAACGACGATACGGTCGTCACAAACTATCAGTCATATACCGTGAATTACCGGCTTTCCTTGTCAAATGAATGCCAATATGGAAGCGTCAAACAAAGATGACGCAAGGTTTAAATAATGAAAAAAAATATGGAACAGGTGAACACACTGAGTAGAAGAAAACCAAAACACACAAAATGGACAAAGAAAACAAAGGGAAGAGGCACTACATGAGCGCTCCCCAGGGAAGTGGCCAACAAGAGAAGAGCAGGCTGAGAAACCATGACAGGACCCCCCCTCTAAGGGACGGCCCTAGACGATCCCTCAAGCCTGCGACCACGGAAATCCCTGATAAGTTGAGGGTCCAGGAAAAATGCTCCTCCGGGCCATAACCCTCCCAATCTACCAAAAATTTGGAACCTCTCCCAACCCGTCTCTCGGGCTAAAATATGCTGGACAGTGTAAACTGGGCCTCCCTCCATCATCCGAGGAGACGGTGGTGGCTTATCCGCAGAGGCCAGAGGGCTAATAAGCTCTGGCTTAAGCCGAGAGACATGAAAGGTGGGATGGATACGCATAGCACGGGGGAGCTGCAATCTCACTGTAACTGGATTAATACGCCATATAATTTTAAACGGCCCAATAAACCAGGGAGCGAGTTTGCGAGACTCCACCCTTAAAGGCAGATCACCCGTAGCGAGCCACACACGTAGTGAGCCACACGCGTTGCCCCACCCTGAATGAGGGGGCAGGACGGCGTCGTCTGTCAGCTGCCACCTTGTGTCTAGCTGCAGCGTGCTGAAGCGCAGTACGCACCCGCTTCCAAACACCTCCGAATAAAAGATGCCACGGAGGGAACCTCTACATTCCTCTCAAGCTCAGGGAATAATGGGGGCTGATAACCCAGTTGAGCCTCGAAGGGCGAGAGCCCTGTGGACGCGTTGCACAACGTATTATGGGCATACTCAGCCCAGGCCAGGTGTACACTCCAGGAAGTGGGATTAGAGGCAGCCAGGCAACGCAGTGTTCTCCAGCATCTGGTTAGTGCGCTCGGTCTGTCCATTCGTCTCAGGATGGAAGCCAGAAGACAAACAGACTGAGGCACCAAGCAGAGAACAGAATGCGCGCCAGAACATGGCCGTTAACTGAGGCCCGTGATCCGAAACCACATCCAACGGCAACCCGTGTAGCCGGAAAACGTGGTCTACCATTATTTGCGCAGTTTCAGAGGCTGAAAGAAGCTTCAACAAAGAGATAAAATGAGCCGCCTTGGAAAAGCGATCCACCACGACTAAGATCACTGATTTGCCCAGCGACATAGGCAAACTGGTGACAAAGTCGAGGGCGATGTGACTCCAAGGACGACTGGAAATGGGAAGAGGGCACAAAAGCCCCAAGGGTGGGAGACATGAACCCTTGCTGCGGGCACAAACCGGACAAGCCGCAAAAAAGCTCCGAACATCCCTCTCCAGACTGGGCCACCAAAACCGCAGAGAAAGAAACTCCTTTGTGCGGTGAACGCCCGGATGAGCAACTAATTGGGAAGTGTGACCCCATTGTAATACTCGGAACCAAAGCCTCAGCGGGACGAACAAGCGGGCCTCTCCCAGGCCCTGGGTCGGAGCGCAGCGCCCTCTGCACTGCAGCTTCAATGGCCCAAATAACCGGAGCCACAATGTGGTCGGCGGGGATGATAGGTTCAGGAACAGCATCCCTGTCCGAATGGTCAAAGACGCAAGAAAGCGCGTCTGGCTTCACCTTCCTGGAGACGGGGCGATACGTGAGCAGAAAATTGAAGCGCAAGAATAACAACACCCGCCGGGCTTGGCGAGAATTAAGCTTCTTGGCTAGCTGCACGTTTTTATGATCCGTCCACACCGTAAACTGATGCTCCGCCCCCTCAAGCCAGTGGTGCCACTCCTCAAGAGTTAATGCATGAGAAAAATAAGCACAGGGATGCATCTTGTGGTCAATAGGAGATAGCTGGGAGAGAATGGCTCCCACTGCCAACTCAGAAGCATCTACCTCTACTACATAAATGGTTAGGCGTAACAAGAATAGGCTCGGACGTGAAACGTTTTTTAAGCTCAGAAAACTCCGCTTCGGCCCTCGAGTTCCATAGGAACCGGGAGGAAGAGGTCTTTTTAGTGAGCGCAGTAATAGGAGTGGCTACCATGCTGAAATTACGAATAAACCTCCTATAAAAATTTGCGACGCCTAAAAAATGTTGAACCTGTTTCAGAGAAGATGTCGTGGACCAGTTCTTAACAGCCAAGACATTCTCGGGATCCATTTGAACCTTGCCGTCTGCCACAATGAATCCCAAGAAACAAACCGATTTAGTGTGAAAAACACACTTCTCCTTTACAAAAAGATGAGCCTTGAGCAGAGCGTTAAGAACCTGCCTGACATGGCGAATGTGAGACGGAAGATCGGGAGAAAAAATTTAAATGTCATCAATATAAACAAAAACCGATTTCTCAAGCATCTCCCGAAGAACATCGTTCACTAACGCCTGGAAAACTGAGAGGGCGCTAGTGAGCCCGAATGGCATCACCTGGTACTCGCAGTGTCCCGAGTGGGTGTTAAACACCGTTTTCTATTGATCCCCCTCACGAATGCGAAGGAGGTTGTAAGCGCTGCGTAAATCAAGTTTAGTAAAAATAGATGCCCCTTGGAGGCGTTCAAATGCCGAATTCATGAGGGAGAGGATAACGATTCTTGATTGTTATTGCATTAAGTCCCCTGTAGTCAATATACGGCCTAAGGACCAGACCCGACAGTAGGGGTTCTAAAAGTGCTCAATATGAACACCACAAAGCGAGGGGGAAAAACCCGCCAACAGGGAATCGATTACAGTACAAGAAAATAATAAACTCTCCTTACAACGAGAGATTCCGCTACCAAACTCAAGGCGACCCATATTGGGCGAAAACTGTAAAATTAGAGATTAAGACAAACAACAAAGAAAGTCCTGTAGCTCACAACGAGGGAGCCGAAAAACACAAACAAGAGGTAAAAGAAGACGGCGAAGACAATCTGTCTAGGACAGAGACAGAGGTTAAGAAAAGAGACAGGATAGAAAGGATAACCTATGCTAAGTTTCTAATAAACTCTTAAACACCTGCAACAAGTCCCGAAGAACAACAACACATTGAGGCAATACGGTCGTCACAAACGGTCAGTCCTATACCGTGAATTACCGGCTTTCCTTGTCAAATGAATGGCAATATGGAAGCGTCAAACAAAGACGACGCAAGGTTTAAATAATGAAAAAAAATATGGAACAGGTGAACACACTGAGTAGAAAAAAACCCAAACACACAAAATGGACAAAAAAAACAAAGGGAAGAGGTGATACACGAGCGCTCCCCAGGGAAGTGGCCAACAAGAGAAGAGCAGGCTGAGAAACCATGACAAGGAGAGCGCAGAAGTAGCCAGGGGCTCTGAGAGGACACTGCTGCCCCTTAAACTGCTACCTGAGTTTGGGTTTTCCCAAAGCAAAATACAATCAGCACTAATCAAGAATTCACAACAGCTGCCACTGAAGATTCCAAGCAATATTCAGGCATTCACATGTATTAGGAAATCTGCAACACCCCCAGCAATCAGACTCCAAAGTCAAAAGCGCAAAGCTTCACATTGAAAGTACATTTTTACGTGTGCATTAAAATTTCTGCCAGTGTTCTGAGTGTTTAACTGATTTGCAAAACAGTGTTTTATCCATTTGCACCATTCCCCAGCCTTTGTCCAGTACAATAAATGAGGGATGACCACATTCCTATAATGTATCACTGCAATATTACCATTATATTATCCCTTTGAGAATAACAGCACCACGTACGGATATGGGCTCACATGTTTTTTGTAGTTTTAATATACTGTACATAATGTCTCAAATGGTGTCGAGTTGTCTCAACCAATATGTACATGTTACATAAATTGAAGTAAACTTTTTTTTTTAATTTTTTTTTTACTTGAATTTAACGCCACTGAGAAAACATGTACGGTGAAATTTAAGCGCACTACAATATCATTGAAAATCGAATTATGTATTTGAATTCCTTTTTGCGTTAATATTTATTTTTTGTCCCATTAACGCAAAATTCTACTGTACAAACGTAGGAGTGAAATTATGTTTAGACACAATAATTAACTGTAGTTTCAGGCAATGTTCTGAAAGAAACACAAAAAAGTTAAAAACAAATTCACGTCCAATGTATGCAGCGTAGTGTGTGTGGTGTACAAAGCAGTAAGAAATAACTCTTCTAAAACCCATGTGACACTGGCATAGCACAAGTACTGGTTTGTTCTGCTATAATGAGAGACCTGTCCACAATGAGGCCAGTAAAAAGCTATGTGGCAGTATGGTCCATATAAAAATGATAATTAATTGCCAATTAAACACAGCTGCCTGCGAGTGAACCAACGCTGGTAAAGCTTTTTTGACTCAGTGTGATGAGGGGGTCAGGGTCAAAGCGACAATTTTTAAACAAGTGTTTGTTTGGTCGCGGCAATTAAAGTACTTGAGATTTTATTTTATTTATTTTTTGTGTAAAATAATATACCGAGATCCAAATCAAAGCAGTCTGCATGGCGGTCATGAGATAAAAGGTGTGAAAAATACATAGGTGACAGTCTGCCACTCCGTGTTGTTTTAATAGCATATGTGGTGTGCTCATCCCGATTGTTTTGCAGTCATTAGCTTTCTGGGTATAACTGGTAAACACTGACGAGCAAACTGATTTATTGGTCTTTACAAGCAAGAGTAGGCCAGTGTCATAGTTGGTAATTAGCTCAAGGTAAATTTCACACCGATATCAATAGGTACATTTTCATATACAGGGAGCTGTGAACGTACAGACGTGCTCAAATGTGTTGGTACCCCTGGTAAAGATGAGTAAAAAGGGTTCTAAAAAATTCACTGTTTTGGTGAATTAGCTTAATCTCACAATGAAAAATACAACCTTTAATTGACGTTCATTTATTATTATCCCTCATCAAGAAATTATTATTATTAACAAAACCATGTTGGCCACAATTATTGACACCCCTGCATTTATATATAGAATAAAGTATTCATTTTTAATATTTGGTCGCATAGATTTTGCATGCCATGACTTCCTGATGTCTAGTAACATCAAAAGACATACTAAATGTTTCTGCATTTGAATGGATCTCTATGGGAATTGGGGGGCGGGACTAGATTTAGCTGTAAATTATGCTGGAACAGTATGGAATACATGGCTGGTAAAATGGCTGTAAGTCATCAAGGGTCTGAAGTATCAAACAAGCCTCAAACTATCACTCTGCTGCCAGATATGGATGGATCACTTTAAGGGTTGTTTCTCCTGACAAATTTTCCTTTTGAACTCTATGGAAAAATAAGAAGAAACCATTCAAGTTATCCATCCATATCTACTGTATTTCTGGCAGCAGAGTGATGGTTTATGGCCTGTTTGATATGCCAGACCCTTGATGACTTAAAGCCCTTTAGCCAACCATGTGTTCCATACAGTTCCAGTGTAACTTACAGCTAAATCTAGTCCCACCCCCCAATTCCCATAGAGATCCATTCAAATGCAGAGACATTTAGTATTGCTTGTAAGAGTACCAGAAGATAAGATATCAAGAGTCTTTTGCTGTTGTTGGGTCACAGACTTCAGGAAGTCATGGTATGCAAAGGATATGCGACCAAATATTAAAAATTAATACTTTATTCTATATAAATGCAGGGGTGCCAATAATTGTGGCCAACATGGTTTCGTTAATAATAATTAATTCTTGATGAGGGATTTTCTCATAATAAATGAACGTCAATTAAAGAATGGATTTTTTTTAATTTTTTCATTGTGAGATTAAGCTAATTCACCAAACGGTTAATTTTTTATAACCCTTTTTACTCATCTTTACCAGGGGTACCAACAGATTTGAGCACGTCTGTATGCAACAGCTTGTCAGGTCATGTAGTAGGTCTCAAGTACTGTCTAGTCATCCACTCCTCTCCCTCCTCTCCTCTCCTCTCCCCACTCTCCTCTCCTCCTGAATACAGTGTCAAAAGTGCAAAAAGTGTGAACAGTATACAGTTTTTGAGTAAGTATATTTACGTATGACACTGGACACAACGGTGCGACTCGAGTTTTTAATTTCACATGTAACCAACATATGTAATAATATAAGATTAAGCAATAAAACATAAATTTAAAACCAAAATTCCATTTCGGGGGGAGGAGAGGAGGAGGAGAGGAGGGTAGTGGAGGAAAGAAAGGAAGGATTTTACCAGGGGGTGTCAAAGTCCAGTGTCAAAGTCCAAGCTCTGGTTTGCACTTTTTTTGTTTTTTTTGGTGTCAGCAGCATTGATTAATAATTTTTTAGTACACCATGTTATCAAGGCCTTAATTGAAAGGAAACCACGAATACCTGCAGACACTGTGGCCCTCCCCTGGTCTAGACAGTTATATAGGCAAGCCTAAATGTGAGAGGGGTCTATCCTTAGCATCATACATTCTTAGGTTCTTGTTTCGCTAAGTATTGCAACCATGAAGTTGAGAGCTATATTTATGGAATTATAGCTATCGCTTTAGATAATATCAACAAAACCATGTGAAAAGGCACGGATGGACTGACATTTACCCTGGTATGTAATTCGTGTGGAACAACGTCACGTTTTTCCACTCCATTAGACAAATTAAATTATTTGTTTGTAGAAATGTAAGCACACACGCTGTATAGTAAAATGCAGAAAAATTGCGCTCGCGTTAAACACAAAACGGTAAAGAAAAGTGCGACACAAAGACAGACTGGGGGGGAAGTGGCTTTTGGCCCCATTAGAATGCAGCCCAGACATTACCTTTTGATGCTAGAGTGGGGAGCAATGATGGACAGAAGGATGGAGTGACTGATGAATTCCTGGCAGGTGCTTTGTCAGGCAGTAGGCAATTTCAGCTTTGGGAGAGAAACCATTTAGAGTTTGGAAAGTTGCAATGTAAAGAAGGGGAATTTTTTCCGTCCTCACAACCAAACCTAGATTACAGTGCACTGGCCCTTTTAACAAGGCTTAATATGAGCATGCAACGGTTGATGAGGTGCCTTTTTTCCGTGGCCAATTACTGTGGTCTAATTTTGTGGCGTGTTCATAAAGAGGCCAATCCCCTTTTATACATTGTGACTGATAGATCCAATACCTTTGGAATCAGATAAAACTTTGACAAATGACTTTGTGTTGAGCTGTTCGCAATAGCTCCCTCTGTCCACATGCCGCTGTCCCTCTCCCATCACCTTCCCTGGGTTTGATCAATGGTTCACACCAAAACACATCTGAAAGCCATCACATGATTAAAAGTGCTGGAGGATATTGCTTTCCCTCCATTTGCTTTCAGACAGAAAACTTCATAAAACTAAGAAGACAGAATCCTCACTCTCGGTGTTGGGTCCTGGGTGATTGTGAATGCGCCGGAAAGGTAGAGGGGAGGAATAACCTGCGGTGTGCTGGACATCTCTGTTATCCCCAAGGCCAGGGAGATAGCCATTTTGTAACCCTGCTGGCCAATGGATGAATGTACTACTACAAGACCAAAGAGCTTCAACCGCATGTCAACGCCGAGAAGTGTTCAGTGTTAAATCAACTCCGAGTGCATATATACACGGTTCGAGTTTAATTAACACTGACCATTTTATTGTGTGCGGAGTGATTTTACTTGCAGTCTGTTGATACAAAGGCAGCTATCCTCATGAAACTTGAGTCAGGTGGGGGAATGGAGCCCTCGTTCCTTTCCCAATGCTCACATACTGAACAAATGTTGTTAAATCCGTGATTAAAAAGCAGTAACAAGAGGGGTCAGCTTTAATAAATGGTTGCAGTCGCACAATAACTGCACAACTTCTCAGCTATTGTGAACTGAATATACGTTTGACAAGGTAGTTTAGATTTTTTCATAATGAAAGCTTCCCAACAAACAACGAACAGCCAGGGTAATACAGAGTTGCAGTGCTGCAACATACACAGTGTTACAACTTATAAGCAATAAAAGCCTGCCATTTTTACGCAAGTTAATCTTCTTTTTTTTTGTGTTCTCCATACCTGACCTGGACAGGCCTACATGTGCATTCACAAACAGGAAGCATTTGTCATCCTCCACAGGCTTTGGGGGCAGGGCTTCAAAATGGGAAGCTACGCCGCCAGGTTCGGGTGCTGTAATAAGGCAGTGGAGCTCTCCCACCACAAACGTCTCCACCTCCTCCATTAACTCCTTCCCAAGGAATCTCAACAGCATCGGAATAAATCACCGTGACGATACAACAGTAGGGGTGATAAATCGCCCAAACGATTGTAGTGATATATAGCACAAAATGTAAATAATAACAAGTGTTGCTAATTGGTCTGCTGCTTGGCAACAAATCAGTAATGCTGCTATTTGGCACAGCGGTGCAACACAACACCCAAATAATTATGCTGTGACATCACATCCCCTTTCTTTGGTTTTTATTCTCTGTATCCCGCAAGAGATATAAGCCTGCAATCTAATTCTCAAGGAAAGCATTTTTCCAATCTTTGGAGGAAAGGTGTCTGCCTTCATAGCCTTATACTTATTGTCGCACTTTAGTTTACGCGGATTATCATGTCGGCAAAAATGATGATTATATAGTCAATTAATTTCTGCCGTCTTTTGCATAGATTGCCGTTGCCGTTCTCTCGATAATGTATTAGCAAACAGTTCATATCCACTATGGACTATTTTTTATCCGTGTTAATAATTTCAAAGAAAAACGTATCAAACATGTTTCAGTTTTTTTAATGAGCAAGTACCTGTAATTGAATGCAACACCTGCAATGAAACCTTCCGGAATAGCCTTTTTATTCGCGCAGGTAGAGATTGAATGACCTCAGAGACTCATAAATGTGATGATTCTGTGCTTCGGTGTTGACCTGTCAGTGCTTTCCGCCAGTAAGCAGGAATGGAGGGGGCCCTCCATTATGTATGTGTGAGAGAAAGAGTGTTGAGTGTTGAGTCCCAGCCTGAGAAACCACAGAAACACCAACCCCCCCACCCCAACCCACATACAGCTTTTAGCCGTATCGTTTCAATCAGGTTTCATGAACTGCATTGATATAATTTGTGGTCCTCGGTTAAGTGGCTGGGATATTGAAACCCAAATGCAGTTCCAGTTTAATTAAGTCCTAATGACATTAACGGTAACGATATGTCACGGGCCGCTCTACCGTAAGCACACTCCCGTGCTGTGATGCACGCATTGTGCCTTTTTTCCCCCTTTCTTTCGCTTCGCCAAGGAGCTCAGAGCACATGACTGCTTTCCTCCTCCTGTGCCGGCATTTATGTTTTTGCAGAGGAACTAAATAAATGGCTTCTTTGCGGAGATGCCTGTGATAGTTAGGAGAAGGTCTAATGAACAGCGGCAGAGAGAATGATGGAAATGATGACTTTTCCAATTCTGTGAGCTCCCCGGTTTATCAGAGCCTGGTTGATGGGAGTCCTTATGTTCCCCTCTTTGATTTAGCCTTTAAGATGGGAAAAAAAAGGAAAGGAAAAACATACATTATCAGAGACCTGACGCTTTGGCGCCGAGGTGTTATAATTAGTGCAGGATGTATGACGGCAGTTGTGGCCCTAAAATATCATTGATCAAAACCAGCTATTGACAGCGATGTGTACTGCTGTCCAGCAGCCAAACAGGGCTTTATCTAAGTGTTCTTGGTGAGAGAGCACCATTTCTATTGACCTTCCTCTATTTCTCTCACGAGAATGCATTGGTACTAAAGCAGTTAGCTGGGAGATGACTGGCTTTGAGTACAGCAGCACTATCAGCAACCACATCCAAACAAATTAATTGTTTTAATTCATCAAATTAATAATAATAATAATAATAATAATAATAATAATAATACTCATAAAACATGACATGCTTTAAAATGTGTCATCCCTTCAATCAATGATATTGGAATGGTCAAAGAGAAACTAAGAGAACACCCACCATATCAGTGCCGTTTGATCAGTCTATACACACACAGCTGAAGAATGGTAAGTGTGTTTAATAAATTAAGTTAATAAATACGGGTATGTTCACGTTTGTGTGGTTGACTTTAACAAAGTCCGTTTAAAAAATCCATCAACAAGATACAAATGAATTTGTAGAGTTTTTGAGTCTGGATACACCCCTGTCGCCTGCATCAATCAAGCAAGGCAGCATGTCAATATGACGTTCCTATCTATTAAACTTTGAAAGTGTATATCCTGGGCCCCAAATGCCTGTAAGGGACATTGAGACATTGGTCCTTTGTGAAAAGTGCTATACAAATAAAACTGAACTGAAATGCATTGGATGTCCATATTTCCCTTGCCTCAATCTCCCATACTTTATTACAATGTCTTTGTCTATTATTTATGTGTGATGTTTATGAAAGACTTGATGGGAATTGTATTACAATGCCAAATTGGAAGAAAATGCTTTGAAAAAATAAGATATATTTGGTATAAATTACTTGAACAATAAGCGTAAATAACAAAATACGCATTTAAATAAATAGATTTTTTTATGCAGTCGGTCAGCAGTAAGAAGTTTGTAAACAGGGTTTTTGATGCCATTGGTCAATCATTACCTAAACCTATGAGCAGCAAAACTGACAGGAAGTAAGGCAACGTCCCTGCCACATTAGCACATGCGCATAGTCCCATATATGGATCTGCTAATGTAATATGACATGCCTTCACTGTGTGGAAGTTTACAGAAAACAGAGCTTTTGTTGTGTGCTTCTGATTTTAACAAATAAAAACTGGCAGGTGGTACATACACTCATAGAATACATTGACAGTAAATCATTTAACTTTAATATAGTGGTATGGAAAATACAGCTGGTGATTCTTGCAATGTTACTATCTGTTTTATTTGTTTTCCACATTATGTTGTCTCAAACTAGCATTCCAGTGAGCAAATACAATCTAGATGGGTGGAAATCTAGGTTGAGAGAAGTTTTTACACATTTTGGCATAAACGGAATATGTTAGCCCCAATATAGCTCAGGTTTAACCCGGATATAGGCTAGTTGCATCCTAGTCGACTAGAATACTTTTACTTTCCAAGCAAATGTAGCTGGGTTTTCACCTGAATGCCTAGACAGAATTTCACCAATTTTTCACCACAAAAATGTTCACTGGGATGCAGCTTTGGAGTAACCTCAGTTTTTTCCCCAACTGTAGTTGGGAGCTATACATCCTACCATATGTCCATTATACAGATAAATACATGTCCTGAGCTTTGTGACCTCAATGGGAGAGGAAACAGTTACCAGGGAAGACTGTTAATGGCATATGTCAATGGCTAGCTAGCTACACTTCAGTATTTTCATAGTCAGTGAACTTCTGGAAGTTAGCTAGCTAGCTAGTTGTTTTAATGAAAACTTAAATAGCCAGATTCCCACTTTTTTTTTATCTTCATGAAGAAAACAAATTTAGTCCAGGGTATCAAGGTGTACCTTTTAGTTACATTAGCAATCTGGGCAAAAAATATATATATTGCAGATTCTGCAAGTGATGATGAGAAATAAATTGCAGAAATGCATTTTATGTTAACTGCAGGAATTATGAATCTCTACAAGCAATGCCCTGTTATTATTAGTTCGTAAACAAGCTAGCTACGACAGAATTGGAAACATCAGGTTTTATAGATCACAGAAAATACACGCGCATCCAAAAAAGACAGGTGCTGAATAAAAGTGTCCGTACTATGTATGCTCCCCAGTCCAATAAATGTATGAACACCGAAAAGTAAGTAGCGTTTTGAGCCAAGTGGCTTTTCATCAGACTTACAAATTCTTAAGAACGTCACCCTTAAATACCTGCCCCATGATCTCTGTCGGACACATAGTGAATAACATGACAGAGAAAGCCATCTTAAAAATGCAGAATAGACACAGAAAATTAACACAAAATATTTACAAACACAGAATGTGTTTGTACAAACCATACAAGTGAAATGAGCGCTAAACACAACCATGGCTATGTATTGGGTAATATACCGTCATTCTGCGATGGGGAATAGGCTCCCTGATCTCTGCTGACCTTCGACTTGTTTTGTTTTGTTTTTTTTGTTTTTTTTTTACCTCACAGAAATTGTCGACAAGTTAATAAATGTATGGCACTGGGGAGCACACACAGTGTGCAGACTCTTCCTTTTTATACATCAAGTTTTAGCAATAGGCTGCTGCACAGTCCCCACCATTAATGTTAGCTCAGAATCATATACAGCTCTGCACAATTATCAGTTGTCTCGTTGTTATTGTGGTTCTGTACTCTAGCACTTTGAAAGAATACAATGGCAATGACGTTGAAGTGCAGACTGTCAGCTTTTGAGGGTATTTTCATCCATATCGGATGAACCATTTAGAAATTATAGAACCTTTTGTACATAGTTTCCCCCATTTTTGGGCATCAAAAATATTGGACAGTTTAACATAATGTAGAATAAAGTAATCATTTTTAATATTTGGTTGCATATCATTTGCATGCCATTACTTCCTGATGTCTGTGACCCAACAATATCAAAAGACTCTTGATATCTTATTTTCTGGTACTCCTACAAGCGATACTATAACCTCTCTGCATTTGAATGGATCTCTATAGGAATTGGGGGATTGGTCTAGATTTAGCTGTAAATTGCACTAGAACAGTATGGAACACATAGTTGGCTAAATGGCTATAAGTGATCAAGGGTCTGACGTATCAAACACGCCTTAAACCATCACTTTGCTGCCAGAAATACAGTAGATATGGATGGATAACTTGAAGGGTTTCTTCTCCAGACTTATTTTTCCATAGAGTTCAATAGAAAGATTTGTCAGGAGAAACAACCCATAAAGTGATCCATCTGGCAGCAGAGTGATGGTTTGAGGCTTGTTTGATACATCAGACCCTTGATGACTTACAGCAGGGGTGGCCAATTCCAGGCCTCGCGGGCCGGTGTGGGTGTGTTTTTTTTGCCACCAGTTACCACTACCACGGTTTCAATCAGCTAATACACACAATCACAGATTCACATTGTAAATTAAGAAAGATAAAAAATAACAAATACAACATACACGCATTACCGCACACAAACACATCATCATCAGCTTTTTTCATATCGGGGATGTGTATATTAAAATAAATTTGTGTGTAAACGATTGCTAATTAATAAAATAATTAACTGGGGGGGCAAAAAAAAACCTGCATACACACCGGCCCGCGAGGCCTGGAATTGGCCACCCCTGACTTACAGCCATTTTACCAGCCATGTATTCCATACTGTTCCAGCATAATTTACAGCTAAATCTAGTCCCGCCCCCCAATTCCCATAGAGATCCATTCAAATGCAGAGACATTATAGTATCGCTTGTAAGAGTACCAGAAAATAAGATATCAAGAGTCTTTTGATGTTGTTGGGTCACAGACATCAGGAAGTCATGGCATGCAAAGGATATGCCACCAAATATTAAATATGATTACTTTATTCTACATTATGTTAAACTGTCCAATATTTTGGGAGGACTATGTATAATATAAACATGTCTAAACGGTTCATCCAATACGGATGAAAATACCGTCATTACATTACAGGCATTTAGCAAATGCTCTTATCCAGAGCGACTTACACAACTTCTTATTACATTTATCCATTCATACAGCTGAATATATACTGAAGCAAGTCAGGTTAGGTACCTTGCTCAAGGGTACAACGGCAGTGTCCTACCTGGGAATCGAACCTGCAACCTTTCGGTTACAAGTCCAGTTCCTTAACAACAAGACAACTGATAATTTTGCAGTGGTCTCTTAATTTTTTCCAGAGATGTGTAATTTGTTAGCAGTCACAGTTATATATATTTGTTTTATGTATGTATATTAGCCATTTGAATTTAGCCAACTAACTAGTTGAATTACAACTTGATTATTTCCTAAATATTCCACTGCTTTGCTATAGAAAACACAAATTAATTCAGGTGCAGAATTATCAAATTCACACAAAAACTTGGAAGGGCTGTCTGTGTACAATAATACTGGTTCATATGATTTCAACTTGATTGTGCTGTAATTGAGAATACATATTCAGCTAAAGATTCAGCTACAGACAAAGCAAAAATTCAGCTAAAAAGACCAAAGAAGCTTTTGAAATAACTAAGGGATACTAAGGGAGTTTTAGAAAGGCACAGATTGGAAGCAGGGTATGATTCAGTAGATTTGAGGACAAGCAAGCAGATCAGGAGTGGGCAGGTGTATCATACTACCAGGACAAAGGATGCATCAGTCTGCCTCAAAACCCAGCTGGCCAACAAGAGAAAAAGTGGATAGAAAAACCACTGGAAGAACAACTTTGACAGGTTACAGAGTTCAATAGCTGACATTGGGGACACGTATGCACAAGCAAAAAATATCTCAGTCGCATAAAAACTCCCTTATGGCAGAGGCAAAATGGAAGCTGTAACTGACAAAAACCTTCAACAAAGCATGTTGTGTGTTCAGTGAGGTTATACGATTAGATGAGACAAAATTGCAAGTTGTTTGTCTAAATTAGAGCCCAACTGATATGGGATTTTTGAGACCGATACCGAGACTGATTTTAGAGGGGGGGGTGGAATTCACAAATTTCCGCAAGGCAGCCTAGTAACATTTTTACTTGGAATGAAGTTGAATATTTTTCTGTCATGATTGCACAACGATTTTGCACCAATATGAGCATGCTCAATAGGCTGCTTTCTTAAACATTATTAAATAATATTTTGATATTACCATTATTAACATTATGCCAACCAATTTTACATAGGACATTGTAACCTAAGTAAACATCATTTTGTGTGTTGAACATCAATCAATTACTGACCATCAATACTGCCAGTCAATAAAGCAAGCACACGTTATAAAGCAAGAGGCATAGTTTCTCTGCACTGCACCTGCCAGGGAGCTCCTCATGTCCACATCGATGTTCCCTATTGTGCTAAAAACTCTCACTGGGTACATAAAAATAATTTTCACAACAGTAATGATTTGTATCTGTTGTTATGTTTACAAATACATTTACTGTAGACTACAAAGAAGAGACAATGGGCCTCATTCATAAAGCGTTCGTAAATATGCACGTACATTCATGTACGAAATGAATTGGTACGAAAAATGTACGCCGGATTCATCAAACCGCGTGGGAAAGGAAGATTTTTTCATATTCACGTACGAAGCATGTCCACAGTATTTTGTGATTAGCATAAATCCACGCCCATGAATTGCCTTATATGGAGGCTGTCACCATACCTAGTCAAAATGGCCCAGAAAAAGCAAAGGAAAAAAAATTTCAGACATTGAAATCGAAGTTTTATTAGCAGATGTTCAATCAAGAAGAAAAAAAAGTTTAGTATTGTCAGCGCCGGTGTCATGAACTGGTAAAGTAAATGCCTAGAAGGAGATAGCATGTAGAATACTATCAATGCAGGATCCCCCCCTCACATAAACTGTTAAAGTAGTAATATAAAAAAAGGAATTAATAAATTAGAGGCGAGGAAACGCATAGCTGCGCATATAGGCCTATGTCTGCATCGGACGAGTGCGCGTTGCTTTATCGTTATTCATTTTGTAATTTTGTTGGTGTTCTGTGCATGTGAGTTGCGGTTTGAAATTGGTTAATCATATAGTCTACCTTTTTTTAGAATCTCTCTGGCGTGTTCTAATTGCGGTCACATTGATGCGCGCGTCGCATTCATAGACTGTAGAAAAATATGGACAGTCACTCCGGAAAACTTTTTTGCTACCGGTTTGTACAAACTGCTTCTGCTCCGTGGAGTCGAAGAGAACTCAACCAGTCTGGTTCTGAACAAATCTTAATACCATGTCAAAACGACACAATATTTTAAAAAATCAGCACATGCAGAGGCATTAGATGAAGGAAAGGCACCTATTGCAATTACATTTTTTTGTGGGAAAAATGTATCGACTGAGTATTTTGACCTCATTGCTGCCATTGACTTACATGGTGAAAGACCTATACTGGAGCCAACCACAGTGGCGCTAGTGAGCAACGGCACAATGGCTGCTCCCAGCCCAACCGGGAAGTGAGCTTCAAAACGAAAACCCAGTCTTAGCCCTTTGGTCGCACTGAGCAAAGGCTTGAATTGAGCTCAGGTTTTACCAAGATATAGCCTGGCTACATTCGAACCAGTTAAAAAAACTTTCACTTTTAAATCAAGTTTATCCGGTTTTTCACCTGAACGCGAGACGGCGCTCGTTTCACCGACTTTTCAACACAAACGTTCACTGGGGTGTGCAGTCTATGGCACTGATAACATTGGACAGGTTGGCAATTTTATAAAAACCCAGCTTTACCTCCACCTGGTTTTGCATCTAGTAGGGGAACTGGGTGTATGCTGGCATTAACTGGATTAAGCTGTTGACCACAATTGCAACCCTGGCGACAGACATGTAAGTTAATTTAATGCAATGTTTTAATTAGCATAGCCTATGTAAGGTCACGCAGAATTAAAATTTTTAGCTATTTAGAAAAAAAATTGTAGGCTACTAGGAGCATTCATTAGCCTACGTTATGAGTCTAATTAAACAGCTTCATAGCCTACAATTGATTAATAGGTGTAATCTAATATGTTTGCTTTTTACAATCATAATTTATTATGTTCGCGATGTGTATTTCAAAGGCTACATTTAGTCTTGTGAATTTAACAGAAAATAAAAATGTATTAATATTATGATTATCACTCAGAAGCTACATTTAGCGGCATTCTCAATTTACGAACGCGGTACACGTGGTCCCGAGCAGGTGTACAATTCTTTAGTACGTGCGAACACATCTCAGATACAAAACATTAATGAATGCCAAAATGCGGCAAAATTTGCTAATTTACATATAAATTTGTTGTGCTCATGTTTCATGAATGAGGCCCAATAGGCAGAGGTCCAGCTCTGAAACCGCCAGTGGACTACTGGAAAACCAAAGAGCAAGAATGCTTGTGAATTTCAAGCCATTGGCCCACTAACTTTGCCTCCCGTGGACTGCTTGTAACTCAGTTAAGGCTAATTTATACTTTACAGCATGACACCTACGACAAGTGTGGTGAGACAAAAATGACATTTTCAACAGAAAAAAGTGGCGCTCAACACTTTCTCAATGCCACACACCTCTAGAATTTTGCTATGTCACAGTGACCATAATACTTTGTGGCACAGTGTAATTGGACAGCCAGAGGGAATTCTGAGATTTGTTGTCATGGATACGGCTTTCTTTTGCTGCACTTGATTATTTAGCTTTTTCCACTGGTGTTGATAAACCCAGTGACTCTCATGTAAAAACTAAGAAGTCAGTTTTGTCATATGATTTGTCTTTGAAAGATTATAAAGATGCTCAAATGTTGGCTATCATGGCAAGAGAACTCTAAATATGTCTGTTCTGGAGTGCAAATCTAGGTGAAAAAAGCTGTGGGACCGGTGAGTTTATCTTTTGCTCGCAACCCTTGATAACAGATACAGTGATTAATAACAGCGATTACGCAGTGATAACAGACACATCCAGACGTGATAGTTGTGTGCCCGGATTGCAAGACGTAGGGACGGATGCGGTTAATTAAGTCATCGAACCAGTTGGCCGACATCCTAAAATATTTGAAATGTGTGTCTTCATTCAGCATTTCACGCATACGCTTAAATCTAACATGCTCCCCGGTTTTCCCTCGTTTGGTCAATGGGACAGATTGACCACCTTTTTTTTCGTTCACGTCTTTTTAAAAGCAGATTTAGAAATGTTTCCTCTTCCGTAATTTTTTATTTTATTTCAATGGGCGCCGCAACGTTCAAGATTGGTGTGTTAGCATAGAAACAACGGACCCCGCCGGCCGGCCCAAGTATACATTGCAAACGTCACGTGACCTTCATTTTTGTCGAGCGACACTTTTCGAAAGTAGCCTTAACAGTCATTCTCAAGCTCTGCTCTCTGACTGAGTAAAGGTAACACAAGCCAGCTACTAATTGAGAAAGTTCCAGGTCACATCAGCTGTGATGTTTTGGGCAGCGAGAAGCAGTAGATAGAGTACTAGGAGCACCCATGCTTCAATGTTATATATATATATGGTCCAACTGTAAAATGTTACATCTGGTGCAAACCCAACACTGGCAGGCTAGTTTTGTGTTACTAAGGAGAACAATTGATTAAGGGTAGTCTAGTAGAGTACCTACCTTTCCTATCAAATAGCACCCATGAACAAGTTGTGCATTATGTATGTGCACTGGCATGTACTTGTGTATTAAACTACCCAATGATTTCTATATTTACCTGCAGGCAGGATTGGCACGTTCTGGCAGTCACATGACCTGAGGACAGAGAGGCAAACCAATCAGCTCACCTGGGCATACCAACTTGGGACCATCTTTGTAAGCTAAAATGAATGTTTGATAGTATGTCGACAACAAAGTAGACAAGAGGGAGACTCCTCTATAGCACCACGTGTGAGATGCAACCGAACTGGCTGAAGAAGAGGTCGTAGGTCGAAGCACAACATACACTGGGAAACTGCAGGACTGGGCAGAAAGAAAATAGTTTTACTTTAACTTGTGCTAGAAGCTAAATAACTAAATGGATGATATTTCAGGGTTTTATTAGTCTGTATTTTACACAACTTTCTAAACATGGACATTGTTTAATTAATTAATTAATTAATCTAAATAAATGACACAAGGTCACCAGCAGCACATAGTTCCTTCAAAAATTGTCTCCACTGATCCATTGCTGTAGTAAACCATCATTCAATGTCTCATCCATTTTGCAACAAAAATATAATTGGTTGTGTTTTTATTTTTTAGATATTTTTTTCATTTGCACAGTATGTTCATTCCAAACAAATTTCCAAACAGAACATCGGCTAGCAAGTTCTCTGTAAGTAGAACCAAAGGTGGAATATAGACATGCATTTGTTTTATTTCACAATGTTTCCAAAACCACTATATCACTTATACAATTGTAAGCTGGCTTATCTGCCCGTTTTGGAGATAACATTTGCTAGAGTTTACTTTCCCACGAGTAAACTCACCACTCATTCGGAGGAAGCTATCAGCTTCACAAAGATTTATGGGATATTGCCTCGCACTTAAGTGTGTCTTTTGTAGACTACATGAAAAGATGCAAAAGCAAAGCCTGAGAGCCCGCATAACGCTCCCTTCACTTGCATTATATAGATTTTAATGAAACTCAGGATTGCAACAGACATAAATCCACGTCTCAATGGGATTCCCCCTAGTGAATGAGGGCAAATGCAGGAAGTGAAGCGATGTCTTCTCTTTAGTGAACTGGAATGGAGAACTGTGTAAATGGCTTAAGCTCACTCGGTGACTTTATCCAGAGCTCTGACAGCAAAGGCTGAGACCCCACACAATCTGGATCTGATGTCCAACTTTTAAAGTCAGTGTAAAACTGTAATCTAGAATTATAAATTCAGAAGAATTTAAGGAGCTGACGTAAAGGCCGCGTTTCTATCGATATGACCTTCCTGTCGATCACTTTGTTGATTTAAAAAAAAAAAATTACTTGAACAAATCAATTCAGTTGATATTGCACAAATAAACGTCCAGTTTCTTCTGTTCATTTTAGATGCAGTGTAATTACAGAGCTCAGTTGCATTGTCGGGTTGTTATAAAGGCAGAAATAAAAATTTAATCATGGATGATATCATATCAGATCCACACTGCCCTTGAAAAGCAGAATTTATTCACGTCTCACATCCCTTTATATCCTGACCCCTCGTGCCAAAGGAAAACAAGGCCTGCCTATGTTACTGGAACACTGCGATGGCAGCATTATATTTCATTTAAATTAACTCACAAAGTGTGAAAAATGTCTAAATTCCAAATACATACCCAACATGGCACTTACACCTACAACAACAACAGTTTCTATATGACCACCAGTTTTTGCTAAGAAATCTCCATCAGCAAATACATGCATGCACATATAATGCGAAAGACTAATGCGGGAAGTTGCAGTGCTAAGGCACCGTTTCACATATGTACATCCTTATACTCTTATTGTTGGAATCATTCCTGTTATCTGCTTTTTTAAATGATTACACTTTTCTGTCACACTATTGTTTTTACAGTCGTGGGCAGAACTGATTTCCTGCCAAATTGTCTAGTCAGCGACTATAAATTCACCATTGATGTCTTGTTTTTCAGGAATAATTACACTGTAGCTTAAATGTTAGCCCATTTACTACCGGTGTAGGAAGTGACAATAAAATCAATTCAAAACAATTCCCAAAAGTGCGTAAAATGTTGTGCAATGTAAGAGGATTAACGGAGCCGACAGCCCCACTCCCCGCACTCACTCAGCGATACCAATCTTCCTCACCTAAAATGGCGAGGGGCACTGAGTGTCTCAAAGGCAAGTGAGAGGGAGGAAGAAGAAGGGGAGCCGCAGGTTTTGACCCCTTTTTTTTCTGCTGAGCCGACTTCCGTTGAAAAGTTCCTCTGAGGCTCACCATCATTTCTCAAGACTCACCAAGAGTTGGGGATTCATGGGGCCTGATTCTCTGCCCTTCTCATCAGTGATATCATGACGAACGTGGTCTTTTTTTTCTTCTTTTTTTCTTAGCCTGCTCACTACCTCTAGTCTCTACCTCCCTCTTTCTGATCACTCTCTCATTCTTTCGCTCCCTCTCTTTCCCCTCACCAATGTTTCCGCAGGAGTCAAAAACTCAACAAAGCGAATCGCACCGTAGAGCAGAGCATGCTGCTCATGTCTGTGACCACTGTATGCAAAGCTTGGCATTAGTCACAGACTGGCCGCCCCTGACAGTCCCGGCAGTGTGAGGGAGATTAATGTGAGGTAGGGCCACTTTATTATTGTCACTCTGTTCTTTCACACTCTGCCTCTGACTTTCAATTCTGCTCCAGGATTAATTGTCTGCTCCCTCCTTCCCCTATGACGGATGTGGAGGGATGAGAGTAACACAGGCACCTGCCTCTGGCCTTGACAACCCCCAGCCTAGCCCGAGGCCGGGGAGGAAATATGGTACATGGTCACTTTCTTGGGCAGCGCTTGCAAAACAACAAAAAAGACGACAAAAAAACCCCCACTTTTTTTTCCCGCTGGCCACTGTGCTGTTCGATATGAACCAGGTACAAATAGGTGTTTCTGAAGAAAAAAAGAGAGCTAGAATATTCTTTTTCTCTTGCGTCTTGAATACTGACCATGTTTCCTGCAAGATCTAAATAAGATTCACAGAATCCACAGTATATATGTGTGTGTGGTGTGTATGTATACATGCATATGCATACATACATACATAATGTATTTTCATTTTTGGACAGCAAGTTGTGTTTATGGTATTTACTGATTAATTATATACAAGAGGTAGGGTGTCACGGACAGACACAGTATCTTCAGCTTGGAGCCTGAAGACAGGATTTCACATGGTATGGCAAGCAAACAAACGCACGCACGCACGCACGCACGCACCTCATATAAATCAGAACATGAAAGAATACTTAGGAGAGGTAGATTCTGAGGAAGAGGGACATGTGAAAGAGTTAGAGAATCATAGAGCCCTCATTGGTCCTCGTTGGTCCACAAGCCAGATTGCCCAGTGATTCTTATGTAAAACTTCACTGTTTGTCAAAATAATTTTAATTAAATAACTTATTTATTCATGCTTTTTCATCCTCATTGATTTCATTCTGTGGTCTGGCACTGGAGTCCCCAAAGCAAAACACTCATACCATAGGAGGAACTCGGGACAAATGACAGTCCACTGGATCTATCTTCTGTTCGCCGCCAGTACTCACGCACAGATTACATTGCTGCAATACAACCACCACCCCGCCAACCGGCCCTCATCTCCCAGGTTTCAATCTGCACCTGTCCTCTCTTTACAGCTGGGAGTTTGAGTTTCTTTGTGAAGGCAATCACTCCTAGTCTCAATGAAGCCTCCCCTGATTGCTGTTACATGGAAGTTCAGACCACACTGTTTTGTAGATATTTCATTTTATAATTCCTGAATGTATACAAAATGTATTTTTAAAGGATTCCTTGACAGCAATACCTACAAATACCTACATAGGCACAGAAAGAATGTAAAAAAAGTGTAAAACCTAAAGGGCTTATGTTTTAAGGTATTTGAAATATCTGACCAACTGCAGATGTACTCTGTCTACCTTTGAGAGATTGGGAAAGATAAAAATTAATAAAGTCGCTAACCATAAAATGCATATGGAAGTTACTTGAAGTTACTTCCAATATGTTAATACACACACACTCACTCATACACACGCACTCACACAATAATGTAATATTAAGAAAGTACACAAACGCAGGAGAGAAATGAAGTCCAGATAACACCATAGACTGCAGTTTGTAACCCTAAACTCAAGTACGCTCTAAAGAAATATTCCTGTTCTGAAAGCCGCCTAAAACAAAGTGAGTGAAGGAGGTCTAAAAGCAAAGAGCTGCCTCTTTAAGAAACCCGAAGGAAAGAGAGTGCCGGAACATCCTTCAAACCTGACATTAAGTATTCAGATGTTACTAAAGCAAAGTGTTGGCAATTAAAATAATCAATCTTCCCGGCGATGCACCTAACAGCTGTTCAATAAGTCCTCCCCTTTTCCTGGGGAGGGGAGAGAGGAGGTCCACTTTTAGCTGTCCTTCAGCGATGACATCGCCGGGCTCCCTCCCGTCCTCACGGCACTGGCCCTCCTGGGCCCGGTGTCAGCCGGTTCTGCTGTGTTGTTTCCTTGTTATAAATAACAACAGGCCACCTGGACTAGCAGCGGTACCTGGGCGCCGAAGCCTTAATGATCCCGCAGGCTAGCGGCGCGGCTCGCTCCTGATCCCAGATAATGGGACTGATGGGAGCTGGAGAGGAGTGACGGATGACAGAGACGGATGGCTCCAGACAAACATGTGCTGACAACCAGTGAATACGGGGCAGCCTTGCAGAAAGGTCAACACCGAAAAGTACCTCGCATGACTTTCAAAGTTTCACCCAGCGGAGAAAAAGACCCTGCCCCCGCAATCAGGAGGGTGCTACTGAGTGTTTTGTGCCTCTGTGTGTGTGTGTGTGTGTGTGTGTGTGTGTGTGTGTGTGTGTGTGTGTGTGTGTGTGTGTGTGTGTGTGCGTGCGCGCATGAGCGTGTGTGTACATGCGAGTTGTTTTGATTATATTTCTGAGTCTCCCGTCGCCCCACACTATGAACAGATTAAATATGTTTTTATCAGCTAGAGATGTGTTATTTATAGGGAAATAAACATGTGCATTTCTGTGGGGTGTGCTTAAGTGCGCTCCGGTTTAAACATATGCAGCTCTTGTATATGTAATATAGTGGCGCTTACAAAAATCGCGGAGGTCTGACTGTACGTTCTTGGATTAATGCATGGAACGTTGACCGAGTGCTAACTGCAGTCGAACCACCTTCACAAAAAAATTAGGAACATTACTGCCATGGAGCAGAAATGTTAATCTAAATGTGTTTTGTGTGAGCAGCGTTTCCAGCTTGCCTCTGTCTCAATAGGTGCCCCCTATTGAAGCGCTGGTCATGTTGGTGCCGAGTCCTGCGTACAAAGAACAGTAAATTATGATACGTCTGCATCGATAGGAATGCTGAAGTGCGTGTGACGAGTCCTACACTCACTCTCCCACAGGACAAAAAATGGCAGGTTGTGTTGGGAAGGAGATGAGAGAGGGAATAGAGGAGTGGAGGGGGGGGGGAGGCCCGTTTTCAGTTCACACATGGGACAGTTGTACATCTTCATGCCCTCGCCCCCCGGCCCCCGGCCCCCATTTACACCAGAATAAGGCGTGTGTGTGCTCCCTTGTTCAGCATGCTGTTTTTAATCCAAAACAAATGATTGCAGAAAAAAGGAGGTGAGGGGGAGGAACACAAAAAGGAGCATTATCACCTTGGCCGAGCATCAGGAGTATAAAAAAAGAAGAAAAGGTCTGTGGGCAAATTCATCTTCCTCCTGCTACAATCAATCTCTCGCCAAAAGAAATACACAATAACTAGGCAGGAAGGGGCCAAGATTTATGGGCCAGAGCCATCTCCACTGACCAGCATCCACCTCACCGTTCTGTGCCTAACGCCTCTCTCTCTCTCTCTCTCTCTCTCTCTCTCTCTCTCTCTCTCTCTCTCTCTCTCTCTCTCTCTCTCTCTCTCTCTCTCTCTCTCTCTCTCTCTCTCTCTCTCTCTCTCTCTCTCTCTCTCTCTCTCTCTCTCGCTCTCTCTCGCTCTCTCTCGCTCTCTCTCGCTCTCTCTCGCTCTCTCTCGCTCTCTCTCTCTCTCTCGCTCTCTCTCGCTCTCTCTCTCTCTCTCTCTCTCGCTCTCTCTCGCTCTCTCTCTCTCTCTCTCTCCCATTTTACAAGTACATTAGCTTTATTTAATGAGATCAGCAAGTGATTTAACAGATGCATGCTATGCAGGATGTTTTTAATCCAACAAACCCATTTAGTTGATGTCTTGATTCACTTTTTTCCACAGATTTCCCTTTTTTTCATATATGTATAATGTGATTATATTTATTTTTTCATTTATAGCCTGGAATTATTGAGAGTGCAAATTACATAATTAATCATTTGTTTTAGTTTGCTTATATATTCGAATCCGAAAATTAATATAAAAACCTTTAAGAACTATTGAACTGTTGTGTCCATGAAAAATATACCCTCCAAAACATAAAAAAATAAGATTTAATAAAATAAAAAAATGTACAATAGAAACATTCACTTTGTTACGTATTATTTTGTGTGAACAGATTTTTGGAGAAGATTGATGTGCAGAACTTAGCATGGAAAAGGCACTGTGAAAGAGCCCTCACTTAGTGACTTCAGTTTCTGGGTCAGTCTTCACCCACATCTCATTTGAGTTCAATCGATCCTTCAAATAACGAGGCCTTCATAGAATTGGCAAATGCAGCAAATTAGCAAAATTTCTCTTTAATGCAAGTCTTCAGATGTTTCTATTAAAATATCAATTGATTGAAGAAAATGAAATTATGAACTTTAATTAGGCCTTCTGCATATAAAGGCATTCAATAATGACTGCAAAAAGTGCTAAAGAGCAGCTGATACCTAATGCATTGAAGAAATCTCATTTCTATGTGCATTACAATACCTAGGAAATTGGAAGAATACTTATTCTAATTATTTATATGAATGTATATAAACCATATGTGGTGCTTACATTTTATGAGGAATAGAACTGATACCAAAAGGGGGGAAAATGCATATTTTTAGGAACAAACTGCTGGAGTTGTATTGGTGACATGGAATCATTTTTGGCACCATGACATTTGTTAAAATAAATATGTGCAATCTTTGATTTGATATATTTTATCTGTCAATTAACTTGTATTTTATATTTCAGCATTTGAAAATTTACCATAGACTTCCAACCAAAATGGAAATTTATTATTTTCAGATTACATTTTTCAAAAGAAAAGCCTAATTCTTTGTTTTTTTTTCCTTTTGGGGGGGGCAGAGGGTGTGTTCCCAGAAGAGTAGACACAGTGCACAGAGGTAAAAATTCATTTCTTAAGAGCTATATATCAAGCCATATTTGTTTAATGAGTCTAACAGTGAAAAGATGTATAGAACATGTCAGGCCTCCAGTACCAGTGCGTTCTGGGAAACAGATAACATCAGAGAATGTGAGCGCTCACTCTGTCTCCACACCCTACTCCTTTATCTACAGCTTCCTCGCCCGATTATAAATGAGAGGGCACCGGGGAACAAGGAGCAAAAATAATGGGAAAAAACATCAGCTGGGAGAAAAAAAAAAGATAAAAAAACATTCATATTTACCACAACTACCAGAAAGAGAAAGTTCAACAGCCATAAACTTTCATGTAATAAAAACGTTATTTTCATTTTTATTTGCTATCCCGCACTTTTTTTTTCCTTTTTTGTTTTGCATGTATAACTAACCTTTATTTCCTGTGCCGGATTCCGCTTTTGTTAAGATATGCAAATGAAATGCGAGTTGGAGACGTGAGGGTAATTAATTGTAAATCTAAGAATAATGTTTCCTTGTCAGGAATGTCTTTGAGTTGTGTAACATTTTAAAGAGTAATGCGGTTAAATGTGGTAGCATCCGTTAGCGGTCTGTCTAACTGTTTGGCATCCAGAATGCTTAAACAGTGGCAGTACTTCGCCCCTCCTTGCCTTGTCTAAGCCCAGAACTTCATATCCACCTCCTGGAATATACCACCAAAGCCCTAGAGGATACATCTGCCACAGAGCCAGACAAGAAGCACAGTAAAGGGTAGCATGTTCCAAATGATGGCTAAAATCCCTCAGAATCCTACTGAAAAGCTATTTAATCCTATAGTAATCTACCTGTTCAGCAGGAAGATTTTCAAGACTTTATTATTTCATAATATTTGCCTATTTACTGTATTGTGTTGCTTATAATTATGAAATACGTGTCAAAACAATATCGCAAGTAGCTCGATTATTTATTTCAAATATGTTTTCAGAAGTACATGGTTTTTATATTTGTGTTCAATTTGAATAGTGAAGCAAGTCGCTACTGCTTCTGGGAAAAAATACGTATGACCTTGTCACCCAGAATTCAGAAGAGGAAAAAATATAGTGGAATGTAGAGGGGTAAGAAGTTCAGAAGTATTCATCTTTTCTCTTTAGGGAACTACAGATCCGTCCCTCTCTGTCCAAACACCTTGTGCCAAAAAACATTCACACCAATGACGGACCATCTCAAAACAAAGGCGTGAAAAATAATTTCAATAAATAAATAGAGAAGCGCGTGTGTGACTGCATGACAGCACAGGCCAGCATTTGGGCCACCTACATGGGGGCTAAAAGCTTATTCAGGTTTGATTCCCCTTGAATGTCTACCTGAGCAAATGAGCATTCAAAAGCTCTCTGTCTTCTGTCGACACACACTCAAGAGGTGCTTGGGACATGCTTCCCCGTGTACAGCAAGACAGGTGAGAATGAAATGTACTTTTACGAGTTCCAAAGTCAAAACACCCTCATAAATCCAGCCTTCGGGGCAACGAAGGAAAGAAAGGCTAGCCAGATAAAGATGGGTTAGTTTGGGAACACGGACACCAGACTGTTAAATAACCGTTGTATTAGACGTATTAATGTATGCTCATCTGTTAGACTGCATTTTTTCGTCAAATGAAGACTTCCCCTGGAGGTACAAACCCAACTGTGTGAGTTTCTTTATTGACTGTAGGAGAGAGTGGATCTGTGAGGGAGTTACAGCCTTGTGGAGCACACTGATCTGGCCGGATGTCACAAGCCAGTGGTAGGCCTGGTAATAGCACCCCAGGGACCCTCCCAGCCTCATTGTAACTCTCCCTCACAGTCAGTCACACATTTAAAACCATGATGAAGGAACGGTACCTTTCCTTCCTTGAAGCCATTTAGAATGTTCGTTTAGAACCCAAAAACACCGAAGCCCTGTTAGGCTGCCTGACGTTCTTTCAGCCATTGCAATTTCTGATTATTAAGGTCTATGGCAGCATATTATATTATCATACTCCAAAATTCTAGTTGTCTATTTAACATGATCTCATTTGACTTTCCGGCAGATCAAAACATTCATCAGTCTCTGTGCAAAACTAAAAGGTACACCTCCCAGCATGACCACCGAAAGGCTGCGCTTAAACCGTGTGTCCATCATCAGCGTCTTTAAGGACCCCTTTTCCGGAACCTTCTACTTTCTCCGGTTTTGTTTTGAGCCGGCCTGTCTCCCTGTCGATTGGTGACGAGCAAACTGACCTTTTCCCCACGTCACACGTCAGGGTCCATCACGTCTTTGACCCATCCTCTGTCACAATACTGTCGTGTGCTTCTTCTGATCCGGTTAATGTTTCTCAAAATGTATCATTTAGAGTGAGCCGTGACCCGATGCTCGGTGACAGGGGAGCCTCTAATAACGGAGCGCGGCGTGATCTGAGCGGTGGCCTCGGCCCAGTTGGACGTATCCCGGGAAGATGTGGCGCGCAATGTTTTTGTGTTCCAGGAAAAGAAAGAGGGGAAAAACACATCTTTTACCGCTGTGACGGCAGACAGCTGCCAAAAAAAATGGCAGGAAGACGACCCTCGCTGACACTGTGAGGCGCAGGAGAGAGCGCGACAGAAAAGCCGGTCAGCTCGCATTAGGGCCACGCCTCAGGATGCCCACCGGACAGCAGAGCGGGCGGACGTAGCGTTTGAGGATGCCTGAACGAAGCGGCATCGCAGTGGCGAGTGGGCCAGTCGCTACCTAACTGAGAAATTTATGGGCAGGATGACCTCATATGATGACAAGCAATGAGGACCCAAATAATTCATATCGCATAGCCTTGGTGCAAATTGGA
Source organism: Ilyophis sp. 1 JC-2022 (assembly GCA_022702515.1). Classification (NCBI taxonomy): domain Eukaryota; kingdom Metazoa; phylum Chordata; class Actinopteri; order Anguilliformes; family Synaphobranchidae; genus Ilyophis; species Ilyophis sp. 1 JC-2022. Next base: position 44,011,284 of record CM040399.1, on the reverse strand, counting down.
CGCCTATGTTATGACCAGGAAAATCTTTACAATTGTGATTCACTCGATGCAAGGCTATTATCGGCTGAATATGTATTGGTCAATTGCGGAGGTCCTTGTCATTCAAAATCTTTGCAACACAAATCGCAATATACATTAATCTTTCTTTAAAAAAAAATGAAATTTAGCTCCTTTATGAGCATCACATAAAAATAGTCTCACCTGGATGTGTCAGGAGAATACTACAGATAGCCAAGGGCAGTGCATGACCATAACTAGTAAAGCTTGTGAATGAGTGAGTGTATACAGTTAATGAGCAAGACTATACTTACAGAGGTATCATAATGATAACCAAAAACACGCCTCAGGTGCAGTGACATGAGGCCTCGGGCAATTTTCATTACATAAAAAGTGATTCTGTCATTTACTCAGTCATGCCTTCAGCAATTACACTGCTTGTAAAAATTTAGACCTTGAAAATTTAACACAGATCACTCATAACAATCACATTTATGGTGCACCGGCCAATAAGAACCTTACTTAGGGCCTAATCCTGACTTACAAGGGCTTTTTACACACTCCCAGCTGTATAAGACTGCATTCTCTCAGATATGCACATTCTTACTTGAAATGTGCACCTGATTAACTCTGAAGTCGAATATAATCATATTAGCTCATCCCAAACCATTCCCACAGATTGGAAATGGTCAGGATTTCGCATGCTATTGCATTTTTGGTAGTGTCAAAGAGAAGAACAAGGCAAAAATCACAGAAGTGTGAACAGTAACTACGCTGAGCTGTTGCAGGACCGGCTTACATAAAGGTGGCCTGGACCCTGTTCTTTAAAACAATTCTGGGAATTCTCCAATTAGATTCTGCAGTTTTAACAGCAGAGATTTGCTATTAGCCTACTGACATTCAAACATTCATGCCAATTTAATTTGTCTTCATATTATTTGTTTAAACACAAATATGTAAATTGCTATACAATTACAGTGATTGAATCCATGTCATCAGTACTGCATACAAAACCAATGTTAGCCACTTCAAACAAAAGCCAGAGCGGTACTTGCATGCTGGGTAATGGGTTTACCCTGTGTAGTCTACCTTTATATGCAAGCAAATGCTGCATAGATGAAGCTAGATAAAAGCCTGAAGCTAAGATTCACTCAGAATTCAATGGGACCCACCTGTTCGGTGAAACAACACCCTAAGCGTACGTCTGTTATCTCCCCACTTAAGTCAGCCAAGCCAGGAAGCACATTAGGGACAAAACTGTTAACTTGTGTGGAAATTCAAGTTAAGCATACGTGTCTCAAGCCAGAATCAGGCGCAGTGTGAGTAGGGACAGATCACTGCACATTAGCTGCAGTGGTCTTATTTTTGTTTAAAAAAAAGAAATCTTTAAAAAAAAAAAATCTTCAAAATAAAAAACACCAGTGTGGCTTGGCACACATCAAAAGCCAAATGCACTCACTCAAGCGTCCAGTATGCATTCATGTGAATTTATAAGACCTTAAGATTAGGGTGTTTAACTATTAGTCCAACAAAGTACTCATCGATATATTATGAATTCATTAAGCATTTTCTAATGGTTTGCTGCATTTTCTGTTATGTGTTATTCACTCCCATCCCATATACACGGAAATATACACCCTCAAATACACACATGCACAAACAAGCACTTTCCATATCTCTGGAGGAAAAGCATTTTTGCTACGTAAACATTTTCTACTCTTTTGTATTATTTTTTTTCTCCCACGATAACTAACAAAATGAATCTAGCCGTCTTGTGAGATAGGTAATGGCAACATAATACTAAATAATACATGCATTATGTGACATTAAAGACCTTAGTGATGGAGGGACAGGAATGACTTTTAATGCTGAACGAGTTTCTTTGCTCTTTCTCTAATTGAAAGTTTCTGACCTGGTTTGAACTGTCTGCTCAACAGTGTGTGTCATGGACTAATGACCCTTCTGATTTCCTGGGTGACTTCCTTCTTTCTCACATTCAAATAAGAAAGATTTTTTTTTTTTTTTTTTTTAAATAACCATGAAGGAAACTGACAATGGTTCAAGAAATGCCAAGGGTAAGAAACAAAAAGTGAGACATTATTGAATATATATATATATATTTGCAGAGTCCCCAAAACCAGTCTAGTCTAGTCTCTTCAAACTGAATTAGACATCTCCTGGGTAATTTCGATGTATGAATTAATTATATAATTAAAATAATGATTAATGGCCATATTAATCAAAATGATTGTACATTAGATCGGTTTTTGGATTCATTGCCGATGAGGTCAGAAGGAGGTGCCAGCTAGTTCACCGTAATTATCAGCTGAACAAATACAACACATTCTTTACACAAAGGCTTTAGATTTAGAGCATGCGCGTGCGTTTTCAGAGACTGCACGTGGAACACGATAACTTTCGAAACGTTGAAAATCGCACGGTACGTCCGCGCCGTAATTAGCTGGGGCCCGTCCGGGGGAGGCATAGCCAGGCGGGGTTCTCTGGGCGCGTGGCGGCGTGTCGTGTTACGTCCCTCTCCTTCCCCCTCATTATGGCTCCGGTGGTGGGCAGGTGCACTGCGGTGGCAGCGGTCACACATCATTGCCTTATCTCATCTTATCTGACGCAGAGAGATGATGGTCCTCGTTCGGCCCGCCGGACGAGGACCCCCCCCCACTCCCTCACTCCCTCCCTCCCTCACCCACCCACCCCCACTGCCTAGTAACAGCATCGGGGCTCTGCCCAGCCCTACTCTCTCCCTGGTCTAACCGTGCCACGGCCAGACGAATAGATTTTCTTCTTTATTTATAACCTGCATCAGTCTTCCTTTCAGGGCCTTCAGCGCAGGTAGCTGTTTTATATGAAATGAACAATCTTTATAGACGTACCGGAGCCATAACAAGCCTGATTTTCAGCGCGGCTTGGGTATATAAGTCTCAGAGAATTGTCAGGCTTCTTGCTCGACAAATCAAGCCTAACTTATGATGTTTTCGGTGTAATTTTTATTCCCGTTTGACTGGCCAACTACCCGGTGGTAATAGGATGTTGGGAAAGGCCAGTGGGGATGTGTGCACGGTTCATGATTGATAGACACAGCCCGCATTTTTCATTTATATCTCCCCATTCTGAATCAGTTAAGTTTAGGAAAAATGAAACAAAACGGCAAGAAAAATGCCCGCAGATTACGGGGAGGCGAGCTCGTAGATCTAAGTTCAGCCCACATCGGGGCACAGATTGTCCGTGAACATTAAGTTATCTAAATGAAAATCAATACTATATGTGCCAGCGTTTACTACAGAGAACAAGTGCCCTGAGACTGGGGGCTAATCACGCTTTCAGCTCTCGCGGGCCTGCTTCTGCGCCACAACCCCAAGGGTGCTTCTAATTGGCTTCAGGCTGATCATACAAGAGTTAAATGCATAAGTAGAGAGGACATCTTGTTTTTCCAAGCAGTCATGGTTGTGAGGTGGAGAGGCTCACCTGTGTGTGCATAACCAGGCGAGATGGCCCCTGGCCACAGGAGAAATCACACTGGTCACGCAAGAGCTGTTTCTCACCTGTCAGCCATGTTAGAATCATCTCATCCTGCTCACAATTAGGCAAAGACCACACCACACTCGCACCCACACAGGCGATGGTGGTTGATGAAGACCTACGCAGCCTGTATACGTTGCAGCCCGCTTGAGTGCCTAATGCCGCAGCTACCGAAAACATTCTCACAGCGTCTCTGTAACATTACAACAATTGCAGGTGGTAGCTGTATAAACCACAAAGCTCATCTGCAAAGGATAAAAGATACTGAATGAAACAACCAATACTCAAATTTTACAGCTGAACATCTCTCTCTCTTGTTTGATCTTTTATACTGAAGTTACTCCTTGTGATTTTCCCCATTCTAATTTCCATTATTAATCCACTTTCTCTTCTAAAAAAAATCCTGCTGTGAAGGTGGATAGGGCCATCCTTCTGGGAGTGACTATTATCCTCCAGGCTTTATGACAATCTCAATGATTTTTTAATGCCAATGTTCAGAGAACACACCAATAACGAGATTAATAACAAGGTAATCTAGATTTGCTGGTTCCCTGCACTCTGATTATACTCCAGAATTCACTCATTGAGAAGCACCTAATACACCCAACCACTTGTCTCTCAATTATAAGAAGTACATTAACTCTCTGTTCTCCGCAGATGCACACACCAAGCGCACACACATACACGCATATGCACACACACTCTCACACATGCACACACACAAGCCTGCACATGTGCGCGCACAAACACACACACACACACACACTCATGCGTGCGCACACACACACACACACACACACACACACACACACACACACACACGTGGGAATGGTGCATCTTCACCATTTTTTTTAAACACATCTTATTCTATTAAGCATCACAAAGCCTCTGTTTCTGTATATTTGCTTTATAAGAAATATATATATATATATATATATATGTAAGCAGGGGAAACGTACATGGAAAATGGTTTCTCTATCGCTCTAATCCTCTATCAGAGGAAGGAGGCAATAAATGCCATTTCAACCGTTGCACTGTAATTCTATGTTTTTATTTTTTAAAGCTTTAATTTAATCAGATAAAAAAACAAGCTGAGAAAACATGAAGCTTATTTTTAAACGGGGAAAAAAAACACATAGGAAGAGAGCGAGACGGTGAAAACAGGTGCCGAGACAGTGTTAGGAGTATCCCATAATGTACCCCCGTTCTCCACATTCTGGTGCTGTTTAAAAAGAGCGAGACGGTGAAAACAGGTGCCGAGACACAGTGTTAGGAGTATCCCATAATGTACCCCCGTTCTCCACATTCTGGTGCTGTTTAAAAAGAGGAAATTTCTACATCGCGGATGCAGTCAGGCGGAGGACAGGAACTGGGCCGTCCTAATAAATCAGCCCTCGGTCCCTGGTGGCAGATAGCAACAGGGGAATTGTGCAGAGAGCCACGCTGCACGTTGACCCAAGCAGGAGCTTAGCGAGAAATGATGTTCTCTTAAACAGCCCCCCCGTAGAGATCCTCCACATTTCCCCTCCTCTGACAAATTAGAAATGCCCCCGACCGCATTGCTCCTGCGACAAAAACAGGGTCCGATTTAGCAATGCACAAACTGGCCATTATCTCAGTGCATAAAGAGGCCATTTATAGGAGAGCCTTAGGACACTGGCGGCGCGGTGGAAGGAGTGAGCGTGCCTGAAAAATGACCCCCATCTGGAGCCACCAACACCGCTAACTACCCTGGGGAAAACACCTCGTTTGAGCTTACGGGAGTCTTATTAAAGTTAATAATAAAAATAATTTTAAAAATTGAAATAATAATTTAAAAAAATTGTCACTTTTTATTTCTCTAAATGGTCCCCACCAAACAAGCACCTTGATTTCGATAAGCACACTCTATACCGGAGAAAGCGTCATATGGATCAACTTTCATAATACATTTTTGACTTTCTTATTCCCCCCGTGTCCTGCCTGCCAGAGTATGAAACGAATGAGCGCCAGGCAAACCATAAGACATTCGTGTCTGCTACAACCAGAAGCATTAGCGTACACCTGCTATCAATAAAATATGAGATGTTTTCTTTTAATGTCACCTTGCATTTCTGTATTAATGATTTATTTTGATTAACTACTACTGAAATATGTGTCCATATCTGTGAAAAGATGATAAGACGTGTGGTTTCAGTATTAGAACGACCATGGGTTCAAATGTGTCAGCCATTTGTATTATTTTTTTTTAAATGGGTAGTTTGGGAAAAAATAATGCTAATATCACTAATCAACTAATATCACACTAATGCTACAAAGACTGTATATTTGTAGGCAAACGTGCCATTTTCAATGTATGGATCATGATGACTACTGATTTAATATAGTATTTAACAAAAATATACATTCAAATTTGTATCATGTATGTATCACTTATTAAAATTCTGAGGGCTTCCTGACAGATTTTCAAACTCCATTAACTAAAATAGCATCAATTATTTATCAGTTCCGTCTAGGATTATTAAATAACATACTCAAGAGTATGCTAGTAGTTTTCTACCTGGGAATCAAACCTGTGAACATCTGCTAAGAGGTGCTTTGTTGTCAGAATCCTGTTCCATTCTCTCACCCACATATGTATCACAGGTGATAATATAAATCATATTAAAACTATAATTAATTAATCTTGAGAACTAACAGCCTATTGAAATGTGCTTCCATTGCACAAAGCAATACGTATACTACTTATAATACTTGAGTAAGGTCAAAGGTTTGATAACGTCACATTGTATCACCGTGCTTTCTCATGGCATTTTAAAACAAAAAGTAAAAACGCACTCTAATGGTACATTGCATTACATACATTCAATAACCTTATGAATATGGTCTTCAAAAGAATGTCTGAGGTCTTTGTATCTAGTGAAATGGACTTGCCTGCTTACAAGTGTATTTTTTTTTCCCTCCAGTTTTCCAGATGTCCAAAGCTAGCATGTATAAAATATTAGATGGCTTCAACTGTGCCCCTCCTGCTAAGGAGCAGCCGGCGTTAGCAGTAGGTTTGTGGTTAACAAGTAGGTGTTTCTCAGGGGGAGAAAAGGTGCGGCGACTAGCACAACAATAGATACAGGCTCGTCTCTGTGAGTAAAGCACTCAGTGGGTATCACTCCTGTGTAATTTACAGAAGTGGCGCCCAATCCATCACAGGGAAGCAAACTCCATCTCCCTCCCCGGCCCCTGTAACCCAGGCAGGGTGAATCACAGTAATGACATTGCTTTCTTTAATAAACAGATATTGGACTTTTAATGGCTTTTGTTGTGCTATTGACCCATTTTGTTGTTCTTTTGTGTTGACATTTGTCATTATTTACAAAATTAAAATGCGAGGCGGTAAAACATAGCATTTGTCTCTCTGGACTCTGATACGCCATTTTAGAACTTCAAAATAAAGCTCATACACTGCATGGGACATGTTATAACTGTTTTTATATGGCTTTGTCAATATTACTGTCAGTTGTTGTACCATTATCAGTACCAGTACTACACATGCTGCCATACAACTTATTAAATAATTACTGCGCATCCAATAAAGTGACTGTTTTCTTTAACAGAGAAAAATACACAGTGACTATGCAGTTTAAGTAGGGTGATGTAAGACCTATTTCAGGCTCTGAAGAGTGAAATAATCACAGAAGCTTCAGTATTCAAAACTAGTTTAAATTCACTACAAACAACAGCAACTCCCTTGCAGAGAGGCAAAAAACATAAAATGTGGCGTTTGGAATACCCAAGTACACTTCTAATCTCCGTTTTCCATCGTAACCGCCATTCAGTCTGCTGGAGAGCCAATAGTTTTTGCTGCGTTTCATCTTAAGTGAGTTTATTCAGGTGCTGGCAATGTTTTCCCCTGAAACAGTAGCAGGGGGAGAAGAACAGTGGTAAATGTGGCCACACATCCACAATGAACCAGCCAGCCCAGAGGACTGGGTCAGTCATCCCACCAATGATGTCCGCCGCCCTGTGATGGCTACCAGCCCCACAAATACCCACAGACCTCAATCCATTTTTATTGTATTCTGGCTGCAGTGTTATATTTCCTGCCTCCCCTTAGCACCACACACACAGTGCACTCGAAAACAAAAATCCATAATATCGATCCTGCAATGTCACCACAATTATTCTTTTGAAACAGCCATTGAAAACAAATTACATCTGCACTGCCTTTTCATCTGATTGCTCCGGGTGAGCAATGCTCACTCCTCTCGCCTCCAGCATTTCCACCGTTAGCACTGTGTCACTAACGACGGCACCAGGACGTATGGGGGGAGGGGGGGTAGGGGGGGAGGGGTTCGAGGAGGGGGATCAAGGCAAAGGCAATGAAAGAGGAACTTAGGGGAAATGAAAGCTTAAATTAGTAATACTATAGAAGAGGCTCAACCACCTGAAAGAAAACAGGGGATGATGGGATATACCTACAATAATCACCTGGCTGGTTTCCTCCCTCACCTATAGAAAAATGTACACAATGTACTCTGAAGTACTTCTCATTTTAAGCGTACCGTCGTTTTGAATTTTGTTTTTTTTCTTCTTTTTAAATGATCTTTTAAAGTATTGAATGTTTAATCTCCAGTTAAGTACTATGGAAAATACAGTGAATGCCATTAATATACTCATTTGCATGTGTAATTGCCATTTATAAAACTGTGATATCTTTGGAATTCTAATCCAGGTGGAATTGAGCTAATTTATATCGTGGGGATTGATATTACATTTTTTACTCCCCAATTTATTTATTTATTTTTTGTAATAAACATAAGATTGTCATGTAATTTTGACAGGTGTGATACTACCTCAAATTAAAATTATTAACTATGTGTCAAGATTCAAGAAACATTATTAGCTGTTTATCTGGAGTGCAAAATGTAAATGTAATCCTGTAAATAATTAATAACAATTGATGGCTTTGTACAAAGCACTTCTGTTTCTGATTACATTTGTACATAATTCCAGTATATCTGAAATAATATGGCTTGCATTTTACATACCATTGAATTCTACCGTGGATTGCAATTACACTAGTAGGCATTAAATGAATTACCTCTTGATACAAGTAAACATAAAATGTGTAATCTGTCTTTGTATGAGAACCAATGAAATGCAAAAAGTACTAACTACTTCCTTCTACTAACTGTAAAAGCACACTTGTACAGTATATATCCTAATATACTTGTAGAGCGGTATAACATAGCTTATAACATGAGCTCTGGGAGGATGATATGGCAAGATTACAGAACTACTCTGTAATTGTATGACAATTAATGTGCATGCTAACAAGACATATGTCCCAATGCAATCAGTATTTATTTAAAGAAAAAGGTTTTGTTACATTTTAAATGATCCAAATAGTGCTGTAGCTAAACCTAAGTGTGTCCTGTAAGTACACTTTCTTTCACACACAAAACACATGGTTAGTATTTCCTCTAGTTTCTGTCAAAACCACATATTTTCTCAGTACAAAGTTTTCTAATGGATTTGGTTCAGTGGGGCCTGCTTGTGGTATCACTTGACAACGGAGGGGGTTTAAAAATAAATAAAAAAGTGTCAAGTCATCCGTGTTTGTAATTAATTCCGGCTCCCTCACCACCCCAGGAGTGGGTTTGAGGCAGAATTCTTTTGTTAAGCTTTGACCACACAAGTCACAGTAGCAGGCTTCCTGCAGCAGGGAAACGCCAACTTTGGAGTATTAAGAAAACCAATAGCCTTGTTGACATGAACATGGGAGTCTAACCCCCGAAGCCTCCTGATATGAAGCATTGATTTTTCTGTCTGGGCACAGTGCTAAAACCATTCATTCTCTATGGGCAGCAGCACTCTCCAGGCCAAATTTTCTCTGCCTTTCCCCCCCTCCCATACTCACCTCCAGGCAAAAACTTGAGGAATAAATTCACCAGTGCTCCCAGATGTGATTTGTGTTGGGCCCGTGTCAAGATGAGAGGGTTAAACATCCCAGGCACTTTGGAATGGGGCTGACCCCTCGACCCCTGGGCCAAGAGCCTCTTTCGCGCGTGCAGACGCGCACACCGAGTCTCTCTGTAGGTAGAGCACGCGACATGACTCCTGCTAGCTTAGCAGAATGCATTCAATTATCGCTTAAACCCTTTTCATCAATCCGTCTCCTTTCTCTTCCCCCCCCCCCCTAGTTCCTCACATCTTTTCTCGATTCTAAACCAAAATAACAATTATATTAATTACTGCTCTAACGAGATTCAAACTTACTGAGGTGTAGCAGAGCATGGGTTTTTCTGGATATTTAATTAATTGCAGCTATTTTTGAACTGAGTTTTATTCACACTTTTCTGTGTCTGCTTGAACCCTTCTCAGTACTTCTTACCAATGTACACTCCACACACATCTGACGTAGGGTCTTTCACTAGGGTAAAAAGAAAAATAATGAGTCGTGTGCTTATTGATATAAATAATGTTGTTACTAGTCTTGCGTTGTATTCCAGCATACCGAAAGGAGGCCTCAAACTTCTTGAAGTGGATCTATTTAAGGGCCGTCTTAAAAATAGTGTCATCCACAATAAATTGGGCTATGAATTATTCTCTGAAGTTGTTCTGTATTAATAAGCACATTTACGAAATGTATACATCCACAGTTTTATCAAACATCGATAAAATTATGCATTTCATTGTAAAAAATGCACTGTAAATGGTGGTCTCACTTGTTTTAATAGTCATTTTCTTAATGACTCTTCTGAAGTAGTTCATATCAATAAATAAATTAAATATTATTTTCTAGTTTCCTCATCTGTCCAATGTGACACACAAAACAGGAGCTGGGAGCTCCTCCATGCCGTAAAAATGCATTAAAGAGACTTGGAATGAGCGCAGGCACTGTAGCTCTAGGCCACAAATTTAAATAATAATCCCCCCTCAATCACTTCAAATGTTTCCAATTCATTTATTTAAATCAAAGGCTCATAAACCAGACTTAAAAAATGTGAAACGGTTTTCCTCCGTTTTTCAACTACCATAAGGTTGCCATGGCGTTCCTTTCCAATTTCGGCATCCAGTTAGAAGGTTTATAACGAGAAATGTCCCAGCTCTTAACCAGGTCTGCAGTCCATTTTGTGTGTGCGTGTGTGTGTGTGTGTGTGTGTTTCCATACACACTTTGTTTGATTACATCAGGAACTGCCATCTGCCAGCTAATATATTCATTTGCTTATAACGCTTAAAGATGAGAAGAGAAAACTAATGACACGAACCTGAGAGTGAAGACGCACATTTGAAATTAGAATTTATGTAAACAGCGCAATGATTTTTTCAAGGCTTGATTAGCCAAGCCCATGAAGAAATTCTGGAAATGTATATAATTATTTTAACTGTCATACAGTGGCAATCGTAATTGACAAGATTTGTATGAGATATGATGCAATAACGGAATATATTAAAAAAAATATCTTGGCTTGATTACCAGGAGAACATTAGGGGAGCTGCAATATTATAACAACACAATTATCACGGCCTCCCCAGGACATGCTGGTAGCATTTTTAATGCATTAGCGAGCCTTAGCTAACGAAGAAAAAAAAAATTAACTACAGCGGATTTTCAAAGCACCAGTTGTACCCAATATCATTAAAAATGTATATAACTTTCCTTCAACATGACAAGTGTTTGGTCTGAGAGAAGATGTGCCCTGAGCTGGGAAGAGAAAAATCTTGTTATTTTTTTGCAGATCTCTCCCCCTCTCGCTCCGTGTGTATCTTTCATTCTGTCTCCTCCCCCTACGCCCCAGCCATCACCTCTCCAGCTGAAAGATGTACCCATTACAGAGTGACAGTTTGACACACAATGACCCGTCAGAGCATTCATCTCTCAATGTTTTATTTTAGTGAGCAGCCAAAACTGAGGAGAAAATAAGCAAGTTGTTTCAAGGCCCTGGAAAAAGATCAAACATTCACTGGCATCCTTACTCTCTGGACCTTTGATTTACAGTGGATGTGTCAGGGGCTGATTAGCCAGGGTGAGTGCTTAAAAACCTATAGATGCTGTGCAATTATACCAGGGCCACTCTCACCCAGCAACCCAATGCGACGCTACCCCAGGCTTACCGCTGCACGCGTGTGCTTCTGCGCATGCATGCATGTGTACGGGCGTGTGCGCGTGCGTGAATGCGTGCACGAGTATGTACGCGCGTGCTTGCGTGTTTCTGCAGAGCAGTGGGTTGTACTTGTTGGTTCGGTATTGGTCTGTCCTTGACGGCGGGCTGAGGTTACTTGTTGCATCTCCTCCTCTGTTATGCACTGCATTCTAGCGCTTGTTCTCGTCAAAACAACATCCAGAATCCACATACACATCTTTTTTTCTCTTTTTCAATTGCAATATAACACAATAGAGCGCTCTTACCATTTAACATTTTTTTGCAATAATCGTAAAGTTATAACCATAATCATGATGTGTAACACCATAAAAGAGTTCAAACAGGGATGTGGGGCTCCAGCGTGTCTCAGCGGTGCGAGCCACGGGCTCGGGCTAAGCCCGATAGCCTTAACATTGCTGCTTCGAGACATGCCATTTTCTGGCCTGGAGTCTGCAGCAGAGGGATACAATTAGCCTCCTCGTCTCTCCAGAGCTACAGTGCGTTTAAGTCAGCCAGCATCGGGTTTCTACTGCATAAGCTCCTCCTAACTACTGTCTTGTCTTCAGTAGAGAGGCTCTCCTCTCCTCTCCGGCTCTAGTCATGGGCTCACAGGCAAGTGTATGAGAGGAATGTATGTGCTTCAGCTGTAGGCGCAGTCAGTACAGCGGTGATACTAGAGTATAGTACTCTGCCATTTCCAAATGGAAAAAAGAGGGGGGTTAGAGGGTTTAGGCGTTATAGCAATTCAGTCAGCGTGCAGGACCAAGCCAACACTCACTTGTGTGAAGGGCAAGGTACAGTGGAGAGGTGGGGCCGTGGACTCCTAGTCAGGTCCATGGGCGTGAAACATGGGCGCGCCATTGAGATCTTACCCTTGGACAAGGTCCCTAACCCAATTAGCTCCAGTGAAAACGCAGAGGTGCAGACAGGTCACCGAATATGGGGAAGATGTAAAAGTCCAATGCGCTTAAAGTCACCTTGAATAAGGCTGAGTAAACACACCCCACGCAGCATAAGAACCCGAGCGAAACCTGGTCCAGGTGCCGCGCGCTCGGAGGGTCCCACAGCTTTATTGAGTTTTATGGAGACTTGATACGCAGGCGAGCCTGGTGATCAGTCACCACCCACGCTGTGTCCAGTTCCCCAGGCCAGAGCATTGCTCTGTTTCATCAGAGACCTCACACAGTGTGCAGAACACTACCTCACTCACAAGCCATGTGCTTTCTGTCCGCAAACCAATTAATGTAAAGCCACATCGTTCGTTGTCCTTAAAATCTGAGCCTTTTGGTATATTTAAGCCAGCACTGTTTTTTTTTTGTCAATTAGTACTACTATTGATTCTATTTAACTAAATGTAAGAAATGAAAAAGTTAAACTTTGAGTAAGTTATTGTTCAGTGGTAAGTCGAGTGATGTGGTAAGTTTGAATTCAGAATTCAAGAATTCTGTATTTTTTTATGTTTTGGTTGTTAAGAATTTCTAGGCGAGGCTAAAAGTGCAAAACGCAGCAGGTTTTAAGGGGGACAAAAAATTAAAATTCATATAATTTTTTCAGGCATAAAGTTCCTTGAGCATTCCCTGATCACAATCTGCATATTATTTCCCAGGCACAGATACAACTGGTTGCTGGGTTCTCAAGAACAGATATTGCTGGGCTGGACCCCCAATAAAAGTGCAGCACCCAGCATATTTAAAAGAAAATAAAACGCACACACCATCTCAGGGTTGTGTATTTCCCCAAGCGTTTTATAATCACAATCTGTATCGCATTCCCAGTGTATCTATGAAAGCAAAATAGCCAAAAGATCCATCCATTGTGCTGGAGGTTTTTGTCTCAGATAAAGTGCAAGCCATGCTAATCCATGGAAGGGAGAAACAAACGCACTACAGGGCATTGAATGCAAATCTAATAAACCTGTGTGGAACTGTAGAAAATCAAGGCGTTCCTCGTGTTCTGTCGCGATTACATCGCTGTCCCCATAATAGGCTTTCTTAAAGCGGCCAGATTTATTTTATTTTCCGCTACAGTGCAAATGTGCCTTCTGCTCACTTTCTTTTTTGGATGAAGACCTATATTTAAAAAAAGTTAAACGTTTATTTATTTATTTATTTTTTAATACATTATTATTTGGCCTTATTGAAGTGGTCTCAATACTTAAACATTTATGCAGATACATATATACATACATATTAGGACCTATATACTGCATGCATATGGTACCTTACCCTATAATTCCTTTATGAGGGCTTCAGTTTTGAGTTTATGCTAGGTTAAGGACAGAAGGAATTAGTTGCATGATATTTTAATATACAGCCAATGTAATTGCATGGTTAAATTGTCCAGTTATTAAGTTTTTAATGAGATCTTGTCTTCTGTAGTCCAATCATTTTTAAGACTTAAGCATTTTCCACAGAATATGCATGGCTGCAGTTGTGGGTTGGACCCAAAGTGAGTACTATTGTTCTTCAAGACAGTTTTAGAGTGAGATTTTGTTTTAGTGTCACTAAAATCACACTATAATATACAATATTTCAAATTGAAAGCAATTGTGTGTGTGCGTGTGCATGTGTAAAGTTTTTTTATGACGTTCATAAGATCGTTCTCTGTTAAGCATAATTACTTAATACAGCAATCTTCAACCACATGAATCTGCGATATGGCCATGTCATACTACATAGTAACACAATCACTGTATTGTTAACACATTTAAGTCTCTGGACATTTCCAGTCTCGGGAGTTTCTGAAATCTGAAGATTTTCCATGTTAATCAAAATATTAATTTAGCATCAGTGCGTCCTGTTAACAAGATGAATGGAAGCAGTTCCAACACATCCCGAAAATGATTTTAAAAATAATAATTTCTCCTATTGCGCCATTCTTACATCATTATTAAAGTTCCGCCTCCATTTTCTGCATGTTGAATGTAAACCACCTCCTACCATATTCAATATGATCAGCCGTCGAATGTTTCATCGGCTTTGTTTCCACAGCTTTGCCGTTCATTCAGTCTTGTTTTAATTGTAAAGTAATTATGCTGTCACAAAGATCTTCTCATTTTGAACTATGGAAATAATTGCGCTGGTTTTAATTGAGAATGCATTACGACAACATTATTCTTAACTGTGTCCTCAAAAGAACGGTAGAAAAAATCCCGGATTAAACATCCATTATTGCACCACCATGATTTTTAAAAACGCTCTTGAAATGCAGTCACTTGCACCCCCCTCCCCCCACAAAAGCTTCGCTGTTGTTCACAATGCATCATTTATCCATAAAACACAAAAAAGATATAGAAAATTGACCTCTTGTTTACAGGCAATAGGTAGTAGATGCTGTGTGTCAAAAAACACATCTTAATCTAAGCATTTGCGAATATCTCGCCATGTAATAAACACAGCCCGCTACCGTGTCCATCATCAAAATTAAAAAAGGAAAAACATTTTACACAGACATAAGCTTTTACATTTTTCTGAATGACATTAAAGCCCAATCATGGAGTGTCAACAAATTGCTCCTTCAAATCGCTCTAAGTGAATTAGTTGTTCATCTGGAGAAAGAGCTTTTTCATCAGGCCCGTGAAACCTTTTCTGCTCCCCTATGCACCAGCAAACATGCTGATACAATTTAAAGGTCATGTTCTTTTCAAACTGACAGGGGCCTTCCAAAACTTTGACGAGGGGTCCCTCCAAAGAATCGCACCGTCCGTTTAAACGGAAAAGGAATTAAGCTTGGTGTCAAGCCGATGTCAGTTCAATCATGTAAACTGATTAGAAAACTAAGCCACGAACTGCACTGCCCTGCTCTGTGACCGACAGCATATCAGCGTCAGCAATGATTTTGTGTTGAAAACAATAAACTGGTAGTCGGTAACTGACATGAGTGAAGCAAGGCGGGAGAGCAAAGAAAGAATAATAATGCACATGTTTATGATAAAGATATGAATCGCCTTAAAAGGCAGCGGTTTTCCTTCACATATATTGTTTCATTTCAATGCCTCCAAGATGCTTCAAACATATGCAAGTTTAATGACAAGACCGGGCCATGCAGCTTATTTAGGAGCATCGCAGCCCCCACGTTAAAGACAAACGTCTTAAATGTCTTTCATTTAAGTTGGATACCTGAAATTAATAAAGTACCTTCTGCTGAGATCCTACTTTATATTATTTTTATATTGTGTCACCCAGAACTTGACACAGTAAATGTAAATGTAGTCTGACTAAGGCATTGTTTAACACCGCCGTTGATATATACTCGATACTTGTGTACGTCCGAGCATCATTTTTCTACCATTTTTTACAGCTTCTGCACAATCCATAGATTCACACAGACTCAGGTCATCGGTTACATTCCAAGTCTTTTTCAAAGTGGTGCACATTCTACTTTAGCACCGCCAATAAAATAATCCCGTCTTAAATTGTTCTCCCCGGATCCTACAGAGGCAGAGATACGGCTCGCGCCGTACACAAACACGCATACTTGACTCCTTTATTCTGAGAACAGTACGCGCAGAGGTGGGTTGAGGACCGCGTGCATTGAACACTCAAACTCGAAATCCCACCGCTCCTAACGAGCCTTCGGGGGCAAGGGGTTAACGGCCATTGACGACTTTTATTCTGAAGCGCCCCCGAGTTCCGATACAGTCCTCCAAAGGGACAGTCCTACTGTAGAGAAAAATCTGTCTGCTTAGCGAGTCCATCTTTTAACAATCAGTAGCTTTGTTAGGATATAAATGACTTCAACAACACTTGGCGAAGAGGAATGTAATCATTAGGTTTGACAATATTACACTTGGACACTTTGCTTAGCATGCATTTGCTATAAAGAAGAATACTAGTCACTTGCAAACACAGATGAAAATTTGAATTTTTGTTTGCTTGGCAGCAATGAGTGGCTGCTATTTTCCAGTTATTAATGACTCAGTGTTCAATGATGCCACTCAATATTGTGTTTTTTCTATGGAACACAAATTCTTGGACTGCCACCATGTTGTAGTGCTGACTACTCTGGCTTCGTGAAATACTATTTGAGGGACTCAAGCTATAGTCCTGAACTGTACATCATTGATTTAATTTCTCTGCTGCATGTCAATTGTTAAACTTGAAAACAACCCATATTAAATATTAAATGGACAAAACTAAAACCCGAAACCACTAACTGCATCTTATCACTGAACATAATCACACAGAAGCCAGAGGGCTATTCCAGGCTCAAATGATTCCATAATGTCCTCATACATCCCACCTACTAAGATACAATTTGACACAAAGTAGCATTTATTACCGATTCCTAAATTCTCTGTAATAAGCAACCGCTCCCTAGATGTAAAAATGGACGATTCTCTCTTAAAATCGTTCTCAAATTCCTAATCTTAAAGGTGGTTTAACGGTCACGTGGTGCCTCTGTACCAACAATGTTCCACAAAGGGAAAATAAAAACAAAGTAAAAACAAAAAAAAGTATGGCCCCCGTGACATTAAATAATTTCTTGAGGGAAGAAATGTTCGAAAATTAAAAGGGGGAACAGCATATGTGTAGAGAGCAGGAATCTCAGCGGACAGTTCCCCCATACCCCTGATTTAAAAGCAGCTGTAACAGTCAGTGAGGAGAGTGTTAAGAGACTCTGGCGGGTGTACGCCTAATGCACAAAGGTCATTGATTCCGGAGCCCATTTTTTGAACAATTTGTCTGGATTTTGGCATTTTGCGAGCACACACAGGACAGCTCTCTAGCAGGCCGACCTTGACAGCGAATTGGATAAATAAACCCTCAATTTACCCCTTCTCACTCCGAGCCGGCCGGCAGCTCGTCCCGCCGGGAGCCTTCACCTATCCATATCATTCAGCCCGGCGGTTCAACTTCCAAACGGCGGTGCGCCGGCAGCTGTTCCATGCCTGTGACAAACAGGGCCTTAAAGATAAGCTAACAGCGCTCGCTCTCGCACCAGTCAAAGTCAATCGTGCCTGCATTGAAAATTTAATGCCAATTCCATCTCTGCGCCCATCTCAGCCCCCAAACCCCCCCTTCCTCCTCCTTCCCATCACCCCTCCTAGCTTCTCCCATCCCAGGAGGCAGCTCAACTAAGAGCATCACTCCATAACAGGTAATGACGTGGCATTTAATGATACTGTCCAAAGTGATCCAGGCCCCGCAGACAGGTAATGTACGCTCGTGTACCAGAGATAAGCATGGCTGAGTATGCCAGAACAGAGCAGCAATACTGTATCTTTCACCGCCCTGTCACCAGATACAACGTGACATATGCGCCGCTATCCTACCTGGCCTTTCCTTTACTTTGGGGAAAAGAGCATTTCCTGATATAACTAACCCACCCGAGTGTAAAGAGAAGGAGGCTAGCGTGGAGGCTAGCGTGGAGGCGGGAGGTGGCGGGGAGAAGGGCCACGACCAGGCAGCGATTAAGAATTCACAGCCCTCTTTTAATAGTCGCGCGCACGTCGCGTTCCCAGGAACTAAAGCGAACCTTATTGAAAGGAGAGCCCTTCATTTGAGCGCGCGTGCAGGAGTGCAGGCGGAGGGGGGTGGATCGTTTTGGGCTGATAGATAAGGTTAAACAAGGCGCATTTCTGATTATTTACTCTCGCCGCCGTGTCGGCGAAGAGCCGGCGGAAGCGGGGGGGCAGACGGAGAGTAAAGGAGAGGAGGAGGAGGAGAACGAGGGAAAAAAAGGGAGAAGTCATTTGCATCTTTCATTCGGTGTATCGGGGACGAGAGCGGGATTATCTGACAGCTTTCTGCCGCTGATGGGCCTAAAGTGTGCATTCATTTCCAGTCCTCCTGGCAAACTTTCCCTCAGCCTGTTTGAGATGCACCAGAAAGAGAGAGAGAGGGGAAAAGAGAGAAAGAGAGAGAGAGAGAGAGACCAGTTAGGTTTTCACATCCCGCCATCAGCACGCTGATCCTGACTTTAACTAGTGAGGCATCTGTGGTGGGTGTTTGTGTGCAGCATGACAAACGGAAATCACTGTTATGATAGCAAATCAAATAAAGTATAAAGTGCTTCCTTTACTGCAGAGCATGAACCCAGGGACCTTCCCCAAGCAAGAACGCCTAAAATACTCGTCACAACCCGCCTTTTTAGGGCCGAAACATATCTTCCACAAAAACACGAACGTGGACGCTTCGAGCTACGCAAAGTCGATTTTGTTCTAAAATGTGTCACCTGAAATGCTTGCTATAGCGTTGCGGCGAGGGACGTTATAGCAGGCAACAACAGTAAACAACTTTCTTGTTCGATCTGTGCTTTCCTCTGGTTTGTCTTTCACAAATGCCATGGCAAAACAAAAGATGTTTGCGAAGCTCAAAACGTCCACGTATATCTTGAGGTATGTTTCCGCCCATACAAACATATACTGTATTTAATGTGTAAGTATACAGTACATTTGAAACAAGTAAAAATAATAATAATAATTTTTTTAATTTATAAAAGATTTCCAAATTATCACTGAATTTAATCAATGTGGAATTATAAATGCTTGAATTGTGTTTTCAGTGAAAATTCTGTTTGAATGTGAAAATCAATCTCTGAATGAGCAAAGGTAGCCCTGGAAGGCATGCGTCAAATAAATGACACTTCAAATTTGGTCTGTGCACCCAAATACTTCCACTGAGTTAATTTTGTCATAACCCACGGGAGGAGATTTGAAAGGATTTTTCATATTTTTCACCAGTAAAATGAGTGCCTTCTCAACTTAGAAAGTATTCTTTAAAAAAAAGAAGCAGAATATATTTTTTTGTAAGTAATATACATTAATTCTTGCCAAAATGGCTTAAGAGTGGTTTCTATGGCTAAGGAGTGTGCAGTTTATAAGGTTTATAAAGTGTATCACCCCACCACTCACTCACACACACACACGCAGACGCACACACGCGCAGACGCAGACTCACACACACGCGGACACGCAGACGCACACACACACGCAGACGCACACACGCAGACGCACACACACACACACACACACGCAGACACACACACACACGCGCGCAGACACACACACATGCAGACACACACACACACACACACACACACACACGCAATCACACACACGCAGACACACACACACACGCAGACACACACACACACACACACACACACACACACACACACACACTCCCTACCCCCCACAGTGGATTTGATTTCCCTGCTGTTGAAGTGAATAGACTGTTTGAACAAACACAGACAGCCCTAATGACACCTTCAAACATAAAAGCATGAAATTCAAGCAAAATACTTTCTGGCTGTGATAATGAGAGCCTTGGCCTAATACAATGTCAAAGGAAGGAAAATGTGTGTGGGCAAGTTCATCTTGTTAATATAATATACCTAAAATTTCTTATAATAATAGTTTATGTGGTGCTAATAACTACTTTCCTGCCCCTTCCACAAATGTATTTCTCTTCAGTTTAATCAGTCCTTTTTGAGCCCTGAGGCAAACGTGCGTGTGTGTGCTTGCGTGCATGCGGTTATGGATATGTGCATTTGCATTTGCATGTGCATGCATTGAGTGTGTGTGCACGTGTCTGCGTACATGCACGAACAGTAGAGATATGTGTACATGTCTGGTTGTGCTTGAAAATGCAGGCAAAACACACATCACAAAATGGAGTGTGTGAAAGTGTGATTGGAGTGTTACTGAGAGATTGGAACACGTTCTCCCGGAGCAGGTCTGTCTCTCCTTCTTATTTATACTTCCCCGAGGGCCGCCTGAAGGCCTGCTTCCAGTCCCTGTTGTCTCACAATCCCTAAAATCAGAATAACATTGAACATAACACACACTCCTGTTTCGCATACACTGAGCTGAGATCCAACCTTAATCAGAATTGTGCGGGCACGCACGCACGCACGCACGCACGCACGCACAAAGTAACATCCACATCTGGCAGAAAGATACAATGAAACATCACTCTTCATCAGATTACATACACACAATCTATCTCTCTCTCTCTCTCTCTCTCGCACGCACGCACGCACGCACGCACGCACGCACGCACTCACGCCAATCTCCATCCGAAACCCACACACAAGTCAGAGGTACACAATCCAAACGGCTGTGACAGCTGCACACAGACAGCCCAGTGAAAACAGCCCCAACACAAGCCAAAAACCATGGCATACACTGTCCTTCTGTGCAGCGCGGGCTCCTGTCCCTCCTCCCTCCCTCTCTGGGCAGCATTTGTTCCCAGTGAACACACTAAAGCTGTCTTTTCATTTGATTTTTATTCTACAAGAATAAATACATGGGGATTATTTAGTAATGTACAGCAGGCCCCACAAATCACCCGGCCTCTCTGACCATCATTCACAGGCGAATATTTTACAACACAATTATTTCCCCGCTGACACAAATGAGTTGCAGCAGAGAACCTGCAGCAAGCTAATTAAGTTTAAGATGGCCGTGCCGTTATTAAAACAATCAAAGCATTTTACAGCCAATGCTGTGGGACATGGAATCTCGCAGGACAGAACAGGACTGGACAGGACAGTAGGCTGCTCGAGCACCGTGCGATATGGACAGAACCAGAGCCGGCTCATGAACACACTGGAGCTCACCAGGAGCTTGATTTTGGAACTTTATTTTTCTTGATCAATATGTGGGTGTGTAAATAGGTAGCCAATTAATTTTTTGGTTTCTAACAGAACCCCTGATAAAATATGATGTATGCCCACTTATTATTCATAGTAACAGTAGTTGAAGTTGGGTTTTTACTAAGAGTGTTGTTTTTTTTTACTATTATTATTGCTGCTTGACGTATTATAGCGTGCATTTCTTTATTTGGACCACGTCCTTATTCAAGTGCGAAGCAAAACGCAAATCAGTTTCTCTTTTATCAAAACTCACCCTCTGATTTTTGTAAACTATTCTTGCCTTGAGTTTCCACAAATGTATATTAATAAATCGCATTGCAAGTTACAGGTATTTAATGATAGTAAAACTTTTTTTTTTTTATCTGATAGGAGAATGTTCCATTTAATTTTCCAGCCACTTGGGCTATACAAGTATGATAACAAGCCATTGGAAATGACAAAGAGGAAGGTGTTGTAACAATTACAATAGGAGCAAAAATAAATGAAATTTAACAAAAACCCATCGTACACAAATTAAAACTGGAGGACGCATAGTTTTCTGACAATTAAAACATAGGCGTGAACAGCAAAATTGTATTCTACAATTAAAACACCTAATTCAATTTCACATTCACAGACCATTAAAAATGCAAGCCTCTGTTCTTTTAGGGGGTGGGGGGGATGTGCAGATCAGTCCAGCCCTGGGCCGTGTCGTGGCTCAGTTCCTCTCTATAAGTGCTTCTTTGTTCCTTAGTTATTGGCATTCCTGTTAATTGGCATTAAGACGCCCGCAGCTCCTTATACAGGAGCTCTGTGCAACCAAGTAGCTTTTCCCCGCGACCGGCAGTGCAGAGTGGCTGACTTATCAAAAAAACAAAAAAAAAACTGCCTCCTCTGAAGTCCTTGGTGGAACAAAAAATGCAATGATAGCTGTTATTCCCAGCGCCTAATTACTCTGTATTTATTTAACTCCCCCCCCCCTCTTTTCTTATTGGGGTGAACCTAAAACTTAGTAAAAATAAGACCTGTCTGATTTCTAAGCAGATGAAGGCCAATGCAGACCAGGTTTGCTGGCGGTGTGGTGCAGGGCCCTGGTCTAAAGGTGATCTCAAACAGGCAATCGTGGGGGCCGAGGCTTAAGCCCGCCACACTGAAAAACCCGGGTCACCATGACCTGAAATGCCGTACACTCCTACAAACTCCTGCTTATTATGCCAAATTACCTTCGACCGCCACCTGGCAGACCACCTTACCCTCTCGATCCGCCTGAGCCGGGGCAAGGTCAACGCCGCAGAGCGGGGCGGAGTGGTAAAGGTAAACTAGATTAAGACATCTTTCGGTATGCACCAAGCCGTTCACGAGCATCATTGCTCCCGGGGGACCCTGCAGCTCTAAACCTTCCCTAACGGGCTAGCTGAATAGGTAAATGGCTATCCACGAGGCCCGGAAAATCAATGCGTGTAAACGCACTTCTCACTGCCTCGGGATGATCCTGTCGAAGTCATTTTATTATTGCTCAAGGAGCCGGCATCGACCTGACTGTTAACCACTCAGAGACGGCTAGTAACAATCCGATGAAGAGGAGCCGATCTGTCCATTTGAATCTGGCTCCCCCACCCCACAGGAAGACCCTGAATTAGTCTCACTTAAACATTATTAGTCCTAAATGTGCAGGTAGTTCGCTCACGCACGTACACACTTGCTCATTAATTCATACACAAATAGGAATTATTTAGATATCTCTGTGTACAGGGAAGTGGGTTCAAATCCTGACTGGCTCTGCTGGTGCCCTTCTGAGCAAGGCTATTCACTTCAGCTGGTCCCATTTCATTGGACTGTTCTAATGAGCATGCCGTGTTATATGCACTGTACGGTAGCTTGTACTGTAGATTACCCTGAATTAGGGAATGTCCCAAGTACATTAATAATATAACAACTCGCCGTGTAATTGTTATATCGACACCAAAGACGTTGCTATTGCTCACCTTTAAAATATCATCAATATTCCTACAATATGTCCTCGTCTCCTCTGGGCTGTCTGAATGCTAACACTCACTCTCCAGAAATGGGAAAAATTCTACCGTTTTTTCCTCAAATGGAAAAAAAAAAAACCGTTCTCATACCTTTACAGGTCATTCCCCAACCAGCATTCTGTCTGGAGTTACAGGCCAGGATTCAGTCAACATTTGTCCTTAATTTCGATTGAAAAGGAAAAGCAAGGGGTTCACGCGCCTCAGTCTGGCGAGTTAAATTCAAAGTTATTTTAAGTTAGACAAATATGTATTGAATCCAGCCCCTAGAGAGACCTTGCGGGTTAAAACCACAAGCATCGCATCCAGATCCATGTGTTCCGACTGCTCCTTCATGGCGTTTGGCAGATCAGAAGCGCCTCAAAGACAGCGAGATCATCACTCCCTCATGCGTCAAGCCAACAGCAAGCAGCCCTTGTTTTGTGGTATTTTGAGGCTTGGTAATCCAGAACGTATGCCTTTAAGCTCATGTCTCCAGTAAACCTTTTTTTTATTTTTTTAATGTGTTTATCCAACAATCTAATGCCAAGCTGGCACTGGATTTATTCCCAATTAGAATTATGTTTAACAAGTACAGCACACTTTAACTCCCTGTCATGACAGCGTCAGCAAAGTACAGTATGTTCTCAACACCGCGAGACTGTATATACTCTAAAACTGTTATTTGAACTGTTTATACATGCACACTTCTGTTAGGATAAATCATCATCTAGTCTGGATATGTACCAAGCTCGTGTGGTACTTAGGCCCTGAGGGAATACATTTATATAGTCTGCTGCAAGTTTAGCGGTACTGCGGCACTGTTGTGCAACTCGGATTCGTCTGATCCGTCGTATTCATTTGCATTACCTGGGCATTGTAAAACTCATACATGATGTAGGTGAATGACTGTTCGGGCTCAGATTCAATATTACCACAATGCGTTTAGTCCATAACTGTGAATAATGAAATTAGTCAAGTGTTAGGTTTCTTTTGCTCTTCCCTCAACATAATGGGGTACTCTATATGCATAAACTGTCCAGAATCATCTTAATCATTGTTTGCCACCATCTTATTAAGGGCCGGTTCATAGAAAAATATCCACAGTCTTACCGCGAACAAAAAGGAGGCCGAAATGATAGGCCCAATGGTGATTTCAGGAATGTGTCCAGCGAAACTGCGTATGTATATGATGGAGTGTACAATAAATGATATAACAATATCCAGCGGGCAGAGAATAGCTGTGGTCTGTGCTTTGTGCATCCTGAGAATGGGCGAGCCATATATTTAGTTTGATCATAGTTTCTAATAATGCTCATGTTTTATGTCTACAGTCGTCAGTCTACAATCAGAGGCACAGAAGTGATATTTACACTGCCTACGTGCTGTAATTCATCGTTCTCCGCTCATCAACTGAGATCAATAATGCCATGGTAATATTGCAACTGTTATTTATGGCAAACTTAAATGAAATGGAATATGGACAATTTCGTTGGAATTCATGGCACAAAGTTCTGGAAAACCTCCCAGAGTATGCATTTACACAACGCTAAACAACAGTCCAAGTGTTTCTGTCCATATTAGCATCACAAACTATTATGAATATAACGCACAAGTTTAGCGGTCACAAACTAAACCTAAAAATGTTGTACGGTAAAACAATGAGACCGTTCCCTAATTTTGCTCTCCATATCTCAGAATGAAGCGCACTGGTGTTGAACTGGTTGGAGGCCTGTGTGTTATGGAGGATCACAGTGATTTTCCCCCCCCTCATAAATAAATAAATAAATAAAATTTTAAACATTCAGTTTTCAAAAAAAAGGTTGACATTTGTGGTTTAAATTAGACTATCTTTGATCAATAGTGCCGACTCGGCTTCTTAACTTATGAAAGAAGGGCGTCTTTCTCTCGATGTCATTTGTTTGGTTTAAGTTTTGAAATGCTTATTAAACACCGAGAGGATGTAGCAATAGGCAGTGTGCAATGGGTTCAGCTGTTTTCTGGCAAAAAAAAAAAAAAAGCTCTCCTCTGAGTTTTAGGAAGTGTACTGGAAATATGACTTGTGTCCCCCGTTGTGTGTGATGCGGTATTAAAGCCATATTTTGTGTCATCACTGACAGATATATGGTGTGCCTTAAACAATATGAACTATGTGTTAAGAAATAAACTGCTTACACCACTGGAATTCTTACAGGAACACTTCAATCCAGACTCAGGCACGTTTATATAATTATTTTTTTTAGCACATTTTCCCTGGTGCAAGCAGACAGGGATACGTATTGCAATAAAACACTAAGGGGACGAATCCCAACTATCAAATTACGTGTTTCGTGGAGAGAAATGCCCCGTTTGTTTAATGCACGTTTACAGCACGCAACCGTTTAACATTTTACGGGGGAAATACAGCGGTGTGGTTTTAGTATTGCTTTCAAAGCAAAGGCGATGATGCGGCTTTTCTCAAAACAGCAACTTTATAAAGTAAGTCTTGGATCATGCAGTGTCTGCGGTTCTTTTTCTATTTTTTTTTTTTACTGTAAGGTGATGTCGAACGCACAGATAATATTTTATGATCACGGAGGAAATACATTTCTTGTCCAATTCTTGTTAGCTAATCCTCATCTTAAACAGGATCGAAAACACAAAAGCACCATAGCAGCAGCTCTCTCACTTCCTCTCCCTCGCTCTCTCTCTCTCTCCATAATATATGCTGAGAGGGAGAGAGAGATAACAAGTTCTTGCTCCTTTTAAGTTGTCCACTTGTTTAGAGCTCTCCTGTGGCAGATGACCTGTGAGTGACGGGACACAGACGTTCCTCACTCCCTGCTCATCTCCCGCTGTGGTCCTGGGAATGAGAAAAACAGATGTTGGGAGAGCTAAAGGAGCGCAGGATGGCATTCTATCGTTAATGCTCCCTGCGCATAAATCTGCGTAATGAGAGACGGCCCATGCGCTAACCCCGGCGACGTACTCTTTCATTATTCCACTGGGGGAGGTAGGGAGAAAGATGGCTCCCCGCTCACAAGAATGCGAGACCAATGATACTCCATTTTCCTGACGAGATACTGCGTTGCAAGATGCTGTTCCTTCCTGTCTCTGACAGAGAGATCCGGTCGGTGCTAAGCTGGACTCTAGATCTCTGTACCCTCGAATATTAATGAGCAGCATTTTAAGTGTATTATTGGCAGTTAAATGGATTACACATAAGTCCACTAAATTCAGTCAGAACCTAATGAATATGTATTGGAGAGTAGAGTATCCTTTCTTTCAGACTAGAGCCAGATCATTGGCGAGGCGCTAATGCAACACAAATTATTGTGTTCCTGAGCGCGAAAATAATTTAAAAAATGGCATCTTGTGATTTGGGCCCAGCCCAGGAAGAGAAAGAAATTGCCTTGGTGCTGGTGCCCTCACACCCAGAATGCTGTGCTTCAGAGACAGTGGTCTGTTGTGGAAGACATTGGTCTTACCGATAAAGCTGTCAACGATGAAAGAGGAAGGCCCGCCGTAGTGGTGCACGGCAACAATGGTGGCAGTGACATGCACTGCAGGCTTCTCTTTGCCTTTTAAACCATGCCAAACTTTTGAAGAGCCTCTTTCACTTTATAAATCATCTCTCGAGCTCCTAGGATCCTGGCAGACTCCATTGACAGGAGAGTCAAAATGATGTGAGTGATGGCAGGGGGTGTCAGAATAACAATCGAAGGCATGAGAGAATACAGGTGTTTTGGTTTACGAGACAACCGCTGTTGCCTGGATCTTTGACAGCTGTTGATGTTATCAGTAATGCGCGGCTATTATTGGCTGTGGTCTAGGGGGCCGAGAGGCCTTTCCCCTTAGCAACGTCTTGGTGGTTGATAACATTTGGCTGAACTTTCAAGATGCGAGCCTCCCTCCTGACTTTCTTACAGTCAAGCCCGCCTAAGCCGATCAGAGAGAGAGACGCGCGCCAGGGAAGACAAGTAAAATATTATTGACTGGAGTGTTTCACGTCTATTAGGGAGAGAGTGCAGAGGGAGGGGAGCGGTGTGGAGAGCTGACAGGCTTCAAGATAATCAGGGGAAAATGAAGGCAGCGGAGTAACCCTTCGCCAGAGGAAAACCCGGCGCTGTGCGAGAGGTCGCTGTGCACAGCGAAAAACAAATACAAACTGGCAAACAAGAGACGGCCATTAACTTTGATCCTAACAGCCTCTGCTTTTAATGTTATAAATAACTTTTTTTATTCTCTCCGGCCCTGGCGAAACAAAAGTGACAAACAAAGGCTAATGTTTTGTGTAACAGTCTGTGTGTCAAAGTGCCCTTAAACTTCTGAGAACATTGAAAACTCATAGCTCTCCTCTAATTACAATGGGAGGTATAAGGATTAAGCGCCCTGTTCCTGGTATGGGGTCGCAACTTGGGCAAAGATGCAAGAGAAGGACTAGCCTTTCCCCTTGTTGCTATAACTGACTCCATTCTGTAATATCACGTACCAGTGTAAATGTTTCCACGGGGGCTGTTCTTTAAGGAGAGACTTTGTATTGTGGTTAAGAATGTCACATTTCTGTCAAAGAAGCCCACTTTCCAACAGTGCCAACGACAGGGGGAGCACGACCCCAGGCCACCCCCCTATCCCACATTCATTCAACCCCCACGTAACGTAACACCATGGGAAGAGATGCATTTGAAATCACATACAAAATGAAAGTTACACTATTATTTACCACAATATGTAAACCACAAGTAATCCCTGCCCATGGCCTGAAGATGCATACGGCTTGGCATGTTCAGAGATAAACGTGAAATGGAGTTACGACAGGAGGCAGCAAATGAATGGCTGCCATGCAGTGATAAAGGGTGCTTTTCCTTTTAAAATTTCACACTGATAAAACTTTAACCAGGTGAGATTACCAGCGGGAGAGAAATTGAATGCATGCAATCCCTTTTTTTTCCCCCCCCCATTTTCTTTTTTTAATGTTAATTCACCTCCAAAATGCTCACCACAGATAATCTGCATCATAAAGCATTTCCCTCCATACAATGAGTCATATTATTATTTGAAGACTGAAATAGGATTCTCAATCCAACCCCTTTACATTGAACAAAATGTGAATGTCTACTTCTGATGTTCAAGAATGATATTCAGAAATGAAGGCTAATCGCAGAAATTATGCTTGGTAATAATTTATGTGTTGCGGTCCCTAAGGCCCCCCATCAGATTCATCTGTAGGAATTCAATATAATTTATATAATATTCATATTTGAGCTCCTTGCTTTTCAAAACCTTCTTCTGGGAATACACCCAATGTGGTTCTCTTTTATTGTCTGACACAAATTCAAAATAGGATTTTTAAGGTGTATATAACAGTGCTGCTTGGTTTGCATTTAACTTCCACTTGTGGATCAAATCCAAAAGGAAGTACTTGTTTACTCTTATTTTCATGTATTTATTTATTGTTTCCATAACTACAATATTTATTCTCTTGCATAAATATTTTTTAACGAAGTAAATTTTCACCAAGAAGAGTCATCTTTTATCATTAGAGGCCTCGGATAGCCAGGATTTAGCAAAGCAAAGGGGAAGGGGAAGACGGCGCTGGGAGAGTGGGTCATTAAATCATAAAGCAATGTGCCTTTCTTCTCTGCCATTCCGTTTTTATGTGCAGGATAATAAATTACACCCCCAGTTATTATTCTGCAATTATGAGGAAAACCTTGTTTTTTTGCTTTACTTTGTTACAAAGACAGGAAGTCTTCGAAATGATCCGTGAAAGTCCCATCATCCGCCTATATCCCGTACCTTAGAGGGAGTGGAGATTATAGAGTAGAGTGGATACCGGTCCGTTTCAAAAGTAAACATGCATAGGAACCCATTTCACTTGGCTGCATTGTTTATTTTCTTGGCTAATGTCCTTTTCTGGGATAGATTATATAATATTTATATTTTACATATTACCCATGCACATTGGTAGATACATATATTTTTACTGAATCAGTACAGATTGCTATACCCACTCTTGGTTCAAGCCAGAAGCCCTCTGCATATGCAAGTTCAATTCCTGAACCGTTACAATTACTTTGGCTCCAAAGTTTCAAATGTTTATAATAGATCTACTGCACTTATGCTGGGTTCAGAAGGTAACACAGAGAGTGAAACTACACTAAGGCTCCAGGTTTGTAAAAGAACGAGACGTCCCAATCAGAGTCATGAGCGGACGTTGTGTATATCCTTGGCCCTTAACCTTGTGGCACTGTTGCAATCGTGGTAAAGGAAATGGGCCTGTAGCTCAAAGGTTGTGGGTTCGAGTCCCAGTTGGGGTGGTGCCACTGAACCCTTGAGAAAGGTCCTAACCTGAATATCAACTTGCATTGATGGATTTTATGCAAAAACATAAATAAAAACAAATACATTTAAAAAAGTAATCTATGTAAATGACTATGGATAAGGGTGCTAAATGCTGAGATGTAATACAATGTTGATCTGGGTGGAAGAACCCACTTCAGTGGGACTCTTGGGCTTCTATTTATCAGGAGATTATTATATAATCTATGAAAGTCCCTCCTCATGGCTTTTAAAAAATATTCTATTGCACGTTCACAAACAGTATTGTACAATATTATATTGTATATTAAGAAACAGTATTGTACAATATTCTACTGTACGTTCACAAACAGCATTGTACAATATTCTATTGTTCGTTCACAAACAGTATTGTGCAATAGTCTACTGTACGTTCACAAACAGCATTGTACAATATTATATTGTTCGTTCACAAACAACATTGTACAATATTATATTGTTCGTTCACAAACAGT
Organism: Ilyophis sp. 1 JC-2022; assembly: GCA_022702515.1. NCBI lineage: Eukaryota > Metazoa > Chordata > Actinopteri > Anguilliformes > Synaphobranchidae > Ilyophis > Ilyophis sp. 1 JC-2022. The sequence goes on along the minus strand of CM040399.1, from coordinate 43,981,249 downwards.
ATTGTACAATATTCTACTGTACGTTCATAAACAGTATTGTACAATATTCTACTGTACGTTCACAAACAGTATTGTGCAATATTCTACTGTACGTTCACAAACAGCATTGTACAATATTCTATTGTTCGTTCACAAACAGTATTGTACAATATTCTACTGTACGTTCACAAACAGCATTGTACAATATTCTATTGTTCGTTCACAAACAGTATTGTGCAATATTCTACTGTACATTCACAAACAGCATTGTACAATATTCTATTGTTCGTTCACAAACAGTATTGTACAATATTCTACTGTTCGTTCACAAACAGTATTGTACAATATTCTACTGTACATTCACAAACAGCATTGTACAATATTCTACTGTACGTTCATAAACAGTATTGTACAATATTATATTGTTCGTTCACAAACAGTATTGTACAATATTCTACTGTACATTCACAAACAGTATTGTACAATATTCTACTGTACGTTCATAAACAGTATTGTACAATATTCTACCGTACGTTCATGAACAGTATTGTACAATATTCTACTGTACGTTCACAAACAGCATTGTACAATATTATATTGTTCGTTCACAAACAGTATTGTACAATATTCGACTGTACGTTCATAAACAGTATTGTACAATATTCTACCGTACTTTCATGAACAGTATTGTACAATATTCTACCGTACGTTCATGAACAGTATTGTACAATATTCTACCGTACGTTCATGAACAGTATTGTACAATATTCTATTGTTCGTTCACAAACAGTATTGTACAATATTCTACTGTACGTTCATAAACAGTATTGTACAATATTCTACCGTACGTTCATGAACAGTATTGTACAATATTCTACCGTACGTTCATGAACAGTATTGTACAATATTCTACCGTACGTTCATGAACAGTATTGTCCAATATTCTACCGTACGTTCATAAACAGTATTGTACAATATTCTACCATACGTTCATGAACAGTATTGTACAATATTCTACCGTACGTTCATGAACAGTATTGTACAATATTCTACTGTACGTTCACAAACAGCATTGTACAATATTCTATTGTTCGTTCACAAACAGTATTGTACAATATTCTACTGTACGTTCATAAACAGTATTGTACAATATTCTACCGTACGTTCATGAACAGTATTGTACAATATTCTACCGTACGTTCATGAACAGTATTGTACAATATTCTACCGTACGTTCATAAACAGTATTGTGCAATATTCTACCGTACGTTTATAAACAGTATTGTGCAATATTCTACTGTACGTTCACAAACAGGAATAGTCGGCATGGGACCACATGACAATCTGTAAAACTAATATTCAGTCGTGAGCAATCAAGTGCATCCCAATGTGTGTCATCAAAATCGCAGACAAAATAAGAGATTATTTCAGATCACATTATGAGAGATCATTTTGCATCCTGCACGGGCAAATGAAAACTGACAGCGATACTATCTTTGCCTCTGGGTTCAGCGATGACACAGAAGACTCCTAAATCGCCTTCCTCGAGCAAAGGTGAAAGTATTTATTTGCAGTAAATTCAAGCGCATATCGTGTTGAAAGCGAAAACGTTTAAGTCAGCATAGCAATAAAAGCTCAGCAAATTCTAAATGTTGCACTTATTGATGTAGCAACCAAAGACCACACATTTTCCAGAACCACCAGAAGCCATCATGGAAAGTAACTGATTACTGATGTAGTGATGGATGGTAGACATGTAGCTTTAGTAGGCTATAAACCTAGGCAGGCAGTTGCTTTGCATGTGAAGGTGGGAACATTGAGACGAATCACTCAGTCCAGTTCTTAAGAAGAGTCCACCCACGGCTACATTCTGACACTGTGGCATTCGACTTTTTGTTTCAACTGACCTCAGAAGCAATTACACCTCCAAAAAACGGTTTCTTAAACAAGTGCACTTTTAGCTGGAAACGTTTGTACATCCGTATGTTCATACCTTCATGAGACGGTCTGTTTGTAAAACATGGGCTCCCTGCCTCGGGTGCCATTTTGTACAGTGAAAGAAAATGTCTATGGTAAACTGTGTGCTGTTTAGTGAAAGATCAGTTCGAAAGAAATCGTGTCAGCATACCGCAATCCATGCATACAATACAATCCAGTCAAAGAACGGGCCCAGACTCATATCGCCGCCACCATAACCACCATAACCGCCATCCTCCCCTGCACCCCGCCCTCTCTGCCGGCGAACAATACGCTCCCTAACATTTGTCAGGAAAATAGATTATAACTTTAATCGCAAAATAAGCTTCGAAAAAGGAATCGGTAACTCTAATCACACGAGCCCTTTGTTGTCCCTGCGGTTTTGTCTTTGAGACGGAGATTAATTTCAGCCTCTCCGACAAACTGACTGTCTGGTACAGTGCGCAGCGAGGCGGGCGTGCGGGAAGTGATCCCACGTTATTGAGTGCCATGCGAAATTCAGAGCATCTCAAACGAGGAGGGTCTGTCCCTAGGAACAAACTGACAGGCAAGTGGTTCCAATCAGCGCATTATTCAGCGAAGAGAGAAATACGGGCACGAGGGGTAGGAGAGCATGATGGGACAGACCATAAAAATCACTCGACTCGGTGCAATCTAAACTTTTACTCGCAGGAAAAGGAACGCCGCTGTTCTGGAGTACACGGTTGATTCATACTCCAAATGTATGAGTAGGAAAAATCTTTTTTTTTTCATAATGATCCAGGATTTTCAACTGACTTGTGAAAAGTTGTGCAGGTCATCTTTAATCTCAAGCATATGTTTTCACAGTCCATCCTTGCATAGGCCTGGCCCTGGTGGGCCATTGCACATGTAGGTTTTGCATCAAGTCTGGCTCAATGAATCAAGCTTGATTGAGCTGTCGAGTTAATGCTGATCAGAACTTGAAATCTCTTGACAATTACCTGCTATAAGTCATTTGTGGAATAAATGTGTTTCTGGATATGTGTTTACGTTGTGAAAAGATAAAAGTTAAGGTATTTCAGGGCTCATTCTTCTTCATTTGCGCCTCTCAAGTTAGCAATGTAGATTACATTCAAGTTAATTGATTATGATTAGTTGCTATATTGATTGATTGTTATAGGCCTAGAACAATTAAACAATTAATTAAGACAAATAAACCAAAAACCTCTGTTATAAATGTGTTAGAGCAGCATATGTTATAAAATAAGAAAAAGATGGCGTTTTTAGCCACACAAACACACCTCTGTCCATACGTTCATTCAACATGAACGTACATAATACGTATCAAGAAATGTCAAGCCCGGATCAGGATTCAATTAAAAGATCAACCAAGCTTGATTAATTGAGCACAGGAGGAACTAATACCAGCACACACTGTGGTTAACCATGTATTGGAAACCACTTATAACCCACAAAATAACTGCTTCAGGACAGCCTATAACTGGTTAAATATCTTCAGATTACTGTATATAATGGATTATTTTAATCCAACCTCATTTTGGTATAATTTTAATCCCACCTCAACCTAATTGAACCTTTATACAGCCAAACAGACGTCTGCATATGTGTCTTTACATTAATTCATGTGAGTGAGTGCATATAAACATACATCTGTGTAGGCATGTGTGTATATGTACATTCTGTGTGTGTGATTGAATTTGTGTGTGTTCATTCTATGTATGTTTGAGCATATTTATGCGTATTTTTGCAAGTGTCTTTCAGAGCGTGTGTGTGTATGCATGTGTATGCGTGTGTGTATGTGCATGTGTGTGTCTGTGTGCGTGCGTGCATGTGTGAGTACGTGTGTGTGTGTGTGTGTGTGTGTGTGTGTGTGTGTGTATGCGTGTGTCTGTGCGTGCATGCTTGTGTGTGTGTGTGTGTGTGTGTGTGTGTGTATGTGTGTGTGCATGTGTGTATGTGTGTGTCTGTGTGCGTGCGTGGGTGGGTATGTGTGTGTCTGTGTGCATGCATGTGTATGCGCGTGTATGTGTGTGTCTGTGTGCGTGCTTGCATGTGTGAGTATGTGTGTGTATGCGTGTGTGCATGTGTGTGTGCGTATGTGTGTGTCTGTGTGCGTGTGTGTCTGTGTGCGTGCGGGTATGATGGACAGTGAAAAGCAGTGTTCCTAAGAGCAGCTCTTGTTGCAGTGTTGGGATGCAGACCAACAGAAGCTGATGTTTCTTTTTTTCCCAGCTGTCTCATTTCTTCCCCAAACTTAAGAAAGCAGCCACAGGTCTTCAAATAAATCACCACAAGGCACTTAACACAAGTCCAACTAAAACCAGCTAAACCCAACTACGACACTGCTGCTACTGCTCTGCCCAGTTTTAGTTTACTTTGTTTTACCTCAAGATTTAAAAAAGAGATTTCACAGCATAAGGGCTGTTGTGCTTTCTAGCCCAATTGTGCAGTTGAGTTCATATCGCTCCAAGTTTTTAGAAAATGGGTAGAAGAGCAAATACACCGTATCTGAGGGAATTAATTATGCACTTTATGCTCTTAATAATATGCAATGAAAAATTTTTCTTCCTCCAAATTTAGAAGTTGTGCATATGTAAGCTCTCCCTTTGCTTTGAGCGACAGCGTTTTTCACTTGCAAGAAGCAATGGAACAGGAAGGCAAATAAAATGTGCACGTCCCCCCCCCCCCCCAGCTCATTTTGTAATTAGCTGCAGCCGTGTCAGCAGTTTTTATGAAAATTTTTCGAAACACAAGGAAGAACTCATCTGCATGTGAGGGAAGACAGAACTACAGCGGCGACTACGCCACGCATTTACAATGTGTGTGTCTTTCTTCTTAACCAGCCCACTAATCACACAAATTATTGCATCTAATTACCACTGAAGCTCTAATTAATTCTTTCAGTACCACATCATTTAGTGCGCATTCACACCACAGCACCTGTTTTGAAAATCCCCGCCGTTAATTTGTTTATAAACAAACATAATTTGCATAAAATGTTTAATGAACGGTTTCGTGATTTGGTGTGATCCTCCTCTTGTGTTTCGGCTCTGAGGAGGGTCAGAGAGAGAGGACCGCCAAATTAACCCCACCGAAATTCCTCTGCACATTGCGTACATTTTTTTTTCTTTTTCTCCCTAATATATATTAATAAAATGAAAACACTCAGCGCTAATTAATACGAGCATGCGCTGCTAATTACTCTGCTGTACAACAAGCGAGTTGTTGAACCCTCTTAGAAAATCATGTCAGTTTGGTTTTTTTAATACGTTCTCTGTGCACGGACTGTTAATGGAACGAGAAGACAAAGAGCAAGCGTGGGACTCTGAGACACAACAGATACAGGCAATGTACAGTCCCAGTGAAAATGTAATGCGCTCACAACACTCACCGGGTCCACACCTTTTTTTTCCCCCACTTCCCAATCAGGTAAGAAGCCAATTACAGCGACAGAGAGAAACTTAACTGAGACTAACCAGAGAGGATCAGACTTTTTAAACAGGAAACAATATGGTTGCGATGTGTTTTGTTGCATATACCAAGTTTTTGTTCCTCACCAAGCAGAATTATAAGACACAAACATGAACAGGCACGATCTATACTTTTACATTTGCAATTTTATGTTGCTGGAACTATCTGGAATGCAGTAAAGGCAATTTATATTCCACGTCTAAAGATAAGCGCTCTCGATGTGTTATTTGTGATGTTAACATTAGAATGATGAGATACATGCAAGTAATGAACCATTTATGGGTACTAATGCTAATAAATGAATTTATTGAAGAAAAAAGTGAAAAAATACGGTATTCATCGGTTTCATCATTTTTGCACACTGCCAACAATTGTGTATATTAAACATAATACAATGTCAGGCTCACAAAAACAAACACAACTTTCTTGAAAAACAGCGTCTCCTCAAAAATAATGACAAGAATATGAGAAATATACACAATGGACCTATATTCCGTATTAAATATATACCCTTTCAGTCAAGGTTGCTCTTGATTACACGTGACACTAATGTTTGTTCCTTTGGACACTCTTCCCCCTGCTGGTGCAAAATCATAATTGTGCTTCAGTTATTAATATAATTATTCAATACTATATTATTGATGTGTATTTCATTTGAATGTCAGCTTGCATGGTGTCAAAGCAGAAGGCAGTGCAGTGCAGTGAGAGGGGTTAAGATAACCAAGGTGCATTATGTTTGTAAAAACTGTGAAATAACTCTGGATCCAGTTAAAAGCTCCTTCACTCGTAACATCTATGGCGATTTTCTTTATACGTGCGTATGGAGGCCGTTTTTTCACGATCACATGACGTTTTTCAACATTAGAGATTTGAGTTGTATTTCGATGCATTTGGATTCACATTATACAGGTAAAGTGAAGTGCTCTTTACTCAGCCTCTGGAAGCTAAATAGGCTTCCACGTTACTTCAGGAATCATGCTGCTTTTTCCCCCCACAGATGTACCGAGAGTTCATGCCTTCTTAAGCAGATTATATACAGTATAAGCATTTGATAGAATATATTAATGATACAGTAGCAGCTTGCTTTCATTTTCTTGTCTGAAATAAATCTTTCTATTAGATACTGTGTGTATGAGAAATAGAAATGTATTTAGAGATGTCTGTTAAAATATAATAACTAATAAGTAATGCTCACGCCTTGGGCTCCAGATTTATAGATAAAAAAATATATAAATATCTGTATATATTACCTGTTGACTACAGGAACAATATGAGAACTACATAAGATTTTCTAAAAACTAAAAATCAAAACTAAGGAAATGAATGACTGTATACTGTTAGCATTATATCCGATATTCACATGTTTGCAAAGAGAGTGACACCTTTTGATTTTAGAGATATTTACTGTGGTTCAACAAGAATTAGTGGTAGGTGGTGATTTTTGACGGAGCATATTAAGAATTAATCATTCTTACTAATTCATAAGGCTTCTTAAAGTTATACATTAATTTTTGATCTTCTCCATCCGACTATTATTTGCATGGAATCAAATGAGATTATAAATAATGCTATGACATCAGTTGAGAAAAGTAGTGTCCCTGTGCTGTACTGCTAGGCAAATGCTCAACACATTTATTATTATTATGTGTCCAACACTGTTCTTTTATTTTCCTTGGGCAGCTCTCGAGTCCTCAGCTGTGACCCACATACAGTCAGACAACCCTCTCTCTCTCTCTCTCTCTCTCTCTCACACACACACACACACACACACACACACACACACACACACACACACACACACACACACACACACACACACACACACACACACACACACACACAAACCCACGAAAACACAACACACACGCATGTATTTCTTACATAAATAATTACCCCACTTCCAATTATGATTCAATATTCAGAGTTAAACATGCTTTATGTTTCTCCCACTCTTATTAGACCACTTCAGTTTTCAGAAGTGCTGAGCTATTTGAGAAATGATCAATTAAAAATGGAACACCATTTGCATATGAGGAAGAGGAGATTTATGAGGAGTAAGAGTACACAGCAATGCACATCAGTCTCACATCCGTCGGAATTTATATGGTTTGTGACTGATCTTAAATTCTACAGCCTGAAGAAGATAAAGTGTTCCGTTGCTGTTATTGTCAGGAGTCTAAATCCTAGACAAGATTTATTAGTAATCTTATCAGAAACACGTCTCAACTTTTTTGCCTTTAATACGTGTCAACCTCCTCCCAGGAATTTTCCTTGCACCAATTATGTTTTTCAATGCTTGAACCTGCTATTCTCGGTAGATTGTATATACACGTATCTCTCACCCATGTACATGCTTGTGTGTGTGTGTGTGTGTGTGTGTGAGAGAGAGAGAGAGAGAGAGAGAGAGGGAGTGAGTGCAGACCTATAAATCATGATTTTTTATAAACCCCCTTTCACACCCCATAACTCTGACTAAAACAGGGTGATTGATCATACACTAGTTAGTTATGTAATTTTAACAAAAGCACAAAAAACATATACCCTTGGTTTAATAATCAGGGTATTCATCATTAAAATCTGAACCCTGAAGCAATGGTTTTAACATATTCTAATGACTGCCTCATTTGCAAATTGCATTGACCTTTCATGTGCGCTTAGTAAGCACCTTGTTCTACTGTGTACTGTATTTATTGTTTGCCAATACAAACTAGGCAAAGATTGGATAATTACTGTAATCTATTAACTCCATTGCATGGCATACCTGCCTGTGATACGGGACTGTTCATAGGGGGACTCCAGCAGTCACTTCTAAAATCTGGGAGGTTTTTGTTATCATTAAAACTCAGGTAAGTGTTTTGACAACCTGTGATGGATAAGGTGGGGGGGGGGGGGGGGGCTTCACTATTATTATTATCAGACTATGTCCCTATGCCTCCTTATGTCGCTAATAATAAAAAAATATTGTGCATTTTTATGCCTTATGTTTAAGTCACAATTGAAATGTGATTGAAATGAAAGGTTTTCCTCCGAATATCCATGCACACACAGCACCCCCCAAGAAAATATACATGCACACAGAGTAAATTATCAACAGTAAATACTGGACATGTCATCAAAAACTTACAAGCACATGCCTACAGTTAGCATTCAATCACCAAGCTCCCCTGAGAGGTACATGAAGAGTTATTGTGAAGCCTTCTCTCAAACACATACAGTATGTACACACTGCATATGTATAAAGTATGTGTGAATAATGTGTGTCTCATGTGTAAACAGTGTAGTCTATAAAGCATTTCATATTCAATTAGGCTGTGAGTCATCTGACTCCTTTAAAAAAGTGTAGTCTGTACATTAAGGATGTACAGTAAAAAAAAAAACATAAACTAAAAAATAAAAAAGCCATGGCACACATCTAGTGTACTCTGGCCACCTGCGCGTGTGTACGTTTACTCTTGTGAGGAATGGGTTGTGTGTGTGCATGTACGTGTTCATTTTAAAATACATATCCATGTGTGTATTCATTCCTTGTGCGTGTGTGTGTGTGTGTGTGTGTATGTGTGCATGTGTACACACGCCACAACCCTCAACTATCAATCCCCTCTCCAGTGCTCCTGCTCAACTCTCTGGCTGTCCATTTGAAGACAGTTATGGATAGGTAACACTACAGATTCTGGTAATTAAAACAACACTAATTTTATCTTGCTCGCTGTGCTTTGTTGTTGAAAATCATCTATCACGGCCACTCGTGCCTCTCACAAAGAGGAGGCATTTGTCTCATCGTCCTTTCTGCTTGGTCGACACTTTTTCTCGCCTTCTCTCCTCGTCCCTCCGAGTACCTGGTTGTTGTTTTTTTTACAGACACAATACGACTGCCCTTTGTATACCGTTCACCTGGACGGTGCCCATCTCCCCAGCTTTCTCCACCCTGTAGGGTACGCACGCAACCTCTACCCGTTTCACCCAGAGGGTACAAATTCTGTACATCTGCAACCGTCTTTTTTTTAACCAAACAGTACGAATATAATTTCTACCCATTTGTCAACCAGGAGAAAACAAGCACAATCTCTACTGCGTCTTGTTCTCGGCAGAGAGCATGGTCTTGGAATACATGGAGTGATTAAAATATGAGATGCATAATATACACAGGATATATTTTTATGAGTGGAGGCTGAGAAACAGAGACACAGGGTCATTGATTTTGTCTGGTTATTTATTCTATCCACTGGTTTATTATCTGTGGGTTCTGCCTATATTACAATTATTTCTGTTGCTATCTCTGTGCGTTTGTGTGTTTAAGTATTTCATGTTTATCTTAAAATAAAACTATGAGATAATTATTGTTTGTGAGAAATGCATCCGTTTTTATTCAGAGTAAAGCCCTTGAAATAAGAATGAATTTTTCTTGAAATAAATGAAACTAATTGAATGCGTTAGTAATGGAGGGAAAATACAAAAATTAGTGTTCTCATACATTTTTATTTTAAGATAACTATTCCTGAAAAGGTAAACTTTGTTTAGTGTGGATATTATATGCATAAGGGGTAATATTAATGTATCACCCACTCAAAAACTTAATTTTAAATCGCTTGTATAATATTCGCCAATTAGGTTTCATTTGAAAGATGAACCAACGACTAGCCAGACTTACACAGAACATGTGGAGAGGATGTCACATACTGTCACTGTTAGATACGTGCAGACATAAGCAGTCAATTACAGCATTCAGCAATGGCAAGTGGGGCCTAATGTAAAATGGTATCTGAGCACGTGCTAATGGTCAAGGGATGGCATTCTGTTGTATGATGATACCGTGAGGTTAAATCTACAATACATACTTGCAATCTCATGCTATTACATGTACATCCGTTTCCCATGCTTTCCGTCTCTCTCTCACAGTCTCTCTCTCTCTCTCTCACAGTCTCTCTCTCTCTCTCTCTCTCTCACAGTCTGTCTCTCTCACAGTCTCTCTCTCACCGTCTCTCGCTCCCCATCTCTCTGTTCCCACCCTCTCTCTCTCTCTCACTTTCAGAAGCTAGTTTTGGAGAGGCACAGTCTCAGTGACTGCACCCCTGTAACCTGGGACGGCCATAAAGTGTTTTACTCCGATTCAGCGGTGATTATATAGCATCCAGGCCTGCAGACACTGGCTGTGGTACTTAAATCTCTGTTTGGGTCCCAGTCACCGGTGGCTCCCCCTAATTGCTCTCAGTGGGGTGAGTAGCAGCCGCTCCCTTAATAAGAGCACAGATGTGCATCTTCCCACCACCAGGCACACACCAGCAAAACCCCTTTATTAAAGCAACTGCTAATTGAGATAGGAACAAAATAATAGAGGATGACACTTTAATGAAGACGTGCACAGAGCCACCCCCCATCCCCTCCCCCCCCCCCCCTTCCTCCCAAGAAAATATGCACTTCTTCGGCTATATTACAAAATTATACGGAGATATCCTCATAGTAATTCGTTTGGCGATACTTAAGAGAAGCGAGAAAGCATTATCGTTCTCGAGTGTTTGAAGGCAATAAAGCTCAGCCGGCGAGGAACAGCACACACAACAGAATCCATTTTTTTCCCCCTCCTTTTCTTTCCCCCTCCCGTGGCGCGGGCGTACAGGCATGTGCCGGAGCCTACATCTACCGCCTCGCTGTGGAACGGCACGCTTACAGCTGGGACGCGCGAGAGGACCGCCCCCAAACAGATTACCTCTGCGCCCAGCGACGGAGGGAACCGCCACAGGTCCGGAGAGCGAGCGAGCGACGGGACGGGGCCCTTCCACAGCAGGCTGCGGAAGGGCCCCGCCGAAGCTGCCAGCAACCCAGCTTCTTAGCAAATGAAAATGAAAATTTCATAAATATGTATGGAATGTGCTACTCTTTTGCTTTTTCTGATTGAGAGATAGGGATGGTTCTCAAACGCCTGCTCTAGCCTCCCACACAGAAAACAATGCAAAATGAATGGGTAATCACGTTGCTTTTGATAGAATGAAAGTAATTGTTTTCTTCGAGCAATACAATTTTAGAAACGGCTGATTTGATTAAAATTTATAATCTGTTAGACATTTGCTTAAAGGCGTATCAGTCGGGGGTTTGTGTAGGAAATGACACGGGGAAAGAGGCTGACTGTTGTCAAGGGCTGCACCTGATACCTGCTGTGTGGGTGTAGAACAGGACGCGATAAAAGACCACTAGCACATGCTTATGAAACAAGTGCTTTCAAAACGCTTGTTTTCCACCCCATGGAATGGTTATACTTGTTATTAAAACCAACATGGTGCATTTATTTCATAACCTCCTTTTAAAATTTGGCTATTTTAAACGTGGGTTATGCCCTTTTGAAAACCCTTACATGAGATTTTGCAGGTCACCTCATATAACTCTTTGATATGGGGACATAATGATTTGCTATCAGCAGCAGCAATCCTAAAATAATAGTAATTTTATTGAGAATATATCTTTTAGGACTGTACATCATGGAATAAATGGCATATGTTATTTTGTAAATAATGCAAAAAATGTTTTCAATAGCATATAGATTAGGCTCAAAATCTGCAACCAAAATGTACATCTGAATGACGACATGGGCACACCTTTCTGCTAGCGTTTCCCAGGATGAGGGAGGGTTCAGTCAGCTTGGCTCTAAGACTTATCCCTCTCTAGGGACCGCCACTGGTCGATCGGGCACCTAAAGATCTGCTTGCTAAAGCTGCACATAAAGTGTCTTTCCCCGACTCACGTCTGTGCAAGCTTGGCTCGCGGGCTGAAAACAGCATGCACTTCAGAGGAGTGCGCGCACTCGTCTCTCTCCCGCATCAAATTCAATAATTGCAGCATGAGCACAGCTGTACACGATTGGTCGTTCCAACTCGGGAAGAAAATGAGAAATCATAAAAAAGCCCGCCGACTTTAGGGAAAAAATTGAGAGAATTTAAATCTGAATTCAAGCAGTGTCAAGTCACAGACAAAGCCACAGGCTTTTTGTCTGCTCATGATGTCACTCAGAATGTCACACACTCAATTCAGTGGCCTGCACTTTTAGCACACGCAAAACTAATAACACACGCAAAACTAGGTCATGTTATTGGTTTTGCTTGTGCTAAAAGGTTTTGCACACGCTAGAAGTCTTAGTAAATCAGCCCCCAAGTGTATATGCTCTTCATCTCGACTGTTCGCTACCTCTTTGACTTTTTATTTTTGTGAAGACAAGAAAGCAAGCTGCTTTTAAACTGGTCTCTGTTACAGACAAGTCTCTTTATGACTTTGCAAGAAATATGCCTATTATTTACACGGCACATTGTAATCCAACAGGATATGCCTAATGTGCCATGAACATTCAACTAATGGGCACTGCAACAGCAAAATCCCGCCATAGACGGTAAAGTAGTAAAGAAAGCTTATGGCTAGCTTTCAAGACTATCTCGCTCTCTAACCAGACTATCTAGCTATCTGACCCACCTATCTAGCTATCTGACCAGCCTATCTAGCTATCTGACCAGCCTATCCAGCTATCTGACCAGCCTATCTAGCTATCTGACCAGCCTATCTAGCTATCTGACCAGCCTATCTAGCAATCTGACCAGCCTATCCAGCTACCTGACCAGCCTATCCAGCTATCTGAGAGAGGCTACTTAAGAAACAGAAGTCCAGCTGGGGTTGAGGGGGTTAGGAGCTGTTCTATGTATAGTGCTGCTTCAAGCCCTGCCTAAGAATTACTTAAGAAAATCACTTCCAAAAATTACAGAGAGAATTTATTTGAAACCAGTCTGATAATCAAGAATTCTCTGAACCTTTTAATGTGCTGTTCCAATATTATGGCTGTTTTGCATCCTGATATTGGAGAACTGTAATATGTGCAGTTTTATGTGCAACTGTTATAACAGCATAGGGAATGCAGTTACGATGCCATTTTTCTTCACGTATGTTCTTTTTTTTTTTCATATGAATCTTCAATTATACATTTGCATAAACAAACGCAAACACTGGCAAATTATTGGCATACTTCCTTGCCCATCAAAATATTGCAATGCCACCAGACTGCAGCACGGCATTATGGGCACAGGAAAGGAATGTTTTGTTTTTAACGATATACGGTCATCTGTAAAATATGCCCATTCCTTCAATATCGTACAATAACAAACAAAAAAAGTGTTATTCTGACTCATATTAATCGCATATGGGTTTAACCTATATCCATGTAGACTGTAAAAAGGCTGGCTTCTGGTGCAATTGAGATAAAGCCTGTGAACAGTCTGTCCAACTAGGGTTCGATCCTACATCCTTCAGGTTACCACAGGCAGTGAGGCCAGGTAGACGTGAAACTGGGGAGGGACTGTTAACCCCTGGGTTTCACAGAGCAGATGCCTTCAGCTCATTAGAGCTTGACGGTGTAGGAAGGCCTCGGGAGGCCTCTGGCCGTCGTGTACAGTGTCTGCTCGTGGCCCCTGCACATTGATCAGTCAATTTGCCTCAGCGTGACCCCTGCGTGTCACCTTCCTCTCCTCTGGGGGTTACTCTCTCTTTATCTCAACGCCTCCGCACTCCCCGTCGCTCTTCTTACATACGTAGACAATTTCTGCAATTATGTCCCCAAATTGGCGTGCATTTTCTTTTCTTTTTTTTATGTTCGATACAGAGCCCTCCCCTGGCCACGGCACACCAGGAAAAAGACGAGCGGACTCGTTCCCCCCTCTTGACCCAGATTAAACAGAATGTGAACTTCTATGCGCCCGCGTAGAAGCCTCAGAGAAACAAAGCATCGAAGGAAAACGAGACAAAACGCAAACAAAATGCGAGAGCGACGATGACTGGTTTCCTATTCTGCGTGACGGATACAGCAGGAGGCATGCATCTGCCATGTCTCCCTACTCATTTCAAAGGCCACGTCTTTCAATGTTCATTTCTCCAGATTCGTCATGTGATCTGACCACATCTGTGGAAACGTGGATTTGTAACAGGCTGGCACATTTGTTGTCCCACACACTTAATTCATTTTTTGTGTGAGCCCCCAAAAATTAACGGCAGAATGCATGTGTGTTTGTACCACACATTTTACAGTTAGAGTAAAGCACATTGCTGCGAGTTGCTGTGAAGCTCTCCCTCGCTCCTTCACTCCCTCTCTCCCTTTCACTCCCTCTATCCTTCTTTCAATCCCTCTCTTACTCCCTCTATCCTTCTTTCACTCCCTCTCTCCCTCTTTCACTCCCTCCCTCCCTCCCTCTCTCCCTCCTTCACTTCACACCGGCATTCAGCTGCTCACAGGCTCCACCCAAAGGCAGACTTCCCTCTCAGCAACAACCAAGACCTGCCCTGTGCTTTTTTTTTCTGTTAATTTCAGCAGTATATGAGCATAAAAAATGACTCTTTCCCAGGCGAGCGGCAGCTTTTTGATTGAAGTGAGTGATTTTCACAGCTGCACCTGCGGAAAATTGATGATAATGCTGTTGAAACCATTTATTACAACTTTACTAAGATGAATACGAGATGTGTTCTCTCATCATGCAAATGCTGCATGGGAATAATAAGCCCTCTTCTTCAGAAGGAAAAAATGGGAAAAATGAACTTTTTCCATTTTCTTTTTTCATTAGAAATTATATTCTGCTCCTGATTCTTCAGGGTTTTCAGAGTAAGGCTGGGTCCTGAGTGTCATAAAGATGTGTTTCAAAGAAGTCCAGAGGAACTTTTACTTTTTCCAAAAATGTTACCATTTGTCTGTGCTAAATGACATGATAAATGAAAGAATAAAAATGTAATTATTAATATTAAATTATTATTATTATTATTATTATTATTAGCACTTATATAGCACTTCAAGAACCAATCTCACATTCACCTTTTTACTATGTAGCTTTCATTCAGTTTAGAATAGCCAAAGCCATTTATTTTAGCCATAGCCATTTTTTTCCATGCCTGTCACATTATAGAATGGTGAAACAGTTTTTAAAAAAGCCCCCTGTTAGTCCTTCTGTTGTGGCAGTGTTGGGGAGTAATGTCATTTTTTTCTTCCGTGTGTCTGCAGTGTGTCCTGGACTCCAGAGCCTTCTACCCCCCCTCCCTCCCTCCCTCCCTCCCCCACATTTCCCATAATACCTCACAGCTCCTGCTGTGACCAGGCTGATGGACAGGAGGCCGCACGCGGCCATGTCACAGCCGGGCCTGCTGTCAGCTGGGCCCGGTGCCTGCAGAGGATGTGGCAGGGGGATACAGGGGCCCTGTAACCAAGGCCACACAGACGCGAGAGATTGATAGACAGCGATCAGGACTCTAGGCCTGTAATATCGATCAGGAACTGGGATTAGAATCTCTCTCTCGCTCTCCCTCCCTCCCTGCTCCTCCAGGCCACATGTTGCACTCTGCCTGACCCGGCCAGCCACACAAACGCCACATCAGTCTCCGGCAGCGCTCAAAATGTCACCTGTCAGCCTGGACTGGGGGGGGGTGGGGGGGGGGCAGTTGTTTGCCAAAACCACATGCACACACACACATTTTTTATTTATTTTGTTTCTCTCTGCATGGATGGAGCAAGTGATCTAAAAACCAATTGATTGCTTCAAAGTAAATGATTCGATGTCTCAAAAGTGTAAAAAGAGCAGTAAAAAAATAAATTCGGAAAGAGGTGCATCACAAAACCTTCAAGCTAATGAGTGGAAATGTTTATAAAAAAAGATGATTTCACAGTACTGGAAAGAGCCTTTCACATACCCGTCTTCGTTTAAACCTGTCTAAAATACCAGGAGACCGAGATTTTTTCATTGAGCAAATAGTTAATCTTAAACAACAAATAAATAAATAAATAAAACAATGTAGTGCAGAAAAATCATTACAGAAAGAATCCAGAACCACACATACAGTATTATAACTGAACAATGTGCTCCATAGTGCAAATAATCTAGAATATTGGCAAATGCAGATGTGGATTGGCTCATTTCTATTTAAAATGCTACCACGATACAACAAGACCTGTCCAGTGAAATATTTTAAAAAAATTTAAATCATAAATGTTTTCCTTGCTTTGAAGCACTGACCTGTTTTTCTCTGGTTGGGT
This sequence comes from Ilyophis sp. 1 JC-2022, assembly GCA_022702515.1. Classification (NCBI taxonomy): domain Eukaryota; kingdom Metazoa; phylum Chordata; class Actinopteri; order Anguilliformes; family Synaphobranchidae; genus Ilyophis; species Ilyophis sp. 1 JC-2022. The sequence goes on along the minus strand of CM040399.1, from coordinate 43,964,802 downwards.
CTGAGAATGTTCATAGGTTGCATGACATACCAGGACAACTCTGATTAACTAAAAAGTAGAATATTTTTCAAAAATTAAAAAAAAGAAATCAAGAACATTATAAGGATTCACAAAACACTTTTCTGCTTTGTCTCCTTTCAATTATTTTACATTCCTGACAAATATGACATATTTCACATTGTCATTTCTAGCTATTTATCAGTTTATTGATATTGCCACAAAGTTTTGTTGAAAGTGCAGAATGTGCCTTTTTTTTAATCCCATTGCTCCTTTTTAATATTTGCATCAGGGCATGGCACTGGTCGCACCATTATTTTTCTTCCGTCTATGTCGAGAGGGATTTGGCGATATTAAAAGTAAATATGTTACAGTGTGACTTTTCAAGAGGACAGTCCCCTGATTGTTCATCCAGGGGGCATGTGGCATTGTGCACCGAGTAATCTCCCAGATTGTTGTCTCTCTCCCGGGCCACTGATAAGAAGGTTCTGGAATTGGATAGCAGAGCCCGGTTCTTGACACTGAAAACCGAAAACTACTTTTATGTCCCTGAGCTATTTAATTTACCCGCAGCGAGCGACGTGTACTTTTTCTTCTTCTTCTTCTCATCATCAGGATTATAAAAGGATCTTAAAAGTGTCTGTACATGCTACTCTTTCATATGCTTCTGGTTATTGCATTGCAAATGCAGCGCCCTCCAGAGTAATGTAAATCACTCAACAAATGACTTTGAAAACTACAGCTGGAGGGAGAGGTGGAAGCGAAAAAATTTTAACTGGGAAAAATTCATTGTTGAGAATCGATCTGTAGGAGGGACCTTATCTAAAGCTCAGATCATTGATGAGTTTAAATGCAGAATTAGGGATTAGTCCAATGTGTGGCCATGCTGTTTCCATAGGGTTTGGGCACTGAGCAGTTGTTTTCTGTCTGGTGCAGGTGGCGGCTGTTTCGAAGCCCTCTTGCAGCACAGTAACGGAGCCTTTATCAAGGTAGAGTGCGCCGAGATCAAAGGCATAGCTTGCGCTCACATTCTGAGTGATGTGACAGAATGTGATTCATGTCCATGAGATGAATTCTAGCAGGAGTGCAAGAGACGAATTAGCTAATTTTGCATCAAGGCGCAGCTGGTGGCTTCTACAATCTTGAGTGTTCATTTGCAGGCCACTGCTGCATTGTGGGATGCATGTCATAGACTACTGGCCCCAGTTCAGTCCAGGTCCAGTTTAGACTATTAGATATTTTGCATCTCAAATTCTACAACTCTAATCACTAAAGTAGACATAGCGATATGTCGGGCATGACATGGACTAATTGATGGCTTTTGATGGGTCACATTTCTGTTTATTGTAGTTTTTAAATGAACCTTTATAATTCTATGATACTGACATAATATTGCAGTATAAATTTTGTTGCTACATAATGCTAATTGAACATTCAAACTACCGTTGAACAACAGTCTTGTGCATGCGAGACTTCACGAGTCAAATGTTACTCGCTCTGTCTCTGAAGCTTTAATTAAACTACAACAGCACAGAAACCAGCCGAATGGAGCAAGTTTTGAACAATTTAATATTTTTCTGAATCATAAGAAGTGTGGGCAAATCAATGAGAGAGAGCAAGGTGTATATTTAGCTTAAAACATATTTTACAATGTCAGTGATCAGCAGTTCCACACAACACTGACCAAACAGCACAAACTACTAACGTTAACTTAGTTAGCTAGTGACAAAGCAAGCAAGAATACAGCTAGTGGCACCACACCATGTAAGCTATCAGCTAACGTTAGCTAGCTATTAATAATAATAATAATAATAATGAATGCTACTAACATTAGCCCCTGTCACAAAAGTATATATTTTTTTCTAAATGTCAACCCATAGCAGTGCTGGTGTCAATTATCTGTGTTAGGTAACCGTTTCCCCGTTCACACAAAGTTAAGTCTCCTGTAACTTACGGAGAGTGTTCGTCTGCTTCTACAGCCTATGGTCTGGACATGACCGCTCTGGGTAGATTACGCAAGGCAGGATGTCTACCCAAAGCGATGCAGGACAATTAATGTTAACCTTTAAAATAGCCAGATATTTTGAATTTCCTTTCTTTTGCGGCTTTTGACCAAACCAAACATCTCACTTAAAACTACATTTTTTTGTTATTAATTAACAATAAAGTGATTAATTCACAAAATACTCAATAACATCAGATATAGCCAGTTCTCCCCAAGAAGGCCCTTAGGTGAGTAATACAATTATTTTTATTTGCATTGCAAAATTGTGCACATTTTATCAACATTATTTAAAATTGTGTACACATGTATTCTGCCCACTCACACTTGGAGAATAGTAAAGGACAAGATCAGCAAAGCCCAGGTTTTGTTAGAAAGCCTTATACAGGTTGAGCTGAAAACTAACATGGTAGGCAAGTTAACAGAGTGGTGTATCTTCTTCCATGAAGTGTACTTAGTGATTAAAACTGATTGTTTCTAATTAAATTTATCGTTTAATCTTCTTAACATGATGCAAAAAGAAGCTGTGTATTTACCTGCCAATTATTCAGATTGTTGGCACACTTGTTAATCAAGGAAAATTAATGAAAACAGGTTGAGGCCAATGATCAGTTTAAAGGAAAGTTTTCCGCTCACCAGCTGTCACTGCTACATACATAGCAACAAGTATAAATAAAATAAGCATCTCTGCATTTTCTGAAGACAATCTGTTCCTCTTCTCATCCACAATATACGCTGCTGTACTGAACAGCCATTTGCTGTCAACACTTGTGCAAGGAGCACACAGGTAGGCCCGTGCTGCATCTGCTACAGTGGGGAAGCTACCTTTATTGGTCTGCCAGATAGCCAGTAGTTGTGCTGTCACAAGTGCCTGAATTTCTCAGAATTATATATAATATAGCTTGTTCTTGAATGGGAGGCATTTAGCTATATGCACGCAATGCCACAATTTCTTAAAATATAAATGATTAAAAGCCATTTCAGACTGTCTACTGTATAATTGTTGGGGTCATGAAGATAATTCAATTCGCTATTTTTTTAAGTGTGACTCACATGTTAAGAATCAGTAACTGGCATTTATATCACAACTATAAAGTTCAAATTGCTAAAACGTCTACAACTCAGATTAACCCATTCGTGCAGACCCCATAGTGGCCATGGCGCCGGCGCCAAGATTTTGCTCAACTCAAATTTCTCCTGCAACCAAACTATGAGTGGAAACAACAACCTTCATGTTTTATCTTTATAAGTACACTATTTGTGACAACTCTGCCGAATACGGAGTTTCTAAGCGTCACTATTGTTACGTAGCTATTCCATTTACAAGCAACCCCCACCCAGTCTCGCCTGCAACTATACCTACCCAAGCGTGACACAGTGGACAATAGCGTCTATGTATGAGTTCATAAAAATATTATTTTTTACCACCAAATATTTCAATTCTGTCATAGCAACAAGATAAAGCCAATAATAGCCCGATTGTATGCCAAAACAGCCATGAACAGCCTGCTCACTCAAATGCAAAATAAACGTGAAATTCAAAATAAAAATGTGAAGATGTCCCTTTCAAAATTCAGTGGTCATTTATTGTCTGGGACAATCCGTTTGAGAAATGCACACCACACTCTGCAAACATGTCTCATTAATTCCAGTGAATTCTGGTTTAATTGACAACTCTTTTATCCAATATAGGACATTATAACCTTAGCAATGGTGTTTGCAATGACTTATTGGATGCTTTGAACAATAAATTTCAGCCTGGTGTGACAGCATTTCTAGTTTTATTAGTTTATTTTTACACAAACAACTTAGAATGGACATTCGTCGCCGAGGCATAATAGCCGTTGTCCTGTTATTTTTGCAAGTTTTTACTAATTTACTAACTTGTCAGCATGGCTAGAAAAAAGTCTCGCCTGCAGAAGATATTATTGTCATGGTTCGTGGGTTTTTTTTCTTTTTTTTTTCCGGTTGCAGTTCTCGTCCAGGTTGCCCGATTGAGAATCTATTTTTTCCACGTTCCGTTCCGGGGTTTGCTTTCCCTCATCATTGTTTTCACCTGTGCTTCTACCTGCGGGGTATTTAAGTTCCTCACTTCCGCTTCCCCGGTGCTTCTTTGTCATTCGACATTGCATTGAGCCAGGTTTAGCCAGGTACTAGCGACCTTGTGATATTAAACGCTGTTTATGTTCACGAGGGACTTGCTATTAGCTTTTATTTCAGGTATAGGGTTTATTCCTCCTGGTAGCGTTCTGTGCTATTTATTTTATTCTTTGCTGTTCTCTCTGAGACAGTTTTTCTTTGTTTCATTTTGGTTTTACATCTTTTCGGCTGCCCGAACTCATGTGCCGAAAGTGTTCTTTTCTTTGCTAAGTTTCCCGTTTTGGCTCCAGTATTGAGCTCGGGAAATTTAGTTTGTGTTTCACTCGTTATTCGAGTTCGCCCTATTTTAGTGGGTTGATTTTCATTTGGCTGTTTAGCCACAAAAAAGTAGTTTCCTGTCTTTTCTTTCTTTGCATTTATTATTTTGTTACTCCCTTTATTGGTCCTCACTGCGTGAGTGCCTTGTTCTGATCCCCTTACCTTCGCGTTTGATTATCCGCCACTAAAATCCATTACAATTATAGTTACCAAGATACCATACATTGATTCTGTCAGAGAATATGCCTGAGGGATGGGAGATTTTCCTCCTCAATATGCAAGTATTACTGCTTGTGATATTTTAAACATGTACGTTAGTCTGCCACAGTGTTGTTTCATATGTTTGATATTGTTATTTTCACATTGTGAGCGCATTTCACATAATGCAGTGTAAGTATTCATAGGTGGCTCAGTCATGTTTTATGCTTGATTTGCCCTTAAGCTCGTACATTTGCCAGAATTTTCCTGATGGTGAAATCTTATCGTTTATAATATACACTATGGCAAAAAAGCCAAATTAGCGTTATGTTTGATTGGGCATATGTTTTAACTATAACTATAATATATAGTATATTTTTAATTTTTTTTTAATATATTTGGTTGTTGGGGGGGGGGGGGGGGTGGGGGGGGGGGGGGGGGGGGGGGGGGTTTTTATTTTTTTTATTTTTTGTTACCGCGGGTGTGCCCGCGCTTCGCGTTCTTCCGCCACATTCAGCACACACTATTTATTTCAGCAGCATTACCCACACCACCATTGTCCACCTATTCACTACTCTGTGTCTGTCACTGTCACACTCTTCACATGGATAATGGTAAAATTACAATGAGCAGGGGTCATGGTAGGGTAGATTATATATCGTTATTATTGATACGTGATCGTCGATCGATAAAAAAAAAAAAAAAAAAAAAATTTTTTTTTTTTTTTTTTTTTTTTTTTTTTTTTTTTTTTTTTTTTACATCTCTAAATTATATGTCGGGCCAAATATTATTGCTGGCGGGCCAAAAATGGCCCGCGGGCCGCCTGTTGCCGACCCATGCACTATGGCGTATTATCTCCCTGGGCTATATTTGCCACTTAGGGCATGGAAAATATTCATTCAAATTTACTGTGCATATGTGCTAGTTGAATGTATTTCCCTTGGAGTGAGTATAAATGTGTATATGCTTTACAATAAACAAATCCCTTTGGATAAGTTTTTGGACCCATAGATCCCCCTATACTGAATAGAAAATAATAATTCCCACTGGAAAATTATGCTAAAAAAGTGAGTTTTATTAGCTAAAACAGTTGATTTTTAGTTAAATATATGATTATTCTATGATTTAAAGCAGTGCACAATTGAGCCATTCTGGATAGATTTGGAGACAGAAAGAGGCAACAGGGTACACTGCCTACATTATGCAACATCTTTAATAGTTCTGCTTATCACCCTCAGATTTTTCACACTTGTGGACAAGAAGCTCTGATCCAGGAAATGTATAGTTTTATCTGTTTCTCATATGTAGCTCTCAGTATTTAATTGCAAACTAAATAACTTTTTTGCCAAGATTTCTTTGCATTTGTGGCACTTTATTTTGACCTCAATTATGAAAAACTAATCTAAGTTAGTATTGTAAACGGTACACCGTCTTGTTTCATTTGATTTTCCACGTTTCTGTGATGTTTTAAAGCCTTAAATAGAACACCCCCTGAATAGGTGACAATTGACAAAATTTGGCAATTGCGCGAAGGGGTTAACTGAATAAATGTACACTGCACAATTTGCAAAACACCAAATTTACCAGTTAACATCGCACAAAAGCGAATGAATGCACAAGAAGCATTGGCAATACTTGAACATTTGGATGAAATGGATCATACTGTATATCTACCCTTACTCGTTTCTATAAAATAGCATTGTTCTTATGTTTAGTGCTTTAATTATGCTGTTTTTATTATTTGATACAAATCTAACCGTTGTATACATATGTATAATCATATGCTGTCATTTTATTTCAAAATATTACTTTTTTGTTAAGTTTTTGTCCTATCTGTCCCACAACACGCCTATACACTCCAAATGTATGAGTTTTGTTTATTTAGTTTAGCGATGGTAGGTATCATATGGAATAGGAACACTGTTCAACATGCAAACACTAAAAGTTGTCTTTTGGCCAAAATAGGTAGAATAAAATTGTGGCCATTCTAGAGATATGCATATGGAAGGCTTGTTTTGAGTTTCTAGAGTTTGTGTTCATCAGTGATGGACTGTCCTAAATAGACAGAATGTACCTTCTGTATTACATCAAATTTCTTCTCGTTTAATTTTTCAGTCATTACCAGCTAAATAGCACCCATCACAGATGCTGAATTAAAGCAAAACCGACCCCCTCCTAGAAGCAGCAATCTATAAAATCCAGCACACATAATCTGATCTACCTGAGGTATTGTGTACAGTTAATTGATGAACAATGTTGTCACTAATAAAATAGCTCAAATATGATGATAATGTCGCAAACTATATGATATTAAGAATGACATAATTCAAAAAAACATAATTCTGTATTTTTTTAATACAGAGGAGAGCTGAGGAAAAGGAGGAAGGAAGAGAGAGAAGGAGAGAGAGAGAAGAAATCCACAGTGAAGTTTGGGATTCAGAAATACCTTGGTTTGCTTTCTCTGGCCAAGACGTCAGCCAGAATGACAGGGCAGTATGGCGGTGTTGATGGCTCTGACAGGTTGTCACGGGGAGATCACTGCCACACCGCTGTCTCTCCTCCCTGAAACTGACCCCTTCAGCTCGCCGGGCCCACTGGTCATGCCGTCCCTGTCTTTCTCCAAGCGTTTCTGACAGGAGACATGAGCTCTCCACCGCTCACGCTGGCACCTGGGACACATCGGGGAGTACACAGGTAGGGCCCGCTATTTTCTGTTGTCTCCTGGTGAGAAATCCAGAAGAAAGAATAAGAAAAAACTGACATTTAAAGTAGCACACCCTCAATTTTAATAAAATAAATAGTGATGAACCCTATAAATGTCCTCACTGCTCAATTGAGAGAAACTGGGTATATTTCAGATTCAAGTTTAATTAATTCTAAAAGTGACATACAGCAAGTCAAGATATAAAGGTTTGGAATATTAAACATGGTCATCTGTATAAAGACTAAATAAAGTAAAAGGAATAAGTGGATGCCAAAAAAGTGAGAGGATTAGCTATGTCAGTGCACATGTTGAGAAGCAGGTTTAACCAAGGTGGCAGCGTTTAGTCTTAAGATGACACTTTTGTCCACTCCCTGTGGAGAAGAAAAATCCAATCGTCATGTTTTGTTTTAGTTGAATAGCATCTTTCTTCTATATTCTGGGAGAAGACAGGTGCCGTATGCACTCTAAACATGACTGAATACGTTTTAAAGGGACTTAAGACAAAATATCTACAATTCCCAGTTATGCCTGGCAAACTTATTTTTATTGATTGGTGATTCTTAGGGGGGAGACATATCAGGTCCTGAGAAACTAAAATTAGCCCATAGACTAGAGATACACTAAAATGTCCCGTCTACATTGCATTTATTAACACTGATATTACATCAGGGAGCCATTTATTTTTGTTACCACAAAAGTATAAATGCAATGTTCTTTCCAAATATCCAGAAAAGAAATTAAGCACATAACATTCTAATAACATAGCATGGCCAATTTGAGAAGTGGACACGCGAAGCAAAACTTTTTTCTTTTTTTTCCCCCAAATAAAGGACATGCACTCTTAAAAGTACCTTTTAATAACACTCCAAGAGCCTGAGCAGACAGCATATTTATTATTAAAATTGTTATGGAAAATCATTCTCCGTGTTCATAAATCTTCTGTCTTGTTGTTGCCAGATGGCACGGTGAAGAGATTTAGAGGCAGGCAGGAATTGATATCTGCACTTTGAGCTAATAGCTGGTCCGATCACTTGCGCTTGAGGAATGAGGAGTCGGTGGAGGAGAGGTTCAACTGAATGCTGTAGGGCGGGGGGCTAAACGCTGCCATCATGTACTCACGGCCGGAGGGCGTTTGTTTCTCTTTTAATGGCAACACATTTTCTGGGATCATTTGTCTTTGGACGTAAAGTCCTTCAGTTATTAAAGAGGACATTGTGACAATGAGGTTAGGAAGTTTCTTTTTTTTTTTTGTTGCGAACGACTTTATAAAGTCTTTTATCTGCAGCAAGGTAGTAAATGCAGCACGTGCAGTTATGCTTCATAGATCACTGGAACGTGCTTCTGCGGTGTTACGGGTCATTTTTACGTGTAGTTATGCTTCATAGATCACTGGAACGTGCTTCTGCGGTGTTACGGGTCATTTTTATGTGTAGTTATGCTTCATAGATCACTGGAACGTGCTTCTGCGGTGTTACGGGTCATTTTTACGTGTAGTTATGCTTCATAGATCACTGGAACGTGCTTCTGCGGTGTTACGGGTCATTTTTATGTGTAGTTATGCTTCATAGACCACTGGAACATGCTTCTGCGCTGTTACGGGTCATTTTTACGTGTAGTCATGCTTCATAGATCACTGGAACGTGCTTCTGCGGTGTTACGGGTCATTTTTAAAATTTACTGAATTTAATTTAATCAAGAAATCTCAAGGAGAAGTGTTGGGGAGGGGGGCTTTTGTCCAAAGAACCTTCTTCCCCGTCTCCAACTGTAATTCACACTTTTTATCCCTTAACAAAATGTCACATGCTCTCAAAATACAACAAATACTAAAATAAATAAATAACCTGAAAGGAGAATGTCACATCTGGTGTGTACAGTAAATATAAATAAAACCATGTGAGTAATTTATTAGGTTACTCTTTTGTCCTCAATAGGTTCTATGTATAACATGAAGACAATTATTCTGAGGCAGTCATGAAACATGAGCGAAAGTGTACAGGAATTACGTTTTTACAGATGTATAGAGTTTATGCTTCGTATGCGAGTCCTCCAGAAATGAGCCAACACGTCAGAGCACGCGGACCGTCATGCTCCTGATCTGATAGATGGAAGAGACTATGTAGACCATTAGCATTCGTACGCCCAAACTACACTGGAACTTCTTATGATTTCTCAAAAATGAGAAAGCAGGTTATTGTCTTCAACACTATGGCAATACATGTCCAGATCACTGCGTTATGGGAGAAGACAGGAGCTCATGCAGCCTAAATACAATTTAATGGGACTTCTATTTAATTTTTGTTTGTGGTAAGTCGTGGTATAAGCAGAACAAACTCAAATGACCTTGTTAATGTTTGTACCCTCTGACTTAAAGCTTTTTGTATAATTTTTTTCCAACACTTTTCCAGGCCTGGAAAGAATCATTTTAAATTCCAGGTTTTTCATAACCCTACGAACCCTGCTATGCATGTAAGGAGGAAACAAACACAACATTAGCTAATGTTAGCATAGCCATATTATAGGTCCAAGCCTAGCCTACTAAAATATATTTTCTCTGATAAATTAGATGTACTGTATCAGATTTCAGATGATTATTATTCTCATATAAAGTGGTGGCACCACTGAGATAAAAGCATGGGGACATATCCAGTGCTAAGAAATGAATAAAGATGTCATTTAGATAGAGTCAGTGTTGTGAAATAGGTGGGACAGCAAAATTACATTTCTGAACTTGTTTGAATTATTTGAAAATATAATAATTTAATGTGTCCAAACAGGCAGCTTGCTTAATGATGAGTTCTACACAATCTCAGCTTGACTATTCCTTATCCAACAACAGCTAACATTATTTCAGGACAGCTATTTTTAAGCTAACATTTTGGGCCCCAAGAAGAGTAGCTAGAAGTAGCTGCCCCTTGAGCAACAGCTAATGGGATCTGAATAAACAGCAGTATTTGGCTAATTACCAGGTATTTCTTATAAAAGCTGCAAAACACTTACGAACCACATATTTTTGGAATGATGCATGCACACACACACACACACACACACACACACACACACACAGTGCGTGTGTGAAAGAGGGACAGAGAGAGAGAAAACAGCGATATACAGATAGATTTTATGATTCAGAATGATTAAATTAAGGCAAAAAAAAGCATAATGCAGTTTCTTTGCAGTACAATGGCTACAGCAAATGACCAATTTGGCCTGTGCAATGGGGAAATGTTGTGTTTTTGCTTCTCCAGGTCCTTATGGTGGTGGGGCTTTAGAGGCTGTAGGCTGGAGCCTGGGCTGTACAGCCAAAAGAGTGTCAAAATGTATGGGCCGTGCCATTTATCATGTAATCTAGTGAGCGAATGGACGGGGCACTATCAGCAATCTGGTATTGATCCTCACAAGGCCCTGCTATTGTTCATCTGTGCACCTGGAGTGGCAGTGAGCATTAATGAAAGAAACTAAACAATGCATACCAATCAGAGCTCTGAATCACAGTTTTCTGGAGAAGAAACAAGGGGAAAGAATGAAGACGAGAAAACAAGAGTGAAAAAAGAAAGTCTTGAGCCACAGAAGGGAAACTTTTCAGACGTTCTCACGCTGCCATATGCATACGATGTGTGTTGGACGGATGAAAACATTGCTTTGACTTCATTTTCCACTTGCCACGACAGTTATGGCCCGTTCCCAATGTCGATCATAAATTCTAAATTCACTTACAACTGCTTTCATTCCTGGAAATAAAACACAGATATCGGTACTGAGCTCTGAGAAACATTTATAGATTCATGTTTTGAGTGGTAATAGTAATGGTTTTTATTCGATACTATCTTGTATTCCACACTGCCAAATGGTGAGGTTTTCAATGGAAATCCTGGACTTCCTCCCCACATTGTACGCTCATTGTTTGAATTTAATGGTGATTCCCTCTTGTCGTGCCACTGAGGAAGGCTGCTGAAGGTGAATTTACAAAAAGTGGCGTGACAAATTCTGACAGATTCACTGTAAAGAAAATAAATACTATATTAATAAGCACTTATTATTCTGTTGATATTTTTAATATAGTTTTCTGACCTTGTGCAAGGTACTTAAACTGAATTATTTGAGTAAATATCCAACAGTTTAAATTGATTGTATGTATGTAAAATAATGTAAGCTGTGTAAGACCCGCTGGATAAGTGTATCTGCTAAATGTCAAAAATGGAAAATGTAAAAAGTGGTTAAAAATGACAATTTCACATCAGTATATCTTAAAATATAGCATGCAACACTAAGTGCATTACAATCTTCTTGCATGCATATGGCAGATAAACATGGAGACTGGAAATCCAGCTATGCTGCATAGCTGCAGACTCAATCCCACACATGACCTCCGACTGAAAACGAGTGTTACAAATGTGGAGCCCGGCTGAGCCTTGGCCCCCGGCGCAAACACACATCAGCACCCCCCAGCCATGCGGCTTGTACTTAGCCCTCCCTAATGATTTGCACTAGCGAGAGTGTGAACTGAGATAACTGAGATGTTAGGGGCCACGTGAACTGTTAATGCGTACAAGTCCCTTTTCCTGTGGAGCAATCACCACAGCTGTCCACCATGCTGGGAACTACCTACATTTGAATGTTTTAATCACAGAACATTTTCAAGCAGGCATTTCAGCCGTAATTAAATTAATGAGTTATATGAATATGAACGAAACACACACTACCGCCTACTACTCGCCGCTCCGGAACTCTGTTTTCATCGTTTTATTTTTTCAACCTCAATCTCCAAAATAACCTTTTTTGGACTATTATCAGCATGTGAAGTTCTAAACGCCTCCAGTTTGTCTTCGAGCTAATCTAATTACCTCAATCTTCTAACCTAAGGGTAAGCAATGGCATAGTTTCCCTCTTTCCTCACCCTCTTGTTCGGTATGTGACATGTTTAGCTATTCCTTCTCTGCCATTAGTAGTAACTTTACTTGTGATAAGTGTAGATTAAGGGCTCTATTTTCCGGCTGGCGGATGGAGGCGAGCCAGCGCATTTGCGAAGTGACATTTTCGGCATGTATTTTCATGCTCCTGAGCCCGTTTGACTCGCCGTGTGCTGGAAGTGGGAGGAGAGTCGCTGGTGGAGTGAAACTGCTAATTTGGGGCTCTTTTTTCCGGCCGGTGGAAAGCTGCCACTGGCGAGGTTGCAATTGTCACGCGAGGAAATGGGATATGTTGCATTGGGAAAATTGGAAATAGATCAATTATTAAACGCATGCTAAGACCCAGAAAATAAGAAAAAAGAGTAGTTGAAATATAAAAAGAGCCAGTAAATTATAAATGGGAGAGCACCATAAATGATTTTTTAAATTTATATTATCAACTGATTGGAGGCTAAGGAAATGATTTAAATATTTCTTCAGATCAGATCAGTTCAGATAACCAAATGGGCGTGTTCTGCTATCGTTTTTTTACGAAACCACGTGATACGGGATAGCCCGGCATGGTCAAAAGGAGTCGAATGCACACAGCTCTTAAAAGGACTGAAAAGAGGTCATTTGATTAGCTCTGGTGCAGCTGAAGCACACCCACTTATAAATATTCAGCATAACCCAGCCCATAACCCAGCGTGCTGTGGGCTGTGCTCTCCTTGCCTCTGGTCCGAAAATAGCGAAATTCAGTAGCCAGGCCCAGTGCGCCATATACTACGCCACTAACTATGACGGCTCGCCGCACGCCATGCGCTTGCCAGAAAATAGAACCCTAAATGCTAGGTTGAAGGAGAAGATTGCTGATCTGGAATCTCGCATTCGTACCTTGTACAAAATTTGAGATAGTGAGAAGTTCATAGAATCTTTTTCGGTTTCGGATGCACCAACTACACTTTCCCCAATTAAAACTCCGGCAGTGCCTTCGCAGCAAGGCAGGTGGATGACAGTTTGTGAACGTAGTCGCAAGCCCCCGGTGCTCCACCGACCACCAATTCACATTTCCAATAGGTTCTCTCCCCTCAGCAAAGCACCTTCTGAGAAGCCTGCCGAAAGAGCTCTGGTAATGGGAAAAATGTAAAAATTGTGACTCCAACAATCAAAGTACAGTGCATTCCTGGTGCCAGAGTGACCGACATAGAGGCATATTTTAAAATGCTGGCTAAAGCCAATCATAGGTTTTCTAGCATTGTTATTCACGTTGGCGCTAATGATGAAGCAATTGAAGATAAAATTATTTTAAATCGGTGTGTGATGTAGCAAAGCGGATGTCTGGTTCAGTTATTTGCTCTGGCCCCATCCCTTCTTGGCGTGGTGACGAAACTGTCCCCGGCATCTCAAACCCCATTCCCAACCGTCCCCGGCATCCCAAACCACATTCCCAACCGTCCCCGGCATCCCAAACCCCATTCCCAACCGTCCCCGGCATCCCAAACCATCCCCGGCATCTCAAACCCCATTCCCACCCGTCCCTGGCATCCCAAACCCCATTCCCAACCGTCCCCAGCATCCCAAACCCCATTCCCAACCGTCCTCAGCATCCCAAACCCCATTCCCACTCATTCCCTGCATCCCAAACCCCATTCCCAACCGTCCCCGGCATCCAAAACCCCATTCCCAATCGTCCCCAGCATCCCAAACCCCATTCCCACTCGTTCCCTGCATCCCAAACTTCATTTCCCCCCGATCCCAGCATGCACAAAATTTAAACATTTGTCCTTGCATGTTTTTTTTTTTTTTTTTTTTTTTTTTTTTCTGTAGCAGCAACAGAAGCAAATAATATTTTCATATTTCCGTACCTTATTACATTTGAAAAGTTATTTGTAAAAATAAATGAAAAAACTCTCTTGGCTTGGCTGGCAGCTCTCTCTAAAATAAAAAAAAAAAAACACGGGACATCAGTGATTTGCGTAACGTTACTGGACGTGCTTAATCTGAGTGGCCATCCCCATTCCCGCTGTCACCGCAGGAATATATTTTTATTTATTTTGTCCCCGTACCGATTACCGCAAAATTCCACGGTATTTCCGCTGTCCCCATTCCCGTGCAGCTCTCTAGTTGGAAGCCAGCATTGCATTACGATTGATTCACAAAACCAGTAGCTAAGAAAAAGCGTAAATATGCTCAGAAAAAACATTTTTAGTGGGCGAATGTCTTGGTTGCAACATATTACATCTAGCTAGCATTTTTGTGGTTAGGGGTGCAGTATTTATTAAGTTTGGAAATATTAACGTAGCGAAATTATGTAGATTACAATGAATGACAGCTGACTGGCAGCTGGACATCCAGGTTGCAGAAGTATACTATATACTATAAGTACAACAATAAATCCCAAAACACTACAATATACACAGTATATACAAGAAAGCATTCAAGAAAAAAATCGAATTAACCAAAAATGCTAAAGATTGCAAAAGTGGTTGAAACTGGTTGAAAATGAGGGGAAACTGATTTGATCATTCGCAATGCTTTATGGGATGAGTAGTTAATTCCCTCTTAAAAAACATTAAGTACACAGTCTTGTGCCTTTGCCTTTTTTTCCATTTTACAAATAAATTTTTATAATGTCATGATTCGTCTTGTAGCTGGACGGTTCGGTTCAAGACTTTAGATAGGCATTTTCTGAAATTTCTACAGAAAAAATGAACGGGAAATTTACTTCCAGAACCAGGGCCACTGAAAAAGTGGGCGGTCACATTTCAGCTCTATTACAACAGAAGTACCACATATACACACAATTCGCCACAGGAGAGTGCAGACTTAGGCATATCACTGGAGATACAATTATGATGCACAACTTTGAGAGCCAGTCAAGTTGAGAGTTTTGATAGATTTCATTGGTCCAGGGGACATGAAACCTTCATCCAGACATAAAAAGGACCCAGTTCTCGATTTGTGGGAAAATAAATCACTAAAGTTGGAGTTTGTATGACTGCATTAGACAGCAACAATATTTACAAATATATGTATGTATTGCAATATTTGGATATTAAAAAAAGGATTTTTTTCTTTCCTTCTCCAGAGTGTGATTGCCCATAGCATCACCATCTGTGTAAGGCGAGATGGAGCAGTACACATTCTGCACATTCTGGTCGGTTTGGGGATTGGGGGTGCACTCAAGTCTCTACTCAAACAGCATAAGAAACATTCCTGCAATGTCAAGGTAACAGTTACTGTTACTGCATTTTGTTTGCATTTTCTTTCTTTCTTTAATCATTTTATTAAAAAACAGAACATGCAGGAATGGCTTTTAATACAGGGCCTTCTGAACTAACTACGGAAGCTTTTTTTGGGTTTTCTCTAGAGGTATCCAGGCCAGGCATTACTCAGGCTTGTATTTACCTCTGCACTCAGTGGGGTAGTGTTTTTCTTTGTTGCATTGCTAATGTGATGAATAGCATGCACACACACGCACGCACGCGCACGCATGCACACGCACAAACACGCACGCACGCGCACACACACACACACACACATCACTTATCGTGCTTTGCTAAATAAACCACCTACAGTGCTCTGGCTCTGATTAGTTTTCTTTTAAGTATGTGAATATGGCTACCTTGTTGGCCAACAGCAATGAGGATTTCTAGCTACAGCTACAGAATGAACATGAATCAGTTTACTGAATATGCTTTTAAACATATTTGCCCATGCAAACTAGGTAAAACAGAACATGATATGATTAATGCTTTGAACTGCAAATTTTCTCTGGTATCAAAACAGGTCAACTTAACTGTAACTATAGACTCCTAAACCTCGATGCTTTATGTTGGTCAATAAAGCCAAAAAATTATTTTTCTGTTTATTGGCTGTTCACTGAGAAGTAAAGGAACCAAGCAAGCACTACTTGTTTTATATCCATGTAGTCTACTCTCAGATCAGCTTCAACCAAAGCCTAGCTAGGCTTGTCACAGTGTCACTATTTTGACGTCGGTGTTACTTTGATACCGGTATTACCGGCATCAAACTTCCCTTTAAACTGATCATTGGTCACTGATCCAAGTGTGCCAACGATCTGAATAATCCATTGGCAGGTAAACACAGAGCTTATTTCTTCACATCCTGTTAGGGAGATCATCATGTAAGCAATGAATTAAATTTAGAAGAATCGGTTTTAATTACTAAGTACACATAACAAAAAAATTATAGTCCATTGTATTAACTACCGTGTTATCTTTCAGTAATAACCTGCAATAAAGGCTATATTTAACAAAAGCTGCACTTCAAGATCATTTAAATGACAAAATCTGCACAATGCAGCTTTGCCATGAATATTCTCCGAAAATCAGTTTGGAGAACGAAGAGTACATGTATCCACAATTTGAATTGAAATTTGTCGATAAAATGTGCACAATTTCACGATGCGAGTAAAAAAATTTTTTATTATTCGTCTAATAGCTTGAGGATGACTGGCTATATCTGATGGTATTGAGTATTATGTGAATATAATGTGCTTATATTCATTTAATAACGTCAATGTTGAAGTTCTGCAGATGCACTTTTATTTTTTACTTTTATTCCATCTATAAATTGTATTTACAAAATACCGCTATTGACGGTGTGGAGATAACTACACCGGTGTAGGCTCACACACAATATGCCACCGGTTAAACTAAACACTGCGACAAGCCTACAAACCACAGCCATAAAAACGGGATAATGATCCAGGATCACCTAGAAATGGCCTTCGATACCTGGACCCACTTAAGAACACCTTTCTTGATTGCAACTAAACTGTTGCAGTTTGTTTTTGGTGTTTGTATTTAACCAGTGTCCTTGGCAGTTCTGAAAACCGGATCAGGGTCAATTCCATTTTCAAGTCAGCCAAGTAATTGAAAATCAATGAATGAATTTCAAAATTGTCACAGAACATTTCCAATTCATGAATTGAATTTCAATTAGTTTTGAAAATTGGCCGAATTGAACGTGAAATTTATCCCAGCCCTGTTGTCAGTCGTCCACCATGGGATGACATCATCGTCATTGACAAACATGCACTCCCTGGCCCCTGCTACAATTGCTGTAATAATAATTTAAAAATACAAATTGAACAGCGTTTTCCTTCATCATTTAAAGAAGTGACACGTTTTCAGGCAGTACAGACAGCATTGGGGGAGGCGGAAATCGACACTGTGCTTTCTCTTTGGCGTCAAACACGTTGTCGCCTGGTGAGTCGAGTCTTAATCCGTCCCCCTTGCGTTAATCCGCTCAACCGTATTTTGATATTATTTACAGAGTGACATATCAGCTGACTCCGGCGTGACCCGGCAGGTCTTGAGCGTAAAGAGATGTAAAGGCGAGCTGACTGCTGGAGGAGCAACAGCCAGTAGATAAAGCACTCATCTAAAGCCGGTGTCATGTAATTCCCCTTTAATGCAGTCAAGTCCAATTCCGGCGAGTTTAGATCCACCAACCCTCTGGAGGGTTGCTGTCATTACTAGGTAGAAGCTCAGCGCTGACAATGGCAAAACCGTGCAGGCCTAGTTTCAGAAACACCTCTGTGAGTCTTGGAAGTGTGCTTGTGTGTGTGTGTGTGTGTGTGTGTCTGTGCATTTTATGTGCCTGATGTCAATGAAATATGCCTACATAGCCAGCAGCAGCCCACTTCTCTCTTTTCTATCTGATTTTTGAAGAACGAACAAGGGGCCCACAAAGAGCTTATGTCCCTTGTGTGTCTGTGTTGTTTATCCCTTTCTTCATCTCTCCAGTCTTCCCCTTCCTTATTCCACCTTTCTCTCTCCCGCAATCCTTTCATTTTGCTACTTTCTGTGTGTAGTTTTCCACAGGCCCTCCTTATGGTGGTGTTGGATGCACATCGCACTAATATTCTCAGAGAAAAATTATGGCTGGTAACGTCCAAGCTATGTAGGCCCTGTATATATCTCTATTCAATGGGGAAAAATAGCTTTTATGGTGCAAAAACTTAATACAGGTATACCAAAATATTTACTATATCTTGTATATCTTTTGTGTGATAAACAACAAATTTTCCAACATGATTTGTTGTGTGTAATGATAGCAGAAAAAAGAGAATATACAATATATATTATTTGTAAATTATCATACTTAAGTTCTAATATCATTACCAGTTGGACATGCAAAATATCTTCAGACCTCTATCTCTAAGCTTAAGCACTCAACATTTGAAAAAGAAACATACAATATAATTAAGATGTATCAACTAAATGTGTGATAAATTTCTTTCATTCCGTATACTTCTTACCTTAAGCACAAATAATATAAATCAGCAAGCAAATTATTCAAATAAAACCACGATGAATCAATAGCCCTAGAAGGTAATCCTGCGTAAAACGGCTTGTGCATGTCCGTGAACTGCATGTGTGCCGTGTGTGCGCGCGTTTGTTGATATTACAGAACAAGGTTGGTCACATATTAATAATTATCCCTGACAATCTTTTACATCAGAAGAGTCCCCCAAGTACAAAGATATTACATCCTCTCCCCTCATTTATCTTTCCTGCTTACGGCCCCTCCGTGGTCAGCAAGCTCAGTGGACATTTAATTATGAGCACATCATAAATGCAGCTGACAGGGCAGCAGTGGTGGACCCTGTGCCCCTGGGAGGGGCCTAGCTCTCCCTGCCTCCTGGAGAATGGGACTTACAGCACAGCTAGCCCACAGCCGGTGTCAACTCCTCCATTTTAACTAATGGCATAAATTGCTGTGCTCTTTTTTTATAGCAGCGAAGGAATTCATGGGGGACTGTGGACAGCGGATCAGGAGGGGAGGGTTTGAGGATATATTTTTTTACCTCCCTCAGAAAAGCACCTTCTGACTTTCAAAATGAAAATGGACGGGGTGCACTGGGATTGTAATTAATTGCGGCTGTTGTGACGTTTCATAAATATAACACGAGTCATATATATGTAAAGTTATGATTCATTTGTGACAGACGTGATCAGTGCCAGGACTTCAAACCACTCTCGGGGCAGAGAAAATCCCAAGATTCGGCCTCTTTATGGCCGCTTCCAACATAATATTCCAGTAATGTCAATGGCTGCTCAGCATCACAACGAGCCTGAGCGCTGCTCTGCGGATATCCCACACTGGGCTGGAGAGGTGAACTCTTCACATAATAACTAGGGCAACAAATCGCTCATTCATTAACCCTAGAGTATACGTTGCACCAACTGACTTCTGCTGCCTGCCATGCCTATTCTGAAATATACAGAAAGGTCTTCTGGAAAATATTCTCACAAAACTCATTCATCTAAAACATTTTAGTTTTGGATGTCCGTATTGTGTCTGACTAAATCCCAAGGAACATGTAATTTTTTTTTTTTTAATTTTTAAAACCCGGAACAATCTTGATGACCATCATCTCCACTGGTTACTTTGGATCTGGGCAAGAGCTGCCATGGCCAGGAGAGCCCAATCTGAGAGACATTTACAACACGTCAGTCCCATCGGCCATCCGGAAGACTTGATTTAAATTCCACATCAGCTTCCATTGCTCATCCCATCTATATCACTTACCTAATCCCCCTCTCACCTACCTTTGTGGTGCTTATCTGCAGTCTCATTCTTGACCTAAGGATGTATACTGCTTTACAGTAATGCCATAAGAAAAAAAAAGTTTCTTCTTCAATCTCATGCAAAACAGGACAACCACTATCAGTTTCCACAAAGTCATTATTTTCATATTCAGTCACGATTTGCATATAGACAGTCTTTGCAAATACCTTTGTAAAAACAACTCACCGGACTCAATTTGTCACAATATTGGAATACAAATATACCGGTGTTATTTGACTGTACATCCTCCGCTGGTCTACTTGTACATTCGCAAACACTACAATGTATCGGGGAGCCAGCTGAGGTGGATCTAAATTACCAACAGCACCTTTCCAAAAACCTTGGGCTGACATGGCTGCCCTATGCTGCATGTGTGTGTGTGTGTGTGTCCTTTAAATGTATTAGAGCATTTCAAAATCTGCTACACAAAGCACATTCTAAAACTATAGCTTGTCCATTTAAGCAAACGGTCCCCTGGACACCCCCGGGGTCAGCCGTGCTTTTTAAAATAAATCGCTGGTCCTCTCACGGAGAGAGAGAGAGAGAGAGAGAGGGCAAGTGATAGGGGGAGAAAGGAAGAAGGTTGAAGGTTGACTGAGTCCTTTTCTCTCATTGTAGCTTTCCATTGTACTTCAGGTATGAAGAGCATGGACATGAAATTTAGTCAGGTTAGGAGATAAGATATACCCGTGAACCTAGTCTGCAGTTTAGATTTTGGTAGGATCCTGCGGTTGCATTAGGAACAATGCATTCAGCTGAAGATCATAACCCCCAAAAAACATTGAAAGTAATTGCACTACCATACAATGAGAACTATGAGAAATGATCTGGCATCAGACGTTGCCGTTTAATGGCAGATTACACTGTTTGTACAAATGGCTGAACATTAGTTATTTATAAGCTTGTCCAAGTCTCCCACGCGACTCAAAGTTAGTCTCAGTAGGTGATGAAATAAGAGCCTGGAGATCTTTGTTCTTTGTACATCAGAGAGGAAAAAAAGGGTGGTAGCTCAATGGCAGTTTATTGGCGTGTGAAACACAAATTGTTCCAGAGTGCCGTTTGTTATGTTTGGCTTTTTCCCCATCGTCATACACTTTGTTGTTTTTTCATTTCTTTTCATCTTTAAGAAAACAGAATCAAGTAACAATGCAACAACATCAAAGAGGGGTGAGTGTCAAAGTATACCTTTAATATTATATATATATATATATATTTCATAGTGATATACAGTATATATATAAATGCTTCAAATCAAGTCTGTACCATCTAACAATTTGGAAAAAATGTTTCCAAGTGAAGCTGCTGCAGCAGCTGATGATAGCAGGATGCGTAGCTTCAGTAATGATTCGGGAATCACTCATTGTCAAGCCCCACGCATCTCATCTGAATGGCTTCTTATTACAGTGAGTGTTTGGCATCTAAATTCCGCCTGCCTGTAAAGAAAATAGCAACCAACTGACTGGGGAGGGCGAAGAAATGGATCCTAATATTATACACCAATTTGTGAGTGCCGGGAGGTGGGGGGCGGGGAAGCGCTTTTTTTTGCTGGCAACGAAAGTGTCATATTGAGGAGAAATTGTCCTTCTGAATGCTGAGGTACATATTTCTGTGCCTTCCCCCAAAAGACCAGAAACAGGAAAGACAAAGCATATAATAATTAAAGGCCTGGCACAATGGAGGAATGCTGGAGAGAAAGCTGAAAAGTAGCTATCATGTTGGCAGATAAATTCCACACACAATTATTCATCCCCAGGCCCTTGACATGTAGATTAATGAGTTTGATAACCCAGGGCTTTCCAGAGAAGTAGATTCAATTCTGTTGCACGGGTTCCTCCCGCTGCTCCCTAACTACAAACAACGCTTTGGAATGCTGAGAGGAAAAACAAATCGATACATTCGCGCCGGACATCGGCGCCGGCGCCAAGGCGGAGTCGCGCTCGGCGACGCCGTACCTCCGGCACCGCTCGCCCCGTCTCACCTGTCGGGAATACGCGCGTGGCAGCGGGCGGAAGCGGGCTTTCGCTCCGTCTGTTTCTCCGTTGCATTGTCCGCGGCGTTGTTTCACAGACGCGAGCGTCTCGCGCCGTAAAGAGAGGTCACAGGAAAGCCTCCGCAATGCTGTTCGTGAAGGAAATAGTGTGGCTTTGCTGCTTAAGGCCCCGGGCCAAAACAGGCTTTTGAAATAGGCTGCTCATTTGAACACGACTCACCCGTTCAATGTTTGAGTATCAGGCATCATCAGTGTGGCAGTGTTCAAACCAGCCAGCGAACAGCCACACCTGGAGCTTTCACCAAACTCCCCGAGTCGAGTCGGCAATCAAGAAAAATGGACCGCATTCACTTTAAAAAGAAAAAAGAAAAATTGCTGGCCATATTTTCATGTCGTCAGCCAGTTTTGTTTGGAGATAGCAAACCATCGGGTCCCTTAACGCATTGGGAACTCGCTGGCTCAGGAACCCTCGAAGACAATCCCAATAAAGGGGACGAGGGAGCAAAGCACACCAATTCAGGAGCCAAATGGCACTCTTCAATTAGTTATCGCTTTGGATGGTAAATCAAAAAAGTTAAATTTGTGAATTAATTAATAACCATTTCAAAACCTGTAGATGAGGTAAAATTTGAATAGGAACAACTGTTGAAGAAATAGCTGTTGAAATCCTCCAAATTTACAATTTGTTTAATATATGCAGTAATTGCATTGTTCTTGAAACGTACGGTTTAACGTGTGGAGTGGGTTATTCGGTGCAGTGTTTGCGGTATAGGCCTGTGGGTGAGAACTTGTTTAATCTGGTTGTTGTAACATCATTTCCCAAGTCTATTCCAACACATCTACCTTGTATTTCATAGTGATATACAACATGATCTCACGTGCGGAAACACGGTGGGAAGGCCATTTCCTCTGTGGAGGGGAATGGAACCGACACGACCACCCATTAAGAGTCTACCCTGCCAGTGATTTTCCCGCTGTTCCCACAGCCAGGAACGGAAAGTGAGGAACACTCCTGGGAAATATGTCACAATTCCAGCGTGCTCCTATCCTGAGGTGATTGGACCTTTTATGAATTATTCCAGCTTGCTGTCTGCACTTGGAGAGAATTATCACTGGAGAATAAGGAATCTCCTTACTTTACGCATATACTACTATTCTTCGTGCCCTTTCTAATTAGTAATGGTATATTGTCATTTTCCGAGATCAAACTCAAGTTAAACTGCATGTTCTCTGATAAGGCCTCAGATCATTTGCAGAGTGGCTTGGCATAATATTAAATTAAATGAACTACCAATCGCCATGTTTATTTGCCTAAAAGGGCACAGAGATTACAGCTCACCTGGCATTCAGGGATACCATGAGTGAGTCAGGTTTAAGTGTGGAATTAAATTACTCAAGTAAATATAAAGTCACGCAGCAGTGTACAGTAACCTGGCTTTGCCATTTATGTCCTTTTGGTTTGGTAGCGTGCAGTTGTTCATCAACTTATCGATTCCCATCCTACACTGAAGGGAGTCAGAGCCCAAAGGAAGTCCTTTTCAACAACAACGTACTGGACGAGCCACTCCCATCCTTTTGGATTATTTACATACAATCCATTTATACAGCTGGATATTTGCTGAAACAATTCAGGTTAATTACCTCGCTCAAGGGTACAGCAGCAATGTCTCACCTGGGAATCTAACTTACAGCCACGGTTAGTTAGTCTCCTTTTCAGAGCAAAGGTAAGAACCATTTGGATACATTCTTTCTGAAATTCAATTTTCACTATCAAAGTTAGTTCATATTAATTGAAACTATTGTGGCTTTAAAATGTATTCAGTGATCAAAATGATATTTAGGAAAAATAGAGAAGAGGGGGGTTACGCCCGGAACTGTGACCCGGAAGATAAAAGGCGGGAAATCTGTACAGTTAGAATGGTGCAGATTTGGGCAAAGGTCAAAGTATGACAGCAGCACAATTGCAGTGCCCAAACACTATCTACATATTTGCGTCGGTTCCGGTCGACACACAGAGAGAGAGAGCGGGACCCCGCCAGCATTGTCGAGTTTTACTGTAGGCATAAGGTGAACAAAGGATCTGTGATCCGACCATTTCTCCTCAGCCAGGTCTCAATCTGCCGGAGGTATTGACAGCTCTGAATTAAAAATGGCTCTGCAATTGGTGCCCAGGCAATGCTGTGTGACATCACCCACCCATTTATATCATTTCATAGTCACTCATCTGTCTCTTGAAACCACGCTCAAGCACTTTAGCTGAAGTTTGCGAGTAAGCAGTATTTAGTCCCGGGAGGGTCAAAGAGACTCACAGCGCCCTGTCATGCCCTGGGGAAGAGAAAGGGGAGAGGTATGTGGGTATGTGGGTGTATGTGTGTGTGTTGGGGGGGGTGTTTATGAACACCATGAACATGGTGATTCGAGCTACACGCTCTTCATCAGACAAAAAAAAGTTGTTAAATATCCACAGCTGTTAAATATCCACATCACTTCCGGAAGGACGAAGTGATGGATGCAAACTTACTTTTGTCTGACGAGCAGCATGTAGCTTGAAACGTCACTCGAAACGTCACGTTCGCGGTGTTAATAAATACTTGGGAAAAGTATAAATTGCATTACAGTCATTTAGCAGACGCTTTTATACAGAAACGTCATCGAAGTAACTACAGAACAGATAAGATAAAGCACATTCTTCCCGTAAAGTAGCAGCTATAAATAAATAAATATTGGAAGCAGTATGCAGTATGCAGACTCTGTCTGGCACCTGTTGAAATTTTCAATGACTCACATGAAGTGTAAGCACACCCCCCACCCTGCAAAAATAGTGGACAAGTAAACAAAGCACGGAAGCGGTTTGTTTGTTTGTTTTCTTCATTCAAATTTCTATACCGTTACAACTTGCTGGTTCCAAAAGTGAAATCAAATACAGTTTACAATAATTATATTTGATGTGTTCCAGTATCATTGAACATAAATAGGGCCCAGAGTGGCTCTCCACTGCAGCCTGTAATGATCTCCACCAAAGCCCTGAGCTGTGTGCACTTTGAAAAGGCTTCCTTTACATCAGCGACCATCTCCGTCCAAAAGGCACAAAAGTTACCACAGAGTTTGTTAAATAGTCCTTTGCTTACTCTGCATTGTGTCTGTGATCATTTATCATCGAGGCCTTGAAATATTGAGAGGTTTCCTGTCTGTTAGCAGGCTGCTGTCAATGGTTCGCACCCTGGTTGTAATTGTCTTTGACCGATTCTACCCTGGCAAACCAGCTTCCGTGTTTTCCCTCCGTTTCACAAAGCTTCAGCACTGACAACCCTCCGTCCTGAGGCTGATTGTATCTAGATAATCTAGAGACCTGACTGTAGGGCTTTATTCTATGGTCATGGGGACCTCCCACATTAAAAGTACTCTGACTGTCTCTACAAGTCACTACAGTCACTCTGACTGTATGATTTCCGGCACACGTATCATGCATGTTTTACGCTTAAGGAATACATTCTTTACATGTTCTCTGAGGCTAGTTTGTATGTCCTGATTCAGTCTAATTGCAGTGTATGTTGTCCTGAACTTTAACTAATGAATCTGAGCAAGTACACGGCTTTTGATTTGTACACGGCATGCTTAATTCATCTCAGTGAAATGAATTAATTCCTGCTCTGTAATGCTTCAGTTCATATGTAGCGTAAATCTGAAGACCAAATACTGCAGTTTGACTGAATCTGGGCCTAAGGCCTGAATTCAATCAACATGTGTTCGTTTGTCCTTTGACTGAGTGTTGTTTTTTCATCGCAACAAACTCAGCAATGCCGAAAACGAATGAACAAAAAAAAGTCATGTCTACACATGTATTTACAGGACAAAAATAAGTAGACATTTTGACTGAATCTAGGCCTAACTGTCTTATTTTCATTTTTTTTGATCAAAAGATTGATTGAACAAAATAGACACCCCCTCCCCCAGGTCTGAAGGAATGCAGGATTACATGGCTGTATGGCTCCTTACTGATAATTAACCCCAAAACAATAACAACTCAATTTAAAGGTCATTTCCATTCATTTGGCAGGGATAACTTGAAAAGCCTGGCTCGTGGCATACATTAGCACAATTGTGAAATGGAAAAAATGAAATAAGTGCAAATAAAGCAGTAATGTTCCCCTAGACCCCGTATTCTCCTCTGCGCACAGCGCACCCTTTTAAACAGTAAAGTACAGTACACTCTCATCAGGAGCATCGTACTGAAAGGCCAACATCCTGAATAAAATGGAGTGGTATAAATATTTATGCTTGTAAAGTGCCCACATAATCAGACAGAGGGCTGTCAGAAGATGTTTTGTGGAAGGGAGCGCGTGCGATGGGCCAGGATAGACACCCGCGTAGAAACCGCGCGCGCGGAGAGACGCTCAGTGACGATTAAGCCTCGTCCCCACCACTCCTCATACTCATGCCCTTAACAGAGCAGGCCTTTACTGGCAGCTGCAAAGTGAGTCCTGCCCTAGGCCCCATCCACCAGGCCCACAGAGATGGAGTCCCTGAAAATCTCAGAGCCAGGTGGGAGGCCGAGAGGATAAATAACACATAGAGGCACGAAACACGCCAATGTTTCAAAAGGTTCCCAGGGAGAAATACGAGGGGGCGAAAGTACGCGTGTCCATAAAAAAGATGAAATAAGGCGAAGGTGTTACAGCCATGAAACAGGATGATTTGAGTATTCACAGCTGGGCCGGAGGATGTTCCAAGCCAACCCATGAATCCAGCGCTGCGTGTGTCACGCCTGTACTGTCCCCCAAGGGGAAGTACACAGACCGCCACGGTTCAAACGAGCGCAATATGGATGAGCCTGTTGGGTCGATGACCAAGCGAACACGTCATTCTCACAAACATCACATGAAGCGTGTAACATTGTACCAATGAAATACCACAAAAGCACTACTGCGATAGTTCACTAAGCCTTATTTATTTGCTGGAAACTTTATAGATCTCGGCAATGTCCCTCTCAGTATTCCGTTTTACACTGCACCCACAGATATGCTTCATATCCGTAACATTGGAGGTGACCGCGTTTACATTTTTTTTACTTTTCCGCCAAAACGATTCCCAGACGCCACCATTGATAGTAACCGCTATGCAAAGTTCTCACAACGTTGCCTTAACGTTGCGGTCTCAGGACGACGTTCAGCGATAACTGTGAGGACGGCGCGAGAACGCCGCGGTGATCGGCAAGCCCTGCGTCGGGTCCTTAAGTGGGAAGACACAAAAGAAAAACTCTGGCGCTCTCCGCGGTGAACTCTTCAATATGAAAAAGCACATTTGCTGGAGTGTTGCAGTCGGGTTGTCGCTTTTCATAAAGTCGCCTCGGCGGCACTTTGCCAAGCCTCGAGTGTGCCGCACTGAGACAGGTATCAGAGTTAAAAGAGGACAATGCATCTTAAAAAGCAGGTGCCCTTCAGGGAGATGTACTGGATAAATGTCTTGTGAAAAGCCCGTAAATATTCCATCGCCTCGCTGTCATTACAACTATGAAATGATAATGAAGCATGAAGGAAATATAATTCCATATTCATGTGACAGCATTAGGCCTTCATAAGCAAACTAAAATATTTATTAGTAAAATTCTCAATATCTTCGCTGGTAATCTGAAAAAGGACTAAAATGTTTTATAATAAAAATGAGATTGAATACGGAGGTAAAAAGTGGTTGGCTGGGTTTTATTGCTTCTATTAAGTCTTGGCAAAACAATTTCCCCCCCCTTTCGTTAGTAAGGCACAAAAATTAAAAAATTGCCCTAGGGCTAGGGGACTTTACAGTAATGATTAAAAACAAGAAATTGTGATACGCAAGCTATTTGACAGTGGCATAATCAAATTGAAGGCAATCAAATTTAATACAATCTTTGGGTGATCATTTTTTATTTTTTTTTATTTTTTAAGTTGCATAAACCATATCCAAGAGCGAAAGCTTGGTACGTAAATGAATAACATATTACATTTTTATGACTCTTATTAGAAATTTGTTGTTGAGAAAAATAACATTATGTAGGTGATTCTGGAAGTGATCACATGATTGTTACTATGCATGTACCTGTACAAAATTAAAGATTGCCCCCCCCCACATACAAACACACACACACACACACACACACACACCAAGCTTTATTATCTAAAATTAAGAGAATGTAATATTGAAGTGGTGCTCAATATTGTGTGTTATGAACAGAGGAGAGAACAAACAGACCAAATCTACTTCAACCTTTGTTGCATAAACAGATCTGCTATTTACTGATAGCATGAAGAAACCTGCATCAAACATACTACTCAAACACACTCTCACACACACACACCCTTATGAAACAAACACATGTGTATATAGTCATATCATAGTACACATACATACATATCACACATGCAAACATGCACACAACCACAGACACTCATCATACACAAACATAGACCTACTACAGATATACACATGCATGCCCACATACACACCACATAAACACTCACATTATACTCTACACATACATGCACGCACAGACCCCGTATCACACGCTGATACTCCGATATACACACATACATTATACTCTACACATACATGCATGCACAGACCCCGTATCACACGCTGATACTCCCTTATACACACATACATTATACTCTAGTCTACACATACATGCACGCACAGACCCTGTATCACACGCTGATACTCCCTTATACACACATACATTATACTCTACACATACATGCACGCACAGACCCCGTATCACACGCCGATACTCCCTTATACACACATACATTATACTCTACACATACATGCACGCACAGACCCAGTATCACACGCTGATACTCCCTTATACACACATACATTATACTCTACACATACATGCACGCACAGACCCCGTATCACACGCTGATACTCCCTTATACACACATACATTATACTCTACACATACATGCACGCACAGACCCCGTATCACACGCTGATACTCCCTTATACACACATACATTATACTCTACACATACATGCACGCACAGACCCTGTATCACACGCTGATACTCCCTTATACACACATACATTATACTCTACACATACATGCACACACAGACCCCGTATCACACGCCGATACTCCCTTATACACACATACATTATACTCTACACATACATGCATGCACAGACCCCGTATCACACGCTGATACTCCCTTATACACACACACATTATACTCTACACATACATGCACGCACAGACCCCGTATCACACGCTGATACTCCCTTATACACACACACATTATACTCTACACATACATGCACGCACAGACCCCGTATCACACGCTGATACTCCCTTATACACTCATACATTATACTCTACACATACATGCACGCACAGACCCCGTATCACACGCTGATACTCCCTTATACACACATACATTATACTCTACACATACATGCATGCACAGACCCCGTATCACACGCCGATACTCCCTTATACACACATACATTATACTCTACACATACATGCACGCACAGACCCCGTATCACACGCTGATACTCCCTTATACACACATACATTATACTCTACACATACATGCATGCACAGACCCCGTATCACACGCTGATACTCCCTTATACACACATACATTATACTCTACACATACATGCACGCACAGACCCCGTATCACACGCTGATACTCCCTTATACACACATACATTATACTCTACACATACATGCACGCACAGACCCCGTATCACACGCTGATACTCCCTTATACACACATACATTATACTCTACACATACATGCACGCACAGACCCCGTATCACACGCTGATACTCCCTTATACACACATACATTATACTCTACACATACATGCACGCACAGACCCCGTATCACACGCTGATACTCCCTTATACACACATACATTATACTCTACACATACATGCACGCACAGACCCCGTATCACACGCCGATACTCCCTTATACACACATACATTATACTCTACACATACATGCACGCACAGACCCCGTATCACACGCTGATACTCCCTTATACACACATACATTATACTCTACACATACATGCACGCACAGACCCCATATCACACTGATACTCCCTTATACACACATACATTATACTCTACACATACATGCACGCACAGACCCCGTATCACACGCTGATACTCCCTTATACACACATACATTATACTCTACACATACATGCACGCACAGACCCCATATCACACTGATACTCCCTTATACACACATACATTATACTCTACACATACATGCACGCACAGACCCCGTATCACACGCTGATACTCCCTTATACACACATACATTATACTCTACACATACATGCATGCACAGACCCCGTATCACACGCTGATACTCCCTTATACACACATACATTATACTCTACACATACATGCATGCACAGACCCCGTATCACACGCTGATACTCCCTTATACACACATACATTATACTCTACACATACATGCACGCACAGACCCCGTATCACACGCTGATACTCCCTTATACACACATACATTATACTCTACACATACATGCATGCACAGACCCCGTATCACACGCTGATACTCCCTTATACACACATACATTATACTCTACACATACATGCACGCACAGACCCCGTATCACACGCTGATACTCCGATATACACACATACATTATACTCTACACATACATGCACGCACAGACCCCGTATCACACGCCGATACTCCGATATACACACATACATTATACTCTACACATACATGCATGCACAGACCCCGTATCACACGCTGATACTCCCTTATACACACATACATTATACTCTACACATACATGCATGCACAGACCCCGTATCACACGCCGATACTCCGATATACACACATACATTATACTCTACACATACATGCATGCACAGACCCCGTATCACACGCTGATACTCCCTTATACACACATACATTATACTCTACACATGCATGCACACACAGACCCCGTATCACACGCTGATACTCCCTTATACACACATACATTATACTCTACACATACATGCACGCACAGACCCCGTATCACACGCTGATACTCCGATATACACACATACATTATACTCTACACATACATGCATGCACAGACCCCGTATCACACGCCGATACTCCCTTATACACACATACATTATACTCTACACATACATGCAAG
Source organism: Ilyophis sp. 1 JC-2022 (assembly GCA_022702515.1). Taxonomy (NCBI): domain Eukaryota; kingdom Metazoa; phylum Chordata; class Actinopteri; order Anguilliformes; family Synaphobranchidae; genus Ilyophis; species Ilyophis sp. 1 JC-2022. Next base: position 43,933,825 of record CM040399.1, on the reverse strand, counting down.
CACAGACCCTGTATCACACGCTGATACTCCCTTATACACACATACATTATACTCTACACATACATGCACGCACAGACCCCGTATCACACGCTGATACTCCCTTATACACACATACATTATACTCTACACATACATGCACGCACAGACCCCGTATCACACGCTGATACTCCCTTATACACACATACATTATACTCTACACATACATGCATGCACAGACCCCGTATCACACGCTGATACTCCCTTATACACACATACATTATACTCTACACATACATGCACGCACAGACCCCATATCACACGCTGATACTCCCTTATACACACATACATTATACTCTACACATACATGCATGCACAGACCCCATATCACACGCTGATACTCCCTTATACACACATACATTATACTCTACACATACATGCATGCACAGACCCCGTATCACACGCTGATACTCCCTTATACACACATACATTATACTCTACACATACATGCACGCACAGACCCCGTATCACACGCTGATACTCCCTTATACACACATACATTATACTCTACACATACATGCATGCACAGACCCCGTATCACACGCTGATACTCCCTTATACACTCATACATTATACTCTACACATACATGCACGCACAGACCCCGTATCACACGCTGATACTCCCTTATACACACATACATTATACTCTACACATACATGCACGCACAGACCCCGTATCACACGCTGATACTCCCTTATACACACATACATTATACTCTACACATACATGCATGCACAGACCCCGTATCACACGCTGATACTCCCTTATACACACATACATTATACTCTACACATACATGCATGCACAGACCCCGTATCACACGCCGATACTCCCTTATACACACATACATTATACTCTACACATACATGCATGCGTGCACAGACCCCGTATCACACGCTGATACTCCCTTATACACACATACATTATACTCTACACATACATGCATGCACAGACCCCGTATCACACGCTGATACTCCCTTATACACACATACATTATACTCTACACATACATGCATGCACAGACCCCGTATCACACGCTGATACTCCCTTATACACACATACATTATACTCTACACATACATGCATGCACAGACCCCATATCACACGCCGATACTCCCTTATACACACATACATTATACTCTACACATACATGCATGCAGACCCCGTATCACACGCCGATACTCCCTTATACACACATACATTATACTCTACACATACATGCACGCACAGACCCCGTATCACACGCTGATACTCCCTTATACACACATACATTATACTCTACACATACATGCACGCACAGACCCCGTATCACACGCTGATACTCCCTTATACACACACACATTATACTCTACACATACATGCACGCACAGACCCCGTATCACACGCTGATACTCCCTTATACACACATACATTATACTCTACACATACATGCACGCACAGACCCCGTATCACACGCCGATACTCCCTTATACACACATACATTATACTCTACACATACATGCATGCACAGACCCCGTATCACACGCTGATACTCCCTTATACACACATACATTATACTCTACACATACATGCATGCACAGACCCCGTATCACACGCTGATACTCCCTTATACACACATACATTATACTCTACACATACATGCACGCACAGACCCCGTATCACATGCTGATACTCCCTTATACACACATACATTATACTCTACACATACATGCACGCACAGACCCCGTATCACACGCCGATACTCCCTTATACACACATACATTATACTCTACACATACATGCACGCACAGACCCCGTATCACACGCTGATACTCCCTTATACACACATACATTATACTCTACACATACATGCATGCACAGACCCCATATCACACGCTGATACTCCCTTATACACACATACATTATACTCTACACATACATGCACGTACAGACCCCATATCACACGCTGATACTCCCTTATACACACATACATTATACTCTACACATACATGCATGCACAGACCCCGTATCACACGCCGATACTCCCTTATACACACATACATTATACTCTACACATACATGCACGCACAGACCCCGTATCACACGCTGATACTCCCTTATACACACACACATTATACTCTACACATACATGCATGCACAGACCCCGTATCACACGCCGATACTCCCTTATACACACATACATTATACTCTACACATACATGCATGCACAGACCCCGTATCACACGCTGATACTCCCTTATACACACATACATTATACTCTACACATACATGCATGCACAGACCCTGTATCACACGCTGATACTCCCTTATACACACATACATTATACTCTACACATACATGCACGCACAGACCCCGTATCACACGCTGATACTCCCTTATACACACATACATTATACTCTACACATACATGCACGCACAGACCCCGTATCACACGCTGATACTCCCTTATACACACATACATTATACTCTACACATACATGCATGCACAGACCCCGTATCACACGCTGATACTCCCTTATACACACATACATTATACTCTACACATACATGCACGCACAGACCCCGTATCACACGCTGATACTCCCTTATACACACATACATTATACTCTACACATACATGCACGCACAGACCCCGTATCACACGCCGATACTCCCTTATACACACACACATTATACTCTACACATACATGCACGCACAGACCCCGTATCACACGCTGATACTCCGATACATTATACTCTACACATACATGCACGCACAGACCCCGTATCACATGCTGATACTCCGATATACACACATACATTATACTCTACACATACATGCACGCACAGACCCCGTATCACACGCCGATACTCCCTTATACACACATACATTATACTCTACACATACATGCACGCACAGACCCCGTATCACACGCCGATACTCCGATATACACACATACATTATACTCTACACATACATGCACGCACAGACCCCGTATCACACGCCGATACTCCGATATACACACATACATTATACTCTACACATACATGCACGCACAGACCCCGTATCACACGCCGATACTCCGATATACACACATACACGTACGTACGCGCGCGCCTTACATTATGAATAACAAAGAGAGGGTGGGAGGGGAGGGGGAGCCCTTGAAACGGATGAAAAATTAGCAATAGAAATGACCACAATCAATTCTGAAACACTGCACAAAATTAATTAGAGTTTTGCATCAGAGGCATGGAGGTGGATTCTGCCAGTCGGCCTCATTTGTCTCCCGCCTCGCGATACGCGGCAACGCCATTAAACAGCCAGACCCGCAAGTACCTCGCCCTCCTATCAGGGTCTGGGATGCACAAATGATTAACTCCAAATTATTCAAATGATCTTACAACAGCCTCGACAGGAGGGACATTTGCTGTGATTCGCGGCACTGTGAGAGAGGGGGCAGATTTACCGCCATTCATCAGAATCAGCCTTGACGCGCGCTGACAGACTGCACACGCGTCTCACCGCAACAACATGCCACGGCAACAATGGGGCAAGGCTCCCCTGCACGCCGCTCCCCTCCGTCTCTCCCTCGCTCCACACACTCCCTTTCTCCTCGCGCTCCTTCTCTCCCCCCTTCACTGCTGGCCGTCCCTATTCCCAGCACTTGTGCGTCGGCCATCGCACGTCTTCATTTGCATTAATGCACAATTAGCCCAGGCCATATTCATTTATTTATTTGCCTTCCTTCGGGCCGCATGGTAAAAAAATTTGAACAGAGACAAAGTTGCCCTTCTCTCCCCAGCAGCACTGAATGGGAAAATATATTTTTTTTTTCTGACTGTTCAAAGAGGACTGTACATCTAGGGAAATAAAAGAGGCAAAAAAATGAAAGAAACGATATATATGAGCCATAAAATAAATCATAAAATAAAATAAATCTTAAAATGTGTCCCATTGCACACATACACAAGGGGACCGTTTAAATGAGCGTAGTCAGTGCTGCTGAAGCGTAACTGAAGTGTTGATGCCTTCAGTCAACAGTTTTGATCGGTATCTACAACTTTGATCTCTAAAAAATATGTTTTTGTACTTAGTAGATTAATTCTCATTCACTATTCATATTAGGAAAGAATGTCAAATCTACATTTTTGTTCAAATACCTGGAAGAGGATGAGTGTAATTAAATTAACTGTCTATTGTACTGCCAGGGAACTTGAATGCAATCGACCTCAGAAAAGAAATCATATTAAAGTGAGTATCAAACTAAGGTTACAGTATTTTCATACATTTGAAATATTTTCACGTCAACATCTAAGGGTTAATCTAGATTAGCACTCGGGAACCCTGATCTGATATATTTTTAATTAACGGACTCCTATTCAAATGCTCCAAGGAACCAAAAAAAAAAAAAAAAAAAAGTTTGGACAGCTCTAATTAATGGGCACACAAAAATGTGGAGCCGATCTTGCGGAAGACGTTTGGTTCATTGGACGAGCGAGTCTGGAGCACGTCAAACAGTCAAACATGCGTCTGATCGCTCCTTTCATTTTTTGCTTTCAACAGTGTGGGGAAGCGAGGAGTGTGAGCCGGTGGTGTGTGTGTGGGGGGGGGGAGATAAATGACTTTTTACCTCGTCAACGCGGGCCTCTTGACACCGGCCCTAATGAAACCTCCAGAGAGAAGACAATGGCATCTCTCACACACCAAGCACAAAGGACAGCAGATTATGTAGAACGTTTTGGGTCACCACACGCTAATACCGGCGCTCAAAGTATACTGAGCCACCCAAGGCAGGTCAGCAGAATCTGCCACCTACCCCCCCCACCCCCCCGGGTGAAGAATTTGATCAGCTACCCCATATCCATGGGATAGCCCCAGCACTTCTCAATCCAATATCCCTGAGAACACTGGGATGGCTTGGGTTTAATCTGAGGTACTCTGTTGCGATGGCACACAAGCAAATCAGCTTTATTGTACACCGTAGGTTCATTCCAGTCTTGGTTTTTTTATTTATTTATTTTTGAGCGGGGAGGGCAAGAGAAATCCCATCGCCTCACCCGTTTCTTCCATCTGAGGACATAATTCAAATCCCACACTATCGCTTGTGCAAGCTCCTCATAGGGCCCTGATAAACCCGCAGCCAGGAAGGCAAACAAAGGCATCAATCTTCACTGATCAACATCAGATACAGAGAGAGAGGAAAAATGGGGAAGCAAATTGAATGTCAATATGGAGGCCTGAGACCAAAGGCCTTGCTGGCCAAAGTCCAACACCTGTCATATTGGCCTTCATGGGGCGGTGTCTGGTTCTTGTTTGTGTGTGTGCGTGTGCGTGTGCGTGTGTGCGTGTATGTGCATGTGTGTGTCTGTGTGTGCGGAGCTACTAAACTACATACCTTTAAATTACCGTCGTCACAGACCCCCAAACAAGTTACTTTTTGAGACTGATCTAATGACAATGTGTATTTCTGTTTGCGGTTGTGAAATTGTGGTTCCGTTTCCACTACAGAGGCCAGAAATGATGAGTGGGTACGAAATATAAAGCAAGAAATCTTGTACCTGAATCCAGAAAGGGTATTTTTTCACCTTTTCTCTCTCTCCCCAGTATGGAATGCCCAATTGCGAGTGTGGGCCTGTCCCATGTCAATTCAGGACAGCACACATTAGCAAGCAGTCGGTCTCTGCATGTGCGGTCAGCCACGTGTGAATTTTACTCTGCAGTCCATATGCTGAGCTAAGCAGGACAGGACTGCAGACTGCTGGTGCAGAGAGATGCAGGGTACCTGGTCAACCGGGGCAATTAACTTGGGGGATACCATGCCAACTGAAGTCCTTACCCACAGGGGGCGCTCTTGCCTACTGTACTTTGTCCCGTGAGACTCCCCACCACAGTCAGCACTAACACAGTCCAGGTTTTATCGTAGAGCACATGACTGCATCAGTCGCAGTCCACAGGATGTGCCACTCAGGGGGCTTTGGATGGCTTTTCTGACCAAAACAATAAAGAAAAAGTCAAAAGCCCTTTGTTGCCTTTTTACGCGATTTCATTCCATGAAAAACGTCACAATTTCCCGAACCATCAATCTTCCATTCCATCGCAAACCGGTTTGATGGAAACTTTTATAACCTCTCTCCTCGCGATACGTTTACAAGATCATGACAAAAGCTCAACTAAAACCAAGCCTTGCCTTTCCAGGAATCAACAAGCATCGAGTCTTTTTCGAAGATGACCTCATCATTAAAAAATACATAAATGAATAAATACCACTTTAATGCCCCCCCCCCCCCTTTCTCCCATTTTGCAATGCCCCAATCACAGCCATTGGCAGCGCTCATTGTTCGACCTCTGCCATGGATTTGGGAGAGTGCAGACAAGCGTGTGCTCCTCTCCGAAGCATGTGATGTCAGTCGCCGCTTATGATCACATCCCGGTCCACAAGTCAGGCCTCGCGCAGACATGAGTCAGAGGGAACCGGTGCAGGTGAAGCCGAAGCGGCGGACAGCAGGCGCCCGGCTGACCCACGGGGATTGCCAGTGAGTGATTACATGCTGTAATCCCAGTTGATTGTAATCCTGAGCAGTCGAAACCCTCCCGTCTCTGAATCATGCATCGGTTGCGCGTTTTCCCTGCGGACCTCCCGGTCACGGTCGACACTGGCACCGCCCGGATTTGATACCGCACCCCGGGTCCCCATCCACGCACTGAAACAGTACCTATACAGGATGCGCCACCCAGCATCCTTCCTGACCGCCTCACGTTTAGCCATTTCTTCTTCAAAGACGGCACTGTTCGTCTCCCTTTCTCTCTGCAGCACATTTACCTACATGAACCCAGTCCTTATGTCATTCCACTTTTAAATAATAAAAAAAATGGTGCATTAGCAAAAATTATATATCTGTATATACTGCCTTTCTTCCCATCTTACCCACCTCAGTTTCCCTAATATTCATAATTAATGCATCCGGATCCATGCAGGTTATCGCTCTCTCCCTCCCTCCATCTCGCTCTCTCTAATTTTCTCAATTAATTAATCTGGATCCATACAGGTTATCTTCCCTCACAATGGCCTTATGAATATGCAAAACAAATTCATCCAGCCACCAGCTGAAGATGCCAGTCACACTTGCACTCATAAAAATTCAGAAGCGTTTTCTTTTCACAAATACATTTTTTTTACCTCTTTTTGAACCGTTAAATATTATGGTCACACCTCTTACTGTTTCCTTAAGTGTTGCCGTGTTATCATCATGTGGTGTGATCAGGTGAGTGGAAAAAAAACAACACAGAATATATTTAGTTCAACTGCATGTTTAATTATGCTGGAAGCCCGTTGTTAAAAAGGAACACTTTTAACGCAAAATAATGTAGATGTGATAAATACTCCATCCATCTATTTCTCCATCTATATATATGCATTTCTGTGTCCTCTTGAAATGAGTGATTATTTGAGGCTGCATTTTGAATGTGAAATCTTGTCGTTTGTTATGTTGTTATTTTTTATTTTTTTTAACAATGTAACAGGAAAGTAATGAGAAATAGCCTTTCGGATAGCACATGTATGAAGTGGTACCACACACTCAGTCAATATAGTCCTTAATTGGGCCTAAAACTCAAAAACACAGGCTTGCGAGGGTTTTCCCAAGAGGCACAAAGTTATTTTGGTCTGGCCAGTGATGGTCACCTCAGCCTCTCGTTGTGACACACGCCGCAGTCATCAGCTGTGGGCTAGTTTCACTCGTGGCACAGCGGGACGGTGCAGGGCACGGGTGTGCTGTAGAGCACGGATGAGAAGAGAACTTTTTGTGATTTCATTACTGACGGTAATCCATCAGAGCGATGTGCATACATTAGTGGGGGTGAGGACACTCACAGAAATCGTCCGTTTTTATCCCTTTTGAGGTACAAGGAATTAAACATTGAGCAGAGCAATATCCTCTTTGTGTGAATAGAGAAGCAAAGCCGACAGCTACTTTAGGAGGCCGCGTCCATTACAGAAACGATAAAGCAGACTCAATTCACTCGAGAGATATTACACAATGTGCATATAATGTTCTCTCCGCAGCCTTTTGAACATAGAGCTTAAGTGATGACAGAAGCTTCGGAATATTCTTAAGTAGCGAGACCATTACCTCGGTACTAAATCTTGCCGCCGTCAATAGGTGTAACCGCCAATTTTTAAAGTCAGAAAGCACTGAAATTTGAATGCAATTGATAAGGATAGAGACAGAGCAGTGAATTTGCTGGAATGCACCGATGAAACACTGGTACAGACAGGATGAGAAAGTGTTGGGTCTTATTACGGAAACAAAAAATGCTTTTTGTGTGAGAGAAGGAATCAGCGGGAATATGCAACCACGGTGCGGTCAGATCCACAGAAAACGGTAGCATGACTCCTCCTCGGAGTGAGTGTTTGTATTCAGATTCCGTTCTGGACGGGCTGTATTTATCCCAGTGTGTGCAAGCTTCACCTCTGCTAATAACGTCCCACCTCTCCTACGTGTGCACAGGCACTCCGTCTCCGGCTAGTCGCCCCGCCCAATAATCATCGCAAAGTGTGTGTGATGAACTGGAAAAAGTCTATTCAAACAAAGCTCATTATCCCCCCGGTACCGCGCCGGGCCCTGTGACAAATTAAGAGAAAGGGTTTTCCCAGAGACGGGAGAGTGATGCGGTGGAAGCGCGTGGGCCGACGTGCAAACGTGAAAACGTGAAAACGCAAAGCCTGCGAAGGTGCTACTCCGCCTCTGCGCCCCTGCTATCGCCGGGCGCGTTAGGTGGGAAGCTAAGGAGGGAGGCTGACAGCTGATTGACACACAGGAGTCCGCCGGAAGCAGGAGACTTTAACCGTTTATTACCGCCGCCGAGACATCAAGGGGAAACCTTTATTGACAGCAGAGATGCGGGGTGTCAAATGTTTACCGCCGCTTTCAAGTGCCACATCTGAGGCCCTTTCTTTTAGCGCTTTTCTCTTCCTCAGCTGCGGCTCGCTCCCCCACACCACCTGATTACTGATTAAAGCGCAGCCCATGTCAGCTGCCTGCCAGCTCCACCACTGTTTACACAGTGGCAATAACACAAAATTAGGCTCCGTGGCATTAATGTTTCAATGAGAGAAATATCACAATTGAAAACAGGAATCTGGTTCCTCTTTGTACAGGATGTTAAAATCACCAGGGAGATTACCAGCCATCACAGTCCACACTGTGAAATCCTAAAACATCTCCAAAAAACACTAATCAAGAGAAGTATTTTTTTTTCCCTAGAAGGGGTTTTTTTTTTTTTAAAAAGGCATATATGTGACTATAAATCACAGAGTAGAAGAGAGTGGAATCGCAGTTTTCCATCTTCCGAAAAGGTGATTTTTAGCTGTTCTCTTGTTTGTATGCTGAATTATTCTCAGTTGTTTTCTCTGATTGGGACAGGCCCCCATGGAATAGCAGTCCTTGTAATACCAACCTAAGCTTTTTATTTTTTGTACTTGTCAATCCCTGCAGCAGCTATCCAGATCTACATTGCGTTTATGCTCAACTATTTGAAAATAAACCTGTGTAATGCAATTTAACACAATAGCACTATAAGCAAAAGGGGGGCCAGAATGGAGGGAAGAAAACCTAAAATGTAATTCAACTGTTGGAAAAAAAACATAATTGTGAGGACAATAATGTTCAGTACTTCACTTATGGGTAACAGCGCCCTCTGTGGGTGCATCTACAAAATGAATAATGGAGTAAAAAACTCTCCCATTACTCTTGCATTTGACTAATTTTGCTGCATTTCCAGTTCTACAAGTCTTTCCACAACAAGCTTGCGAGTTAAATAACAAAACACAATTGCCTGCCACTTATGTATCACTGTACTTCAGTAATACACTGCACATTATTATAAATAGAACCTCTCAAAAAATTTATTACATTTGGACATGACATTCCAAATTCCAAAGATATTTTCACATAAAATTTGAAATAATGATCATTTGCGAAGGCCAGTTCTGCCGACACCCTAAATCGAACCTGTGCAGCACGTTTTCGAACTTAATTTTGGTAAAGATGACTCCGGCCAACGGACACTTCCTGTCCGAACAAAAAACCTCAGCAGGTATAATGATTTGTAGATCAATTGTAACATCGGTTTCCAAGGGTCCATTTACATGAGGTTCCCGGGTAACTGAATCCAGTAACTTTACGGTTTGCAGGTGGGAATTTACTGTAGAAGAAAATGTACATTTCTGCATTTTAAATCCGGTATCCTGCTATTAATTCAGCATTACTCTGAGGCTTTGCCATTGTTTATTTGATGCCCTTTATGCTTCTAGTTAATTGCTGCTTCAACAAACAAAAAAAATACAATACAAAATATATAAGTTAAGCAGTAATGTACATTACGTCTCCATGCTCTGTACACCATTACCAACCTTTCAGCAGTGCAGAATGAGCCTGTCTTTCTGGGGATAAAAATTGAGGAGATTAAAGGGTACCAGGGGTTTTCGATGAGAAACCCAGATAAATTATTTGGTTGGGTGTAGAGCACACTTATCCTTCTGTGAGAAACCTTTACTGGAAGCTTGCTCATTATGCCCAGATATACAGTATCCTTTCCCCCGGGGTTCATTTTTAAACACTTACTGAATCTTTCCTGAAAACCTGAAACTAATTTATAGCACCAAATAGACACACATGTTAAATTAAGAAGGCAAAGTATTCAACGCTTTTTTCAGAGAGCTTCCCTTGGCTTCTTCCGTGCGGGTTTGGAGGAGGAGGAGGAGGAGGAGGCCAGTTAAAAAAGGTGTATATTTGGGGTACTCAGATTGCGGGGAGGTGCAAAGTGTGCGCCGTGTTCCAAATTGTAACAACTCAGGCATCCGTCTCAGGAGCGGAGCCATGAATCATCAGCCTGGCTCTGTTTAAGACTCGTTAAAAGCCTCTCTCGCCGTCTCGTTGGCTGCGGTACAGGAATGTCCTGTTCCGCAGGACAGCGGAAAGAACGCCGCGCGTTGGGAGGTCGGGACAGTCGGATTTGCGCACGTACCGGTAAAGCGGACGCAAACGCTTCTTCGCTGCGCGGCTGGCATGGTATGAATGTCTATGTCACATCCTTGGATCCGTAGCCCCAGGCAATGGATGACCCCTCCCCCTTCCCTCCCCAAATGGTGACATGGGTAAACGGGAGGCCCTGGCTCCTGCGGTAGTGACTGGCTGGGCCACAGTCATGTCTCCCTTCATTCTCGCAATGTTTTGTCGTCACGTCAAGTCCTCCGACTGACACCGCTGACAGCCCCCCATCTCCTGCCCCTTAACTGTCCAATGTTGTTTCCTCATCCTGATAGATAAAGACTTTACTGAACAATAAACTATACAGATGGACAGGTTTCCCCATCCTTCGTGACCTTAAATACTTACAACCACCGTAGGCTGAACCATTTCTTATCCTCAACACATTAAATCTACTTGAATTCTATTCTTTGAGATGTGTAACGAAACATAGAATGCAATACATGCACCCGATTTGAAAGTTAAGTTAATTGGGTGTCTCCTGCGGGGGGGGGGGGGGAGGGAAGTCAATAAATGTTCAAATGAACGCCGGGGAAAGTGTTTAGACACACCGAGTCAGTGAGAATTACACGGCTTCTTCGTATGTGCTTGGTCCGTCTAACCAAACCGCTTTGCTTTGTGTACTTTTATATTCTCATAGAACCACCGCAGGTGCCTTTCGAATGCTTACATTTGTACATTATTGTACCGTGTACATTAACCTGAGTGAAGGCCTCCGCAAAGAGTCGAATCACCGACTGGTCAGTCAATTCAAAGCACAGAGAGGTGTCCTCAGGGTGGCATACTGTAACCAGGCCTTTAAAACTAGACATGATTGGCCCTGATCTGGTCCTAAATTACCCATGTGGCAAATCACTATGTTCAAATGTGCGATTCAGTTCTACCAGGCTGAGTGTAATATCTTGCAAGCGCTGAAACCCATTTTACACAATGTAAACAAACAGACAACAAACCTGAATAAATAGATAAGGGGGGTTATAATGAGGCGCCCGTTTGTCAACCGCAGGGCGGAAGCAGGTGTTTGACATTATGGAAGTCGAGTACACTTCCTGTCTGTGTGCTAGTGCCCTCGTCTCTTGTAAAGCCTAGTATTGTTAGCTAGCAAAGGCTTCCATCAGCAGCATTCAGCACTAATTCAATATCAGTGAAATCCCTATAATGGTTAATGGCCTTTTAGTTCACCCCAATTAAAACAAAGGTTTAGTTGCCCTTTAAAAATTCCCTTTTTCATGACAAATTAAATATTACTGAAAAATAAAAAATAAATAAATAAACTTTTTTTTAAATTATTTTTTTTAAGTCAGCAATAATCCCAAACTAATTACAAGTAAAACATATTCGCCGTGAGTTGCTTCAGCCAATTAATTTATATCATTTCCAGGATGACAGTGTACTATACCGCTTTGTCTTTTACTCTGTACACACACACCCACACAGATTTCATAAAGCACTTCTTTGGGTTTTATTTCTCTCTCACTTTCCCTATGCGCTGAATGTTAAATCTCGGGAATACATCTCATTCGATGACTGTATAATTGTATCATTCCCAAGAAATTGTCACTGAGATTGTGTGCAAACCCTGACCGCAGTATTAGAGTGTTATCTTAGGGTTGTGATACTGATGGAAGATATTAGAATTACATTCCACATTTTTGCAATACCCTCCTTACAATTAAATCATGTGTTGAAATCATTAAAACTCCAACACCCCTCCTCCCTCCACACACACACACACACACAGACCGCTGACCTTCCGTCTGTCCTGTCCCTGCATTAATATTATAGCATTACTGAATCACTGTTTCACTTTGGTTTCCAGATTGGCCGGTGCTGATTGCTAATGGCTGAGTTCTTTAATAATACTTAAAGGATAATAGTTTGTGCCCAATGTAATTAAACACTAATTAAACTTAAACCCCGTAGTTAAATTGTGGCCTATATATTGTGAATGCAGTTATGTAATTACGTGAAGCTATTTAGAGCCAGCTGCAGGAGAAAAAAATATTGTCTGAATGTGTATATTTTAAGCTGTGACAATAATAGGGCACATTTAGGTCCAGACCAGGAGGTCATGGGTTTAAATCCTGATAAGAATATTAGGGATATAGAAGGCATACAATGTTTTTGTTTTTGTTTTTTATTTAAACATGTTTATAGATTTAAAAAAATTTAAAACACACATATAGCTTGCTAGTTGCCCTGGATAAGAACAAGTCCAGTTTCAGAGTAAACAAGCACGCACTGGAAAATAAATAAGTTAAGTATGACTTTAGTTAAGGAGTTCCAGGTCAGAAATGTACAGAATTGGGTCAGGTCAAGTTGAACACACTGAGGTGACATCGGTCTGTCAGATGCGGAGATCGCGAGGCCTTCCCCACACACTCACACGAGGAGTCGCGAGACCGGAGAGAGAATGGGTGCATTGTGTGAACCGCACGGCGTTACTGATCAGTCAAAAGCTCGTACATTTACACCGCTCATTCCTTATTACGGGGCCCCGGGGACGCATATGCGGCAGACCCTATTAACGCAGTTTCACCTTTTGGAAAACGGACTACAAAACGTACTCTCCCTTCCCATTCATCCTCGGACACATTTAACATTTCACAAAGCGTCCTCCTAACAACACCGCCGTATTGGAACCATGTGCTTTTTTTTTTTTGCATGGACAAGAAAATGTGTATAAAACATAACTGTCCAACAATCTTATTTTAACACAGATAATCTAAGAATAAAGAATATTTTAAGAAAAGATTGTGTTGCAATGAAGCTCATACTTGCCTATGGTGGTAAAAATGGTGAAAAAGGAGCCACGGTCTGGCTGTTTTACAGTTAGAGTGTTATAATGAAAGAGCAGTGTAGGGTGATGTGTGGCAGAGTGCAAAGGCTGTTGTTAGTGGGAGAGCTGTGTGTGAAGTGGGTACAGGAAAGACCTCCTCTCATTAGACAGATGGTGCGTACTCCAACGCGTCTCTGATTATCGCGTCCTCTTCTCCTGCTTTTTTCCTCCTTCTCTTTTTTTTTCCGCCAACGAGGAGACGCGGGGAGTAACGTGGGGTGTGAAAATATTTACACGGGTAGTGAGCGGCAGGCTTTGTAATTCATTAAGACACATTAACAGTGATTTTAGTGCGCTCGTGCAGCCAGCCCCACTTTGAGGTGAAATGACAATGGATGCCATGACAGGAATATTACTTCCTTTTCAAAAAAGAAAAATACTTTTACGGGAGGGGAAAAAAAATCCCGTTGGAGGAGAAAGAAAACGGCAAAAAGAGATTGTGTTTTCTCAGTCAGCGGATAAAAGAATTACAATGTGACAAACTTGAAAATCAGCCCTACACCTAAGGGCAAGTTAATTGCATTAATTTTTCTTGACAACTTTACAGAAACAACGGTGTCTATTGTGTACAGAAGTACCCCTGTCGTTTTTCAGCCATGATGAAATTAGTACAAAGTGTTCTCTCTGGCTATAATCAATCATTACTTTTATTCGTGCCACAAAATATTGCTGAAACCATATTTTTCTCACTTGAGGACAAATGCTTCTTGATTGTGTACTGCACTTGTCTATAAATATATCTCACTGGGGCTCCCAAAAGGATTACGTTGACTTTTCCAGAATAAACATCTGTTTCTACTAGCCCTGAGATAGACAAACTGCTATTTTTCTTGACCTAAAAACAACAAAAAGGATTTTGGAGAGAAGAGCTGCAGGCTCACAGTGAAGTGTACTCAAAGTACAGACCCACACTGTTCTTCACTGGCTGTTCAGATGGTACAGTACACAGCTGGACAGAAAAATTATATTATGTGATGGTGGTTGTTATTATTATTATTATTATTCCTGAGTACTTTCGTTGAATCGCCCAGCACTTTGCAATAAGAGGGGGAGGGGAGACTAACTTGAATCAATACCAGTGTGTAACACACTGTGTGACACACCACATTTGCACCAGAACTCTTAACACACATCAGCCAAGGTGCTGAGGAAGTGACTTACCTAGCAAATTAATCTTTATGGGAAATGATTAGATGGCTAAATATGGAAATTTCTGAAAAGTGCTGTCTGATCTTAAATGATATCAATTAGTCAGGACATTGATTTTAAGGCTTAATCTGAGAAAGCTACAGCCACCAGGTGCTTTAGACCATATTAATATTCTTTTTGATTATTACGCAATGTGCTTGCCGTTAAGGTACACACGTATACGTCACCGCGATACGTTCTGTGAGTTGCATACTTGCACTGTACGTCACCACTGATGTAGCATTATTTGGGAAATTAACATGCATTTTTTTTGTCCAAGGCAGTTGCTGCGATATCACAGAAAATCAAGATATCTGAAATAAATACATTTACACTTTTGCCAGTCATTGTATCTCATCGACGAATGCAATTTACTATACATGGTAAATTGGAGGCATTTCATTTACATAAAAGTTAAGGGTTTATCATTGGTTAGTTTTCATTCTAAATGTATATAAATACACCTATCGCCCTTTTATTGAACCACAGCTAATGGAGGTTCCTCTTTATAAGACCATACCAGCATTTCAGCTGGAGACTGGCTTGATCCAAATAAAATGGCCTTTTTCCCCTAGAACGGTCCAGGCTGTATGGATCTAATGCTGAATGATTTCAAATGGTATTTCCACTGGTTCAGATCATCCTAGCTAACACAAACTGCATGCGAAAAGTTTTGATTTTCTAATTGGTAACGCATCTGAATTTTTATTGAATTTCTCACAGGGAGACATTTATCTTCCCGTTGGTGCACCGTCTCCCGTCCAGAAAGAGTCGGGGGAGGGGGATATGGGCAAACCTGAAACTCACCCACCCAGCGCCCCCCCCGTCCCTCCTCAATCAGGATGGAAATTGTTTCAGGCAACACTCTACCAGCCAGGAAGGACTTCACTAAATTAATCTGGCCATTTACCTAATTATACACAGGGCCGAGCACGGCGCGAGACAGAACCGCTGCACCTTGGCTATACGGCACACAGGATACAGCCAGGGCAGACGCTTTTGAATCTCATTTCCTCTGTGTTTTTACCACAGTAAGAGAGGTGCGCGAATGATGCATAGCTCCAACCATGTTTTAAATGAACCAATATATATGCATTCTTTTTTTCTTGCCGTTGTTTTTCATGTGCATATAATTAAGCTTTTATTGCGTTGCATTTTTTTTTGAACAGCAAAAGGACTTGAAAGGCCTATCTAATAATATTTCTAATTAAAACAATTTTCATATGCAACTTCTATGCTCTGTTATCTCACACTTAGGATTTTGAAGTAGCGAGCCCCGCTCTTTCATATTCGTAATATTCAAATCATTCTGACAGTTAACTCGCCAATTTAAGCCAAAGCCAGCAATCGGGTTCAAAGGAGTGACTCGTATTGCCTGGTTAGATTTTCCCAAACGCTATTTCCAATAAGAAACGTGAAACACGGGCTGCTCAAAGTAACACAGGAAAATGAAATAAGTGCCACGCACATTAATAACGCCAAGGTCTTGACCTCACAAAAGCGACCTGGTGCTCCAGGGAACGCACTGCAAAAGGATGACCTGAGAGTAAGAGTGAACATTTTGAGCCATAGGTGTGTGTGTGTGTGTGTGTGTGTGTGTGTGTGTGTGTGTGAACTCGCCTGTTTTGTCAGAAGGCAGAAAACTTTACGTCCCGTTATTCCCTGGAGTAAGAGGTCTTCAAAAAGAAGCTCTCCATACCAAAGCAAAAACCCACTTATCAAACACCAGGCCATACTATCTTACAGGGCCCAGTAGTAATCAATCAACATTTGTATAGAGGTGATGGGAAGACCATTCCGTCTGGTGATGTGTTCTGGGTTTCGTTCTCAGTGGCCTGCGATGGAATAACAGGAGTGAGTGTGGGGGTTGATCCATATCATATTGTGCTTAGTGGAGTCTAGCAGAGTTTATTGGCCTCTGTGACTTGAGTTTTCCTGGGTCGTAACCACAGATAGTACTGTCAGTGTAGTGCTCCAAGATTGCAATTCCTAAGGATACTACAAGCAATCAGTGCCAATGTTAAAAAAAAAAAAAATTTAATAAAAGCTACATTTTGAAAGAACATTAAAATGCATATACTGTACAGCAATAACTGCCAATGACTGTGATATCCTTCTGGCCACAAATGACCCAGGGACATATTAGGCCACCGACAGGAAACAGCAGCATTTCTGGTCCTGGTTAACTATGGCATGTGGTGGTTTTCACTCCAACAGGAGGCATGAAATTAGATTTGATTGAGCACTGAGAACCTGGATGTTTGAAGTTAAACATCCAGGTTAAGCAAATGAGCCTCAACCCATCACCCTGCTGCCAGATATGCAGTAGATGAATGGATCACTTTAAGGGTGGCTTCTCCTGACAAATTTTCCTATTGAACTCTATGGAAAAATAAGTCAGGAGAAGAAAGCCTTCAAATTATCCATCCATATCTACATCGTTCTGGCAGCAGAGTGATGGTTTAAGGCTTGTTTGATACATCAGACCCTTGATGACTTACAGCCATTTAGCCAACCATGTGTTCCATACTGTGCCAGTGTAATTTACAGCTAAATCTAGTCCCACCCCCCAATTCCCATAGCGATCCATTGAAACGCAAAAAGCTTATAGTTTCGCTTGTAGGAGTACCAGAAAATAAGATAGTCTTTTGATATTGTTGGGTCACCGACATCAGAAGGTCATGGCATGCAAAAAGATGTGTGACCAAATATTAAAAAGTATTACTTTATTCGACATTGTTAAACTGTTCAATATTTTTTTGGGGGGGGGGGGCTATGTACAAAAGGTTCTATAATTTCTAAACGGTTCATCCAATATGGATGAAAATACCCTCAAATTAAAGTTGATAGTCCGGCTTAATCATTGTCATTGTGTCCTTTCAAACTCAAAGTGCAAGAGTACAGAACCAAAGTAACAAAAAATGTGTCACTGTCCAATTAATTATGGTGCTGACTGTATAAATATCATTATTTTGTTTTTAAAATGCACATTTCATCATGTGGCATCACAACACAGAATTCTGACACTTTATTAAACATGGGAAAACGGTAAATATAACTATGATACCAGATTGTTTTCTTTGTGTCTCTTCAGCAAATTAGTACAGATATGAAATTGCAAGAAGAAATGTTTTATCGATTAATTATCGGCCCAAAACAAAGGCTGATTTATTAAGCTTAAGTGAGCAGCAAAACATTCAAGGAAATATAAAGAAACATATTTAATCAACACCAAACACACCTCATTTAGAAGAGATGCATTTCTTGAGTTGCTAAATCCTGATTGAAATTCAATACACAAATACATTTTTATCAGAGGCCCTAACTGATAGAGAACTGTGTTCAAAGACCAGCAGTCACAGCAGACATCCAGAACCAGGATTAATTAATCCTGTAATATATACATATGCTCTGTTCACATATACACCGATCAGCCACAACATTAAAGGCACTGACACGTGAAGTGAATAACATTGATTATCTCATTGTTATTTTGGTTCTGTACTCTAGCACTGAGTTTGAAAGGATACAATGACAATGAGGTTGAAGGGCAGACTGTCAGCTTTAATTTGAGGTTATTTTCATCCATATCGGATTAACCATTTAGAAATTATAGAACCTTTTGTACATAGTTCCCCCCCCCCCCCCCCATTTTTGGGCATCAAAAAATAGTGGACAGTTTAACATAATGTATATTAAAGTCATCATTTTTAATATTTGGTTGCATATCCTTTGCATGCCATGACTTCCTGATGTCTGTGACCCAACAACATCAAAAAACTCTTGATATCTTATTTTCTGGTACTCTTACAAGCGATACTATAACGTCTCTGCATTTGAATGGATCTCTATGGGAATTGGGGGTGGGACTAGATTTAGCTGTAAATTATGCTGGAACAGTATGGAATACATGCATGGTTGGTAAAATGGCTGTAAGTCATCAAGGGTCTGAGGTATCAAACGAGCCTCAAACCATCACTCTGCTGCCAGATATGCAGTAGATATGGATGGATCACTTTAAGGGTGGTTTCTCCTGACAAATTTTGCTATTGAACTCTATGGAAAAATAAGTCAGGAGAAGAAAGCCTTCAAATTATCCATCCATATCTACATTGTTCTGGCAGCAGAGTGATGGTTTAAGGCTTGTTTGATACATCAGACCCTTGATGACTTACAGCCATTTAGCCAACCATGTGTTCCATACTGTTCCAGTGTAATTTACAGCTAAATCTAGTCCCACCCCCAATTCCCATAGCAATCTATTCAAATGCAAAAAGCTTATAGTTTCGCTCGTAGGAATACCAGAAAATAAGATATCAAGTCTTTTTGTATTTTTTGTATATTTTGTCTTTTGATATTGTTGGGTCACACACATCAGGAAGTCATGGTATGCAAAAGATATGTGACCAAATATTAAAAACGATGACTTTATTCTACATGATGTTAAACTGTCCAATATGTTTTGATGCCCAAAAAAAAATTTCATAATTGCAAGAAACAAGGATATCCCAGAGACTGCATTTACACAAAACAATTTTGAATGATAATAAACTCAGGACATGAAACTACGGACAAGTCGAGCACAACCGAGGCTTGTTGCAACTTGCAGACATCTCGGGCCAGCTTCAGTAAGTGTGTTACACATCCAGGTACCCTACTACACATACAGGTACCCTACTACACATACAGGTACCCTACTACACATACAACTCTTGTAAACACTAGGACTCTTTGAGCTCTGACGTTAGCTCAGTTAGCTGGTCTCTGTCATTCTTCAACTCCTCATTTAAATTTGTCATGTCCCATGCACATACCAATGGTTGCAAATGTTAACTCCAATTATTTTAATTGTAAAAGTGTTATTTGTAATGCAGTTCACACTTTATTATGGGTTATACATACAAAGGTAAAACACTTCAGTCCTGCTTTATATATTTTAAGAAATGCATTCATGATTAAACTACACTATTTATGAAGCCTGGAAATTTTATAATACATCAATATATAATGCCAATCGATGAGAAGCGGGTTACTGTAATAATAACATTCAATATTAATATTCTTAATAAGTATACATGTTATATAAAGATAAGCCCATTTTCATCAGATAATGATTATGATGACACTATTATTATTATTATTATTAGAACTGCAGTCGTTTTGTATAGTTATTGTTATCTTTAATAGGTTACCAGGGTTACTATGACTGTAGTTGCCCTCTCCTACTGTAAAGACCTGAACAGGTAGCTTGTTAGAGGGTCGCTTAGTGACTGGGAGCCGCTGTGGGTCATCATTAGCTTAATAACCGTTTGCTCTAAAAACTGTCAATTATTGTCCATTGTCAACTGCTAAGTCTGTTGCTGACTGGCACCCTCATGTGATCATAGATAGTCGGAACATAGTATTAACTTGTACAGTTTTACATTTTCAAGTGATTTTCAATTATATTATTTTCACTATCTCAGTTTTAATTGGTAAAGTAATCAACCTATGACACTGTGCCTTACAACAAACTAAGACTAAATGATCTTTATTAAAATACTTGATCTCACTCTCCACACGCGTACACTCACGTACCTTAAAATATACCGTACGAAATTATCAAAGCGCAAAGTGTTGCTTTCCTTGTGTATACTGAATAATTTCATATACGAGGTTCAGCTAAAAACAGCACAGAAATGAAATGTGCACAGCATCAAGCTGAATTTAATTTTGTGCCAACTCATTATAAACTAAAGTAAATGTGTGTGAATATTAGCAGATCATATCAGATTTAGCAACGTATTTTCATTCCCCAACTGAAATATAAATCAAACTTAACGGGGCCTCTTTGCACCTCTTTTGAACCTCTTTGTAGCCATTTTTCTCTTTGTAGACAGTATTCAGAATGAATCTTATTTCATTCTTGGCATGGTTTCTGGAAACCTTCTACGGTAAGATGTTTTAAAGGCTCACATACACACAAAAAAAAAAAACTGAAATATTTTGAATTTGTAGAGAACTGTGAATTAGATTCAAAGAAACACTCAGAGAATCAATGGATAATATTCAAGATCGAGTGCACGCAATCATAAATCAAGTCGATTACGTGTATTGCATTTGTTGGGAGGCATTACCTTTCTGGTCAGTTAGTGCGCTGGCTATTCATGCACACTTATCTCATGCTTTAAGTACAAAAGGAACAGTGTGGAGCGATCCTGCAACCATAACCTGGATGATGATTTATTGTGGTAAATATTTTGACTCTTTGACTTCAGTGATAATTTTAGCTTTACAGGGTAATATTTTCTCACATTATTTCCTTACATTAGGTGAATATTGCACTTAAAATGCTACCATTTAATTCTTTTTACCAGTCTAATAAACATGTTTTATTGCATCTATAAATCAACAAAACAAAAACATACCACGAGTTGTTAATCTTGCACATTTTATCATAAACTGTAATCTATAAAAAAAATATGTTTTATACGAAAATGCGCTCAGCTAAATACTTTAAGTAAATGTAATGAATGTGGATAACATCATGTATAAATCTTGGTTGCTGCATGTTGTTAATTTGATACATTAGGCAATAATTTGCTATAAATAATTGTTTATTAGCTGGCCAATCCTGTCCCAAGTGTTAATGAATCTATTTAAAGAGATCTGCACAAAGATTTCAATCAGGGTCCATTTTTTTTTGTCTGGGTAATCTACTTTTCCATTAAAAAACACACGTCATTTAACAGAATGAAACCAACTGTCCGCGGCAGTTCTCTTATCTTTTCATTTCCCCTTCTGACTTTGAACTTGGAAAGTAAGAAAATACTGCGATTACGCTTTTCGTGAACACAATCAAAAACGATTGCAACGGCAGCATCCTCAACTGTAAGGGAAATGAGCGTGAGAGGATGAAATCAGGAGTGCAGTTTGGCCAATGTGGTGGTGGCTATAAAGTGTGCAAAACATTATTAGTGGAAGGAGTACACAAGAGCATAGAGGCTTTCAGCTAAATCAGTTTGTTACATGGCAGGGGAGTCCTGTGGACAGGACACCGTTTTCTTAGAGAAGTCTCCTCCAGATTTCAGAGGGCCGATTAAATCAATGTTGACTTGCTCTGTTAATACCAAATCATAAAAGCGGTGTTACTGGTCCACTCACCCCACAGAACAGCGCTAGGTACTGAGATTGCAACAGCCGCTTGAAATGTGTCACTATGGGGTTGGTCAGAGCCTCAACTTGAACCTCAACTGAGGTCACACACACAAGGCCTTACCCATTCCCACCTTTTAATTACATCGGGGGGGGGAATGAAAGCTGCTAGGTACAACGTTCAAGAAGCTGCTAATTTTAATGGTAGCTGCAGCAGAATTTCTCCATTTTATTAATTAAATTATTTATTTATTTTTATCCAACTGCTCACTGATCAATAAGTAATTTATTTTACAGGCTAAAGGAAAATAGTTCCATGCTTGAGCAATCAAAAGGGAATGTTGCAGTAATTTGTAAGTTTTTGTTTGAACGCTTTGCTTTGGGTAAGGAGAAAGAGGGGAAAAACAAACACTGAGGTTTAGGGGGGTGTCCGTCTAACAGTGAAGGCAGTCTCATATTTTAACGGGCTTTATAACAGATAAGGATATCAATAGCTAAATGTTACTAATAAAAGCAAATAAAAAATAATATTTGCCATATTTGTGTGCATTTACCATACTCTATGTATGAGCATTTGAACACATACCCCCTAAATATGTTCCGAAATGTCCAATTTGAATGTACATGCATGGGTCCTTTCAAGAGATTTTGTGAAGGTCAACCATTTTAATCATCAATTAAACAATAGAGCAGGCTGAGCTACTGAGCAAGACAGGACAGCGCAAATGCTACTTTGCCGGCTGGTACAAATAAACAAACTTGATGTACCGCCCAGCTTTATTAGCTCAGATTCTAACACTGTGAGGCAAATGGCCCTGTTTATCCAAATAATTCTCCATTACACGTCTGGCGGCTCTAAGCAAAATTTTAAAAAAAGGAAACCCTAGCTCCTCTGAAATAAAGCATACATAACAATTGTACGCAGCAATCGTGGGGGGGAAAGAATAGCTGATGACCTCAGCATACTCCTCCTAATGTAATAAGAGTGGTGAGGACTGACTGGGGCACAGCGTGGCAAAGGCAACGCAGAAAGAGGAGCACAGCCACTAGAACGAGGATACTGTACAGGCACATAGCGCTGCTCACATTTTGCTTTTTGTTGACTAAATATACTTTACATTAAATTATAATTAGCTTACTGTCAATGTTGTTATTGAAAATATCTGCTTGGAAATAACGCTTCAAAAACAATTATCGTCATCATCAAAAGGTAGCAATATAGTAGTGTTATATATAGCAGACTAATGTAGTCATTAATGAAAAATATTTATGATCTACTGAATCAAATAAATATTGCTAATAATTGCAAGTAAAAAAAAAAGAAGAAAAAAAAAAAGAATTGCTTGGATTCATAGTTCTTCAGCAGTAACACAATGGATTTATTTCCCTGAAAAATTCACATGCAGTGTTCCAATGTAACCCTCATCGGTAACAATGCTGAGAATGTCTCTCAGCTTAAATATTCTTGAAGGATTCATTTCACCCAAAGGGGAGGGAGGTAATACACCTATGAGTGGCTGAGAGAGAATGAAATAGGATCTGATAGAACACAAACAAAGTAGCAACGCGCAACAAAATGGTTTTAACAGAGGTCAAGCATGCTGCAGACGCCTTTCCAGGGAAAGGGGGTAAGGGAGAAGGGAAAAATCAACCGCAACTGACATTTTATTTGTTTTCCAAGTCAAATGGGAAACATACATCCTTCCTTATTGCCTTAAGACCTACAGTGCAATACCAGTCCCATGGTGGTCACACAGAGAGGGAGAAAAACAGAAGTCACATGATGAGATGGTGCACATCAATTTCCAGTAAAAACAATATTGTGTTCATTTTCCTCTCACGCCGCACGGATACAATATAAATGGGGAGTAAAACACAGCTAAATACTTTCGGTCGCACAGCCGTTCGTCAGCGGCGATAAATGAAAGGTTCTACAGCGGGACAAAGGTCCCTGCACTGCTGCCAGCCCCATTTCTTGATCTGCTGCAGCTCATAGGGTTATGCTGCCGCCCACAGGCCAATAGGAATATTGCACCAAAGAGGATTTTGCTGCTGCAAAAAGAGGTGTCCTTCCACCTGCCTGGAAATAAATGATTTAAAATTGTACACGTATTAAATGCTCATATATATGTCTGCAAAAATTCACTGAAGAAATTCGTAACTGCAGTTAAGGGTTCTTCAGTTGAGCGAAATGTCACTGGAAGTTCCTCCCACTGATATTATTAGTTTCACGTAGATCTTCCATATTTTATAAACAATTATTTGTATGAAGAGTGCATGACACCTATGAAAGCATAACAATAACTAAGGAGGGATCTGAGATCATAAACTGCCATCAATCTGAACAATATAGCGCTATACAGCACTTTCAAATCCACTTAAACTTTGTGAACCTCATGAGGTTAATCTATCCTCTCAGATATAAAGACTCTCTAAAAATGATTTTTGGCTGCCTGAGTGTCCCCTCTGCCCTTTTCTCAAGGTCTCCACCCTGTGATGGAGATAAATACAGGGTCATTCACTTGGCCCAAGACAGAGCAGAGTGGAGCAGGATCACAGTTAAAGAGTGCTGTCAGTAGTGGTATGAGTGAGCCTTGATTTGCAACAAAGTGACATCATCAGACAGGATTTGGATCAGAGAGTCCTCTGGGGCTGCTCCTCTTTTGTCTCTCACATCCCTATTGTCAGTGCGATTGCACTGACCCAGCGCACGACGCCGGGCCACTCGGGCTAACAAGCGCTCGTGCATATCCTGGAGCACTGAGACGCGCAGCACGCGCGCGGACAAACGCACGCGCGCACAAACAACTGCATTCACAAGCACTCGCACGTTAACTTTACGACAGGAAGTCAGGATTTCAGAATAGATTTTTTTTATCAGCACAAAGTCCAAGGGTGTGGCTTCAGAGCACAGTGTGCCCCACAACGTGCCTGAATACAGCACAAGAAGCTGGAAGTTGGGTATAAAGGAAAATCCCAGTTCTTAGAATATGGGGTTTACATCATGTGGTTCACCCACATCCACAGTATAAAGTGCTCTTAATACAGCTCTCCCTGTTCAATATATGACAAAAAGTATGTCATCACATCACCATAAATTACAGTAGAAATGTGCTGGTGTTTTGTAAAATAATATGTTGTATAAACTGTACATACATGGATATTTATTGGCGCAAATATTGTGGCACTTTGCACACCTGCCGTGAATGTGAAGATGCCATGTATTGAAAATATTAGGACTGGTGAACAGACCCGGTAACTTCTTTAATCCAGAAATTAATAGCCAGCAGATTGTGGACTAAGAATTGGCCTAACTAAATGGCCGTAATCTAAAAAAGACTGCCACCCTACTTAAAAAGCGTGCCACTGAAGTATAGGTGGAACATTCTGGAACATTAAATTTCCAGAACCTAATCTACAGCCTCACCATTCTCATTGTTCCTGGATACACAAAAGGCCTTGCTCCAAGCAGTTTGACACTAATGTAGCAGTGTAGCATGATGGCTAGGGCTTGTGCTAAGAATAGGAATGGAAACTGGGCTTGAACAGGGCTTCATGGAAGGCTGTCGGTCAGATTCTCTCCCGCACCGGGGTTGTATCCTTCAGGCAAGTACTTTATCTGAATTGCTTTAGTAAAATATCCTGCTTTATAAACAGATTTTATGTAAAAATGTGCTCTGTGTAAATGGTTCTGGATAAGGGTGCTAAATGCCAAAATGTAATGTGCCTATCAAGTAAATGGTGAAATATTACAGCCATTCAAATGTTCATATGTTACATTTCAGAAGGCGAAGTAGCTACGGTTCACATTTCGGCACTGCGGCCTTTCGGTGTGCTCTGGCTCCGCAATCCTGCCATGTCCTCCTCGCATTACAACAACATTACAATTCAATAGCAACGAGAAAACAATGTAAACTGGGCTGTTGAGAAATGGTAGCTGATACGTTTCACCGTGATTTCCTTTGCTGTTCATTCTCGGCGTGAAAAGAGTATGTAATCACCAGACATTCTTATCTGCATGGCACAACATAGATACCGCTCCTTGAAGCCTACGTCTCATCTTTCAGTAGAACATGCTGCCTGCAACCAAAGTTTTGTTTTTTATAACGCGTTCATATTTGACATCACATCTTGGGGCAACATATGTCCATATAGCGAGTGTGCATATTGCCTCTGTTTGTTGTATAAAATAAACAACCCATAACAAGATAAAATGCCAGTACAGGACAGCATAGAGGTTTGACAACTGACAGTCCGTAGAATTGCAGATGTCAAATACTACACTTCCAATTTACAACACATAGGGTTCCAGCCCTTCTCTCTCACATGCTCATACACACATACACAAATAGAACACTTGTTTCTCGCACAGCAGAGAGGGGAATGGTGTATACTCAGCAGGTTATTACAGTCACACCCGCAGTCCTCTCCTGCATCCAAGCCCTCGGTCTTCAAAAAACGGAATTCCGAACTAATAGCTTAAACTGAAGTATTATTTTAATACTTCAATAGAAATAACCTAATTCCAACATTCTGAGAGAAACAGGTTCCTTGCTCTAGGCTACTGCGTAATGGTTGAGAGAAAGTATATAGCTTGTCACTTCAGATTAGAGAGCTGCGCCTCTGTGCCTTTGAATGAAAGGCAGACCCGGTAATAGGAAGTGTAGATATTAGAGTTAATAAAATAATGTGGAAGAAGATATATGTGCAACTTGACCAAGTACAGCATAGGGAGAGACGTGCATTAGCCTGTTCACTCAACTATTGGAGCCTAACCTCTAATGACATTTTACCCACAGTGGGACTGAGAGAAATAATGTATACAATATGTCATGGGTATTTGTGGGGTCACACACACTGTGTACATTTAATGCAGCTTTTCTCTGAGATCCTGCCTGTCAGCCCATATATTATTTAATAAAATATTTCACAATGTGCTCTACCTCAAATTTGGCTGTTCTGTGTCTATGTAAATCTGTGGAAGGCTGCACCAAGTAGTTTCTGCATTCTATACTCACTTAGGAGGTTTACATAATCTCAAATGACCCATTATGGCGCGTTCACGTGCACTGGGCGGTATGCTGTGAAGACCACTGCCTGACAATCAGACAAAGTCAATTTGCTCACTCACAATGCTCTTTGTCTTTAACACAGACATGATCATTGAGCAATTGCATGTTATTCTCACCAGACAATGCATTTAAAAAAATGGCAAAACAGATAATGAATGAAAATGGCAAAACAAATAATGAATGACCAACGTTAAACACAAAGGGCCTGATTTACTAAGATCTTTAGCATGTGCAACATCTTTTAGCACATGCAAAACCAATAACATGACCAATGATTGGTCACAGTATTTGTTTTGCACCAATCATTTGTTGTGTTATTAGTTTTGCGTGCGCTAAAAGGTTTTGCACACGCTAAAGATCTTATTAAATTGGGCCCATAGTGCTTTGCAGTTTAGAGGCTAAGGTTGGGCACATAAAGTACACGCCTGGGCAAAATCAACATTTACCCTTAACATTTTCTTGAAAACAAAATTTAATTCAAGTGTTCATCTTTTTTCTTCACAAAGACAGTTTGTTGAGTTCAGTCATAATAATCAAATTCAACTCAGCAAGCTGTGAAGGAAGAATTTTAAAATTGCATTCATTTGTAAGTCAAAGGTAAAGCCAAATGTTTACTGTCTCCAGGCCATGATGGGCACCGGGCTGAATTTATGCAGGCGTTTGGAGAATGACTGCACCTGGGAGCGCTAAAAAGGTATGGAAGGCGGGCTAAAGGTTGCTTCTCTTAGGCAGACACAACATGTAGCGAAGGCGGTATTCAAACAACAACAGTTTTTAAAAATGGCCGCACTGGGCGAGAAGCCCCTGTAAACACTTTATGATGTAGTGCTGGGGTGTTTAATTAAAACAATAAATCCAGCGGGCGCATTAGCGGAGCGGCTCTCTCGTGACCTCCGACTCGCTCGGCCCGCATCGAGACACTGCATTAGAGGCTCTGTTTCACCTTCCGAGTGGACCTCAATTCACCAGACTGGGAACACGGTGAAGCAAATGGCCTTTATTACTCTCCACATTCAGAAATGATTTCAGTCATATTTCACTCAATGGTTATGGGATGTGGACTAAAACAGCATGCACTTATTGTGTTTTTTTTATTTTTTTTAACAGCGGTATGTTGTGTCAAAGAGACGGAGCAGAGAGAGCGATTGTGGTCATCAACAATTGTGCTGTTGCAATATGAAGGAGGTGTGTCCTCAAATTAATGTGGTGACGGAGCGCGCTTGTTTTAAGGACTGCCACACTATGGCCTTTCTAAATCCTGAAACTGTACACTACATAATGAGTCATGAATAGTATGTGCTACTTTATTAAACAATAAGTCCTGAACAATCTTCTGGACAGAATGGCAGAAATTCATGTCAAGTTTGCTTGAATTCCTCATCAAAGTATAAGCAATTTATTTTACTGTAAACTATATCTAGATATAGCAAACTATAGCAAGATTCAAAAACGGCGTTTGCCATTGTAAAATATGGCTGAACTTACCACTCCTACCCATTGGATGGTGTAATGTTATACTTAAAAGATCACCGCAATGGGGATGTCTCAGTGGCGTAGCCTGTAGAGCACCGTCCATATGCTCATTGCGAGCCGTGACGTCGGCGGTTCGAATCCGGCCACGCGACCTTTGTCGCATGTCTTTCCCTCTCTCTCGCTCCCAGTCACAGTTTCTCTACACTGTGCTGTCCAATAAAAAAAATAACTAAAGAAGGCCTAAACATTTTTTGTTTTTTAAATAAATAAAAAAACGATCATAGCAAGATTATTCATTTATCATTTATCCCTGTGTCGTCATGGGGCTGTAAGTTACTCTGGATAAGAGTGTCTAAATGGCTACTGTAACTGGAGAGGATGCAAGCAGACCTCCATCATTTATATTTAAAAATACTTTGGATATCAACTGTTGGCTGTATTAGTCATATAAAAAACGACAGAGCCATTGTACAAGTAATGAACCAAGACATATTAATGTTTATTTGTTAGTTTTTTTTAATTGTGCATTTATTTTTTGTAAGAAAAACACACTTAATAGCTAATGGTTTATAAGGCAGGTTACTTCAAATGGTCGGACGTACAATTCAATAGTTTTCAAGGATAAACTACACAATAATCACGTACAGTAGACGCAGTATCTATCTGGGTGTTATTGCTTAATGCCATTATAAGAGGAATGATTTCAGAAGTAACCGATTAATTTAGTAGCAAAAGAAAAGTATATTTGGAATCACATTTAGAGGTTGTGCAATTCAGTAGCTCAGAATCATTGCGTGCATACAAGACATGTTCACACTCATCTCTGTCAGTCTGGCCCTGTTGCCTGGGTTTCCATTCATGGCTAATGTATCCTTTGGATACAGCCTGCCACCCTACTTAAAAAGCGTGCCACTGAAGTATAGGTGGAACATTCTGGAACATTAAACTTCCAGAACCTAATCTACAGCCTCACCATTCTCATTGTTCCTGGATACACAAAAGGCCTTGCTCCAAGCAGTTTGACACAGAGCAGAATATCGGCTTAAAGGGTAATTCCACCGATAAATGTTTTTTTAAATGATTTGTGGAAAAGTAGCTCTCCTCCTGATTAAAATGAGCTTTCAGCCAACTTTCTACCTGTAGTGAGAGCAGAAATATAGCCCCAAACTACTGTGCATGTACCAGGTACCAGGTACCTGCTTTACTGTGAACAACAACGGCCAAGAGCGCTTACAGTTTATGGCCGATGTCAGACAATGCCAGTCACAGGTTGCCACGCCCACTAAATAACGTTACCGGAGCGGAGGACGAGGGGCTGGGCTGGGCATTTTACTGCTAGTCCTGCAGCGTCTCATCGAGACTAGAGCCCACATTACTCACTGGCAAGTCAGCCACTAATGTAACAGTTCTACTGAAAAAATACCACCACCATTAGCTGGAGTCAACAGAAAAACGGGGGAAATACAGCCAATAATTTAAGAAAACACAGCCCTTCATTTAGCCTATCTACTTTTGGTATTGTGAAATGATATTAGCTAGCCTCGCCAGCAGTCTGCAACACTTAATGTTACCAACGTATGGTAATTACCACAATGGCAACTGAAATGAAAATGTTTGCTGTAATGAGTGGTACCGGGGTACAGTTTCATGCCGAAACAGTCCAAGATTGGCAGCGCGTTCGGGCTCAAATCAGAAAGCCTTCCAATTATGACAAAATCTAGTAATATATTAAAAACATAACAATTTTCAAAATGGCAAAAAGCTGATGTTATGGAAAGCAGATTTTAGTCACCTTTCTTTAATGTCAAGAAGCCGTGGCTAACAACAGATAACGCACAAGCCCAGAAAAAATACATTGCTCCTGTAATCGATTGCTCAACGATTATGGTCAGCTCGCTAATGTTAGTCCACTTTTCATGGTCATTTATCATAATATAACGCAAGTTGACATGGTTTATTTTGGCCAAATATCTTTAAGAAATAACGTGTCAATGTAATTTTCTGACATTATAATAAAAAAATGGCAATAATGGCTAGCTTGATCTACGATGTGTCCCTACTGACACGTCATTGCTTTCCCCCTCGCTGGCTCCGCCTACGTGTCTCACTTACATGCCCACTGACAGCACTCTAGTTTTTTTAAAAATGCAGAAGAGGTAGAGGTATAGGTCAAAATGAAAAATCTTATCTTTATCTGCGGATATTTCAGTACAGAAATTATTTTGGCCAACCACAAAAAAAGACTTAATTAGTTGTGCCTTAATCTGTTAAATAAGGTTAATGTTGTTTTTCGGTGGAATTACCCTTTAAACAATTAGGCTCTGTTATCTATCCTAATGCGCAGCTACAGTAAGCGAGCTACACCTATGTATGGTTATGCAAAAACACTGGAAAACTTATAAAGCATGTATGTACTATGTTCTCTGACAAAAATGTCCGTCAGACCACTCAAATGATATTTTCAAGACTTTGTCAGGAGTTAAGGGTTATGGAGTATCTTATAACAACTTTGTTTTTGTTCATTTGGTTTTTATTTTTATTTTTACCAATGCTATATCAATACAAGTACTAGTAAATAAATAATATTATTATTTATTAATGAGTATAGCATACATATTGTAATAGTATACAAGAAATGTGCAGGAAGCTGAATACATTATAAATTATCAAATTATCACAAATTACCTCTACTCCAATCCAGTATACAGTTAAATAGAATTTGATCAGATAATGGCTTTATTGCAGTATACTGCATTTTTTCCCAGGCATGTTATATTTAACATAATGAAGGCCTTTTTAATCTAAATGAACTGAATGCATTGAATGGAACAAGATCCCAGAATGCACTCATTTCCCAGACAAGACAAGAATGGGCATTTAGTACTTGGGAAGTCTGGCTACAGATTACATAGACATATACCACATTTTGGAAATTGCATGAAAATGTTTGTTAGTGTATCTCTGCTTTAACTGTACATAATGTTTTTATGACAGCATTTTTGCCAGCGTTTGGTTAGATTTTCACAAGTTTCCACAGCTGAACACCCTAAAGGCCACTGGACCCCTGGGAACCCGACAGGACAGGAAAGCAGATGTTTCCTTTGGGCTGACAGGTGACTGCATACCTGTGCTCACTAGCGATCGGCACGGAATCACGGGAGTCAGCCCAACTCATCTCCCCTCAGATGACGAATGGTCACCATGGTCACGGGCACCATATCATGGGTCCAGCGTAAAAGTTTGTACCAAAAAATGAGGCGTGTTGAGAGGCAAGTGATGCATAGTTGGACATGAGATGTTCTAACCACTGCTTGTCAATCCTCATTAGAACATGGGGAGAGCGCGCATGCACGCAAATACCACCCGCTTCACAGGTAGACCCAACGCTTCTTTTCCCCCCCTTTCTCTATATTTTTGCTATCATACACGCAAGATAGAGTTTTAATCGTTAAGCTCCTTGGATAAGACAAGCTTACGCGTACACGTACACGTAGATTTTTAAAACCAAACTTTGTGGATGAATGTCATTGCAACTGAGGCTTACCAAGCTGCATGTCAACCTTTTTATGAAATCTTAGCTCTGTTAATTGTAACGTATTCATTATTTTCACAATGCCATTTTTATGCAACCCTACATTCCTGCCAGGTCTATATTGAAAAGTAGATTTTAATCTCAATGAGGCTCACCTAGTTAAATAAATTAAAAGCAGTACATGCATCCTCCAATATGCGTAAATTCAACCAGCTCTTTTAAGCTGGGGTACTGTGCAGCTAATGCAGGCAGATGCCCCACAGATGCCCCACACCCGATTCATCAGATAGTTGCTACTATGAAGTGAGGTGATGGCCAATTACGCTTGACATAATGGTTAAGCAAGCTATAGCTAATTATGCATTACCCCACAGAATCCCTGGTCACAGTCAGTGCCAGGATGTTATGGATTCTATCCAGGCCAAAAAGCTCATCAATGTACTGTGCATGAGACAACACTTAAAAAGTGACTTCATCATTAAAAAAATATATATTTAATAAAATTTAAAAATGATATTTTGATCCTTATCATCTCTAGTCTTCTCTTATATTTTTCACAATGGCGAGAACTGAAAACAAGGCTTTTCAAACTTCACACAATCAAGCTTCCAATATAAATATCTGACAAATCAATGTAATGTATGACAAACACCAATTCACCTTTTTAACTTACTGTGCTCTACATCTGCTATGTCTCCAGTCCACCTCCCCTGCTAACTTTTCATCCCAATTGGTCTGCAGTCACAGCCTGAACACACCAATTTTTCATCTTAATATACTAATTATAGGACTCTGGAATACTCAACATAGTCCTTAACAAATGTTCTCAAATCTATTCATACATTTGGGAGTTTCACCTTTTAGAGAATTTCAAGTTATGTATGAAATTAAATTAATGTACTTTCAAATAAGTCTATTTGATATTTTTTTTACCAGTGTATTATTTTGTGTAAATTAACTCAGTAATTTCACTGGAATTTGAAAATTGGTGAGTCAAACCATTGCTTACAAAACTCTGCCAAAACAATTCAGTGGCATTCCATTATCTGCCAGCAGAGGGCAATTATAACAGCAAGACACTGAAAAATAAATCACGCGGAACACATTATGATTTGATAAGGAGATACAGAGTGGCTTATATAAAAAAATGTGTTTTGTTTCTCTATATTTGTTTTGTTTTTCTATATAAATATTTATATATTTTTTTGTTTTATTTAATACCCAGTCTCAATACATAATCATACAATGCTGAACAATGGCAAACCACATACCATACATGACATTTCCAACAGGATGTCCTTTTCAAAAGATTTCCGATTGAATGCATTGTTGTCACAGCGAATCTACATCCCACGGAGTTGTTCTGATAATTAAATTACAGTATTTTCCTTCCGTAATAGTTCTCTGTCACCCACCCCACCCCTTCCCCTTGTATGATTTATTTGCAGTATGTTTCAGCGGTGTGTTTTTGTTTTGTACCAAGGCCGAGTTAGTCAGCCCATGCAAGACTCTGGGGCTGTTGAATTAAAGCTGAATCAAAAAACAGTGATTCTTTTTTTTCTTTCTTTTTTTTTAATCAATAAATAAACATTAAGAATCCCTTGTATGCTTTATATATAAAATGTCTGGCTGTTGGAACAATCACCACCTCCATATCAAGTGGAGAGAGTGGAAAGGGTGGACACAAGGACACTTCCACCCATTTGAGCCAGGCTGCAGTAGGAGAATGACAAAGCCAGGGTAGATCCCACAGAGCCCTAGTGAATTATACGCCATTACTTCATAAAAATACGGGATCTGCTCCAGTGGATATGCATACTCACTCACTGACCATTCTAGTATATATCGTACATATTCTGGGGGTATTTTAGTGGAGCAATCAAGGTGAAGTAGAAGTATATAGTGGCAGGCAATGGATTGGACAGGGCTACACTGCCATATGGAGTGCCCCGTTAAGCAGTTTCTTTACTTCCCAGTTGTGTCCTTTTGACAGTGGAAGGTGCATGCCGTTTAAAAACCCTGTAGAACTGTTGATAATGGGAGAGGAGGCATTAGGATGGAGGGAATTCCATTTTGCTTCATTTCAGACCAGCGAAAGACAATCCAACTTCACCTTATGTGTAATGAAATTAACATTGGCTTGGACAGCGCACTTGCTGCTACTGTATTTGCAAACCAGAATGTGACTGGTTTAGCATTGCAGGTTTACAGTTACCATTTACCTGCAGTGCTTGTTTTCAGGGGGAAGCAGACATGGATATACTATATAAATAACGGTATATACATATGGTACCAAAACAGACTGGAATTTAGGTAGTCACCCATTTCATTTTAGGTTAAGGTGTGTTTTCAAGTTATTTACTCTTTTCCCTAGTGTGTCTGTCTTGTCTTGCTTGTCAGTTTGTTCAATTGTTGGGGCGGGGGGTTGTTATATGGGTTCCATTATTAAAACAAGAGACATTTTTTTTTAGTTACTGAGTACATAGACATTCAAATATCAATAGACATTTTTCATAAGAAGAGCACCGCTTGGCCAACTTTCTTTGAATTGCTGAGCAAATACCATACTGTGGGTTAAATGAATGTCTCTCCAATCTAGGATTAACCTGTGAATTCACAAAGCAGTTCACATATTTGTCAGGAGTCATCCTGCATAATCTTATGTAGAATGTAATGAGCACAATCTGCTCTACAAATTAATACACATGAACATAAGGTAAAGGACAACGGTCTACTCATCTCCTACAGTGAAGTATAATTAACACTTTTTTAATACAGATATCTGTCATTAGGCTACAGCTTTTCAAATTAAGGAGGTGTCATGAAAGCGTAATTCTACATTGAAATAAAAAAGTATTGCATACGTATTAATACATCCTTTAATTGCAGTTAGAAAAATAGCACAGTTGCAAATTCAGAATGCTCCGAAATCAGTCTGGTAGTCGGCAGATATTCATATCAAAATGATGAAATCCACATAGCCCATACCATCTTCATATAACTATATTCTCTAGATTTCGTTATTGCCACTATAACAGTATTTAAAATGATATACTAACGTGTTAGTAGGCTATACAAATTAGATTACCTCACTAATTTGCAAACAGACGTAAACAAGAAATATAATAGTTAGCCAAAAATAGTTTGTATTTTGATGTTGCAACTGCATCATTTTGGTGTAGGTGCGGCGACACCACCAAAAGGTTCATTACATCAACCAAATAAGAGATAACCACTATTTTACCGAAAAAAACTGGGTAATAAACACGGTTATCTGCAGTAACTTGTTAGAGGAAAATACGAGCACCCTACAATGTGTCTGTTGACGAGTTGGCTACTTGGCTTGTGAATGTGAAATCGAGGCTACTGCAATAAAATCAATCTGGTCACCTGATCTGTTTGAGAAAAAGTCACGTGATCACTGTTCCATCCTCGCCATTTTGAGTGTAGCGTGAGAGAAAGAGACCACTTTTTCTGCAAAGGAGAAAGCTCAAAGTCTTTCATGTGCTGAGGCCAAAGATCACTTGAGAATTGCTGGATCAGTAAGTAGTCGCCGACCCAAAGCATAAAAGTTGTGTCACCTCGGATGTCAGCTAATTTAGTAGGAAAGATAATTTATTGCGCTAATATTCTGTGTGTTTTTGGTAGCTAGATTGCTTGAGTAGACTTCTGTATGGTTGGCAATGCAGTTGTCATGCCATGCTCCTGCCCCCTTTCATATTGGCTGGATTCATGGATCCCACGCCCCTGTTAAATCAGATATAGCTAGCTTCTTCTGAGTGTTGAGCAGTTGTATGGTATAGCGTGACAAGCCTTATCAAAAGTTATGTTAAAAGACCGTAGGCACACGAGTTGGCCAGCTGCATTTAAGGATATTGTATTTTTAACCTAATCGGTTCAGTCCGCTGACGCTCCGTGCTCATATCTGTGCTTATGTATTCCTTGGGCATGTTGTTCATGGAGGTTGCTGGCTGCCGATTTCGCTTTTTTAAATCGTAAATTGGTTCTCTAACTTATGGTTAACGAGCTACAACAGGTGTTACGCGCTAACGTTACTTTAGTACTCGGTGTACAGCGTGATCCCATATGTTTGAGATCGAGATAGTGTTAGTATTAACCAATTATTCATCTTTACGTCGTCAGCTAGATGTTTGTATCATATCAAACGCAGCAATCTTCATACCATTTTAGCAAGATCTAATTACTGTAGATCTAGGAAGCTGCCCTCTTAATCCCAGAGTTTGATTACCTCTAGTTTTGTGAATTCAAATTGGGAAGCGTTATGACCATGTGAATAAAAATAGTCATGATCCTGTCTTTTAATAGAAAGTAAACCGCATTCAACTAAAAATAGGAAGTAGAAAACGGGAACATGGTTTCTGGTCGAACGAAAGTGTAAAAATGTGATTCCCTCACCGATGAGAACGTATTTTAACCCTAGGAAAAAGAGCGCGTCTTCTCAATGTTGTACTGATGAAACCAATCGCTACAATGACGCGGATTCGCCAAAAACCACATGAAAGTTTAATTAGCTTCTGCAAAAGATAAATTGGGCAGCGAGAGGAAGAAAAGGCTGGAAAAGGAAGTACACA
This sequence comes from Ilyophis sp. 1 JC-2022, assembly GCA_022702515.1. NCBI lineage: Eukaryota > Metazoa > Chordata > Actinopteri > Anguilliformes > Synaphobranchidae > Ilyophis > Ilyophis sp. 1 JC-2022. The sequence goes on along the minus strand of CM040399.1, from coordinate 43,896,926 downwards.
TTACAGCACCCAAGGCAAAAAGAAACTTGGCACAATTTTTAGTTTTCAATTTGAAGAACCAGCAGGAATCCCAAGAGAGTAACACAGGCCATGATACATGAGTTCATCAGTGGATAATATGTAAAGCTAGTGCAGTTAGAGGGTAGTTGGCCCACTTGTGGCATAATTATATTCTGTATAATACACATGCATGTACATACACACACAGTCCTGTATTCATATCTTTGTGGGGACGTCCTAACCTAACAATAATCCTAAACCATAACCCTAGCCCTAACCCTAAACATAACCATAACCATAATTCTAACCCTAACCCTAAACCCAACACACACACTTCTGCTTCTGGATCTTGGCTGGGGTAAACTTGCATTAACTTTGGGGGGGTCAAAGTGGGCAAAGAACTCCAATGAGGCTTAGCATCGCTCATCAGGATGATTGGTGTTATTCTCTTGTTTTGGTGGGGAAGAGACTATTTCCATTGAATAGGAACTCCACCCTCCAGCATGTACAATGGTAAAGGAACCCTTGAGACCTTTGAGAACTTCCTGCATTAATTTGCTGTGATCTAACAAAGCAAGACTGCAGCTTCAGGTTGGCGTCCTAGCTCATTGTACACTTGGTGCTAAATAACCAGCATAGGGGAAAATTCAACAGAAACTGTCCATATAAAAATAGGCTATTTGATATGTTCAGTGACGAGTCGATTTGTTCTAGCACAATAGTTGGCAAGGAATGTACTGCAGATGTGGACTGGTTTTGCGGTGGAGGTTGGGCTGGGCGATAATGACGATATTGTGGTGGTGGGAAACCAAGGAGGCACAAAACTTGCCTTTGAACCAATAATTGTTCTCAAGCTGTTTTAGTCCCCCTCCCCTTTAATTAACAATCAAGAAATTTATTGGCTGAATAATCTATACTAATCGATATAGCTTCCACTTATTTTGTGGTATTGCTTTACATCACAAAAATTTGTAACATTTCCCCATATCCACAGATTGTTTGTGGATATGTTTAGCCAACGCTTTGTTCTTTATTGACAACATAAAAATCAGTTGTTAATCTATTACCAGATCAGTTAATAGATTCTATGACCCCAGATTCTGCAGTTTAAATGCAGACGAATAAGCAGAATTTGTTTTACATTTGTTGGCTAGCCTATGGATTGTTGATAAATAAACCCGTTTTAATTTATTTCCCTTGATTAACAAGTGTGCCAGTTAGCTGAGTAATACACAGTGCGCTTGCTTTCCCTTCTTCATGTCAAGTTAGAGAATGCAAATTAAAGCATTCAGTTTAGCCAAATCAATTAATCATTACACTAAATCACTCTGCTAACTATGTATCTGTGAGCGCCAAGAGCTCTGGTAAGGTTCCTTGGTTTCCATACAGAATATCGTACATGGTCATTATCGCAAAGCCCTAAGTGGAGGTGTGATGGTATTTGCTGTAGTACATCATGGCCGGAGGTCATGGTTTCTGTTTATTGACGTCTCCTTGACTGCGCAAGGCTGTAGAGACCGACCGTACTCTGCCCCGACACTTGTGAACACACTGTAGCTTCATACAGGAAAAGTTTGTCTTGGCGAAGGGCCTTGGGGGAGGGGGCATAGACTACATTTACAGCTTTAAAACATAAATGCAACTTTATCAGATAGTGTTTCTTTGGACTACACGCGCAGCAGGCAGTCAGGCACAGCATGAGGTGCATAAAATGATGCATCTACCCATGAAAACCATCGCACACTTGTAATGTAGGAACCGTAAAAATGAAAGCGTCTTTTCTTGAAAATGTCTGGCAAAAAATATCCAGTTTCCAAATTCCACAACTTTAAGGGTTGTTTCTCCTGACTTATTTTAGTTCAATTGGAAAATGCATCAGAAGAAACTGTCCGTAAAGTGATCCATTCATATCTACTGTATATCTGGCAGCAAAGTGATAGTTTGAGTGATGTGTTGTGTACTGTTCCGGTGTACTTTACAGCTTAATCCCACCCCCCAATTCCCATAGAGATCCATTCAAATGCAGAGAGGTATAGTATTGCTTGTAAGAGTACCTGAAAATAAGAGATTATTTTGATGATGTGGGTCACAGACACCAGGAAGTCATGGCATGCAAAGGATATGCAACCAAATACTAAATATTACGATTTATGTTTGTTAATTACTTTTGATCCCCTAAAATGGGTGGGACTATATATGAAAATGGTATACATATATACAATTGCTACACGTTTCATCCGATATGGATGTAAACACGCTCAAATTAAAGCTGAAAGCCTGCACTGTTCCATTCCTAATCCAATATGCTGGAGTATAGAGCCAAAACCACAAAAAGATGTTTTGCTGTCCAAATACTTTTGAATTTGGACAACACTGTATACGAGAATTCAGTTCTGGCATGCTGCAGGGAGCAAATAGGTCTAATAGTGTGTGGTCACCACAACACCTAGTCACGTCTGAATTTTAGGCCTATGCAGAACCAAGATTTATTTTCCCATTGTCACATGAACGTTTGAAATATTGTGGTCCGTAATGACTAAGGTTATGTTCCTTTCCCTCATACCTACAGCACGGGAATGTTTGCTTCTTTTCTCAGTTGTATTGTGTTTTCTGCCGTTAGGTATGGAGGAGACCAGCAGTGTGGCACTTCTGGTCCCCCACACACGGGAGCAGCAGATTGTGGCCTTCACTCCGGAGCTGGAGGCCACCATCGGGGCGCACCTGCAAGACGAGAGCGGCAAGCAGAGGCAGGCCACCGACTCCCTGATCCAGGTGATCGAGAAACTGAGCAAAATCGTGGAAAAGCGGCCGAGGCGTTGCTCGCTGTCGGGGAAGAAGAGGCCCCACCTGCCCTGCGCCGCTGTCCCACTGCAGGAGAACAGGGGGGAGGATGAGGATGCACCCTCTAAAAGGGCCAAAGGAAGTGAGGGGCCCACGGGTGGCGCCTCCGAGGAGGAGTATTACCACCTGGAAGGCGCGCAGGAGGCCTGCGGCCACAGGACTGTCACCTGTTACCAGTGCAGCCTGTGCAGGTTCACATCCCCGGTGCTCTCCCAGCTGAAGGAGCACCTTCAGCAGCACGACGAGCAGCAGAACGACGTCATTCTCATGTGCTCCGAGTGCTGTTTCACCTCTCGTCAGCAGGAGGAGCTAGAGTCACACATCAGGGAGCACTTGAGCACTGGAGACGGTGCACTTAAAGACAACCTGTTGGAGCTGCGGAGCAGCATGGAGAAAGGGATGGAGTTCTTTGGGGAGGAGGCTGGTGGCCTCCAAGCAAGTGCCGAGGACGAAGAGGCCAAAGCCAGCCGTGAAGGCGGCGCGGTGGGAGCGCCCACGAGGAAGAAGTGGTACAGCTACGAGCAGTACGGCATGTACCGCTGCTTGATCTGCAGCTACGTCTGCGGCCAGCAGCGCATGCTCAAGACGCACGCCTGGAAGCACGCCGGCCTGGTGGACTGCTCTTACCCCGTATTTGAGGACGAGTCAGAGATGCCCTCCGTACAGGTCCCTGCCCCTGCCGAGGAGGCCGTAGTGGTCCTCACGTCTGTTGACGGCACGCCCGAAACCCTGCACGCCACCCCTTCCTTCCAGATCAACCTCTGCCCCACGCCGCCCGACTGCCAGGAAAAGCCTGCCGAGGAGCCGGAGGAGGCCGACGCCCCCAAAGTCCCTGTGGCAGAGGAGCCAGTGGTGGAGGTGCAGGTCACCACCGAGCAGGAGCAGGAGCCCTCCGGCCTGGACAGCCTCCTGTCCTCAGCGCAGAAGATAATCAGCTGCAGCCCCAACAGCGCCGGCCACGTCAACGTCATCGTGGAGCGGCTGCCCGGAGCAGAGGAGCCCGTCGCCAGCAAGCCCTTTATCATCAGCCATGACACGGAGGCCAGCAAGAGGCTGCTGACGGAGGAGCCCCACCCCGTGTACTACGAAGAGGAGGAGGTGGTGATCGGGTGGTGCAACGGTGACTCGCAGCAGGGCGGGGCCGAGCCGCCCGAGGACCTGCCGGCGGACGAGAACGTCCCCCCGGCTCGGAGGAGGACCCACTCCGAGTCCCTCAGGCTGCACTCGCTAGCCGCTGAGGCCCTGGTCGCCATGCCGACGCGGACCCCCGAGCTGATGAAGGCCAGCATCAAGAGCATCGTTGAGCTGAGCGCGCAGAGTCCCGGCGTGGGCCCGCGGTTTGTGGAGATCGCCTCCGCCGGCGAGGAGCTGGCCGCCATGGAGGACGCGGCGGGCCTTGAGCTGCAGGCCCCACGCAAGGACGGCGCGGCCGAGGGCCCGGCCAAGGCGGGCATCAGCGTGTCCCTGCTCACCGTCATCGAGAAGCTGCGGGAGCGCACCGACCAGAACGCCTCCGACGAGGACATCCTGAAGGAGCTCCAGGACAATGCCCAGAGCCAGCCCGGCGGTGAGGGCGCCGCGCCCGAGGGAAACCTGGTGGAGTTCATCCCCGACAGCGAGAGGCCCTACCGCTGCCGCCTGTGCCGCTACAGCAGCGGGAACAAGGGCTACATCAAACAGCACCTGCGCGTGCACCGCCAGAGACAGCCTTACCAGTGCCCCATCTGCGAGCACATCGCCCAGGACAGCAAGGACCTGGAGAACCACATGATCAACCATTGCAAGACACGAACGTACCACTGTAAGCAGTGCACCGAGACCTTCTACTACAAGGTGAGGAATTGTACCATTTATTTTTGCTGCGGACGGTGCAAATCAACCCAGAGACCTACTGCTGTAAAGCTGTAAAGGGAAACTGCCGTGTCCCACCATTTAGTGTAGAGTTGTCGAGCGATGGCTTCTTTATTGCTCCAATCCAAGCCATAAAGATAAGGCAAAATAAACTGACTGTGAAAGCATCAGCAAGACGCTGTTTCTATCTATTTATTTAGTTTAAACCAAAAGGTTTGCACGAGAGCCTGCTTCATTGCAGTCCACCATTTTTAGTCCATGCAGTCTAAGAGAAACTGTTAAGAAATTTAGATTTTAGGCAGCATCTTAGGCTGTCATGAACATAAAATTCAGACTTTGGAAGGTGCAGGAGTTTAATTTCTGCTTGTGGAAAAGTTATTTGCGGAGATCTCACTCCATCATGGTGCTCTTGATGATTTGTAGAGTCAGCTGAGGAATCACGAGAGGGACCAGCATGGGCTCGGAGACTCCGCGGCAACACTGATACCCGTCACCGAAACAACGGCTGCCATGGAGGAGTCTGAGGAGAAGACTGCCGATGAGGGTACGGAACAAGACATCCTTGTCACAGATGAAGAAGAGATGGCGAATACACAAACATGATCACAATGGTATAGGGGTGGTCAATATGACCATTATATATCTTCAACAAAACAATGAAAAGTTGAGCCTTGACACGCCTTTTTACACAAATTGTGGAGCTCACCCTTCAAACAGTTCTGCAAAATCCCACAGTAACTATTTCACAGTATCAGTGAGTAATATGAATACATTTATATGCTATACATATAAATAATATTGGCATGCGTGTACCCTTGCCTCCACGTGCCCCAATCTTTGTCGATTTTGAACATGTATGTAGTGATTGAAGCGGACTTCTCATACTACAGAAACTGGTAAAAATTGTTACAACTAACTTGCAAAGCTTAAAAAATATATAAATACATTTTCATCATGATTATTTTGTTTATTAATCATATTAACAGAAAACATTGTGGTATGTATCATGAATCTTCCCTGCTCACTTTAAATGCATTTTATTCTGAGCTCTGTGTGTTCCAGTTTTCCTAATTTTCGGTTAATCCTAGTGAAGTTATCTGGGTAAGAATTCCTTTATTATAGTTTGTTTGTCCTGACTGTTGAGAAAATATTTGTTCCACTTTTATATAGCTGCCTGTAGCGCATCTGGGATTTTGTTTTTGCATTGAAATCTTGCTGCACATCTTTGTTCCAGATGCTTGCAGTGTCCAGAAGATCTACAAGTGTGACGTGTGCGAGTACAGCAGTTCCACGTATGTTGGGGTCCGTAATCATCGGAGGGTCCATAACTCTGACAAGCCTTACAGGTATGAGCTGAGCCCAGAGTACCATTAAAACAGATGGAGGCCTAAGCCATGGTGCACACAGTCCTCTCCAGGGGTGTGAACGCACAGCTTTGTAACTGTACAGGTGGGTACTTAACTCCCTGGAATCACCACTCTAGTCGTACTACGGCGTATGTGACTACAAGAGAAGCATTTCAACAAACGGGTATTGTCCCAAAGGTTCTAGCAGATGGAAGCATTTCAGGGTGGATGATACAGTGCAGTCCAAAAGCAAATGGAACAGTGACTGAGGTTAAAGTGCAGACTTTCAGCTTTAATTTGGTGGTTTTTACATCCATATCAGGTGAACAGTCTTGAACAGCCCTTTTTATACATAGTCCCCCCATTTTAGTGGACCAAAAGTAATTGGACAAGTTAACAAACTTAATATTTGGTTGCATATCATTTGCATGCAATGACTTCCCGATGCATGTGACCCAACAACATAAGACTCTTGATATCTTATTTTCAGGTACTCTTACAAGCGATACTATAACCTCTCTGCACTTGAATGCATCTCATGGGAATTGGGGGGTGGGACTAGATTTAGCTGTAAATTACACTGGAACAGTATGGAACACATGGTTTGTTAAATGGCTGTAAGTCATTAAGGGTCTGAGGTATCAAACCAGCACTCTGCTGCCAGATATTCAGTAGATGTGGATGGATCACTTTAAGAGTTTGTTCTTCTGACTTATTTTTTCAGAGTTCAATAGGAAAATTTGTCAGGAGAAACAACTCTAAAATGATCCATCCAGATGTACTGCATAACTGGTAGCAGTGTGATGGAATGAGGCTTGTTTGATGACTTACAGCGATTTAGCCAACCATGTGTTCCATACTGTTCCAGTGTAATTTACAGCATAATCAAGACCCCCCCCCCCCAAGAGTATTTTGATGTTGTTGGGTCGCAGACATCGGGAAGTTATGTCATGAAAAGGATATGCAAATAAATATTACATATGATGACTAAGTTTGTAAATTTGTCCAATTACCTTTGGTCCCCTAAAATTGACTGTATAAAAAGGGCAACATTTGCTACACGTTCACTCGATATGAATATAAACACCCTCAAAATAAAGATTCAAATCTGCGCTTTAACCTTATAGTCACTGTTCCATTTCAAATCCAACATGCTGGAGTCGAGCCAAAACAACAACAAATGTGTCACTGTCCAAATACTTTAGGACTGCACTGTATACGCCCTTCAGTTTCAGGATAAGGAAAGCTGTATGTTGTGTCCTCTGTATGCTGGTTTTTGTTCCAACCACAATTGCAACCCTTGAATAGTAATAGTAAGAAGCTCTTCATTGTTTTTAATTGGGTCCTTTTAAAGTCTGGTAAGAGATGGTTTACCCCCAAGGTCACATGTCAGAAATAACGAGGAATGCATGATATGGAAATTCTGAGGCTATTATCAGTAGCCAATAATTGGCGGTCAGCTGATGCTCGTAACACCTTGGTGTACATTAGGCCTATAGCACAAATGCGAACTGCAATCAAGTTCACATTAATGGAAGTAGATGATCAGGTAGACATCAGGAAGTCATGGCATTCAAAGCATATGCGATCAAATATTTTAAATGATTACTTTATTCTACATTGTTAAACTGTCCAATATTTTTTGATGCCCTCAAATGGGGGGGACTATGTACAAAAGGTTCTATAATTTCTAAACGGTTCATCTGATATGGATGAAAATAACCTCAAATTAAAGCTGACAGTCTGCACTTCATCGTCATTGTATCCTTTCAAACTCAGTGCTAGAGTACAGAACCAAAATAACAAAAAATGTGTCGCTGTCCAATGAATTATGGTGCTCACTGCACATAATTTTATTTGCAAGGAGTGTGCATGAGTCTAGAGAACTACAGAGTTTATGTATAGCTTTGCTTATGCGTTTTTCTACATACAATCCATTCATACACCAGAATACTGATTTGGGTTGTACACCTTATTCACGGATACAACGGCAGCACCCCAGCCGGGAATTGAGCCCAAACCGCTAAAGTTGCAAGCCTAGTTTCCTAAACATCATGCAACACTACCACTTGCAGAAAAAGTATAGACATTGCCTTCACCATTCACGGTTTAAATTATTTTATTTTTTTTAATTAACACAACCACAAGCAAATATGTCCTATTCTAAAAATCTGTTGAATCACAGTTGCATAGCTTATGCATAGACGCTCAAAAATAAACAAGCTACTCTCCGGCCTTGTGACAAACGGTCGTTAGTGTGGAAGATTCTAGTCGTCACTCGTTGCTTATGGTCAGGTGGATGTGCAGAGGGGCTTCAGAAGTGTGCTTATAATGCAAATTACCAGCAGAGGGCAGTAGCGCTACATCTAACCCATGGTTCACACCGCCTGCATCCTTACCGTACCACACACTCCATGCTCTTCGTGCACTCACTACAGTTCAGCAACTTTTCTACAGGAGTCTCAGGGATGGGAAAATCTTAAATTCATATGGCCGTCCACTGGGCAACCAATATCCCAAATCTGGTTGCCCAGGTTCACCGTTTAGCTACCCAGACATTCCTGCCCCAGTAAGCACTATTCCAAAGAACTAGTATGAAGATGATAAAATGGAAACAGAACGTGTTACAGCAGTTTATTTGCAAATAATTGATACAAGACCATTTTTAGACTGCAAGTATTCACACACAACAAATTTTCTGCTCGCGTATGCGCTGACGATGATATTGCGCAACACTATTTTAAATTCAACACACAGCTGGCCTGACATTTCATTTTCAGTTATTAACGGTCTCATTTTAACAATCTGGCATGTTCCATCTCCTTTCAGATTCATTTGCATTTCCTGAGCTACACATTCTATAAAACGAGTGCAAGATTTCCTTGACAAATAGTTAGCACCCGATTCAGCTCCATTCGTTGTCTGCACTGCACGTAACTCAGTTTGCCAGCGGCCCGATTCAGCTCCATTCGTTGTCTGCACTGCACGTAACTCAGTTTGCCAGCGGCTCGATTCAGCTCCATTCAGCTCCATTCGTTGTCTGCACTGCGCGTAACTCAGTTTGCCAGCGGCTCGATTCAGCTCCATTCGTTGTCTGCACTGCGCGTAACTCAGTTTGCCAGCGGCTCGATTCAGCTCCATTCGTTGTCTGCACTGCGCGTAACTCAGTTTGCCAGCGGCTCGATTCAGCTCCATTCGTTGTCTGCACTGCGCGTAACTCAGTTTGCCAGCGGCTCGATTCAGCTCCATTCGTTGTCTGCACTGCGCGTAACTCAGTTTGCCAGCGGCTCGATTCAGCTCCATTCGTTGTCTGCACTGCGCGTAACTCAGTTTGCCAGCGGCTCGATTCAGCTCCATTCGTTGTCTGCACTGCGCGTAACTCAGTTTGCCAGCGGCCCGATTCAGCTCCATTCGTTGTCTGCACTGCGCGTAACTCAGTTTGCCAGCGGCTTTGCTTTTTTCGCGCAAGCATAGGCGGCGTTGAATGGAGCCCTCGTTTTTAGCGCCGAGTTTGACGGCCAGCGCCCCGGCCAATCGGTGCGCCCTTTGCAATGTTTGCGTGTCCGTGCGTTGTCGGCCCTCCTCCCTCCCTCTCGCTCGCTCCGCTCCGCATTGTCCATGCAGCTGGCAGCTCATCATCGGCCCTCTCCCGGGCGGAGGATCCGGGGGTTCCAGTCGCAGTTGGCGGCTCTCCCGTTTTTTCCAAATCCGTACTGCAGCAGCCTGTTAATCACATGCTGCAGCGAGTCTTCTTCTCGCGGCTAACATTCCCACAAATTAAGAAAGCCTGTCAGTTTAAGAGTTCCTTCATTTACTTTGTCAACAATCTTTTTCAGGCCAACCGGCTAACTTAGACCCGTTATCCCCCCCATATTATAAGAACACATATTGCCTGCAATTACGTTAGCGTTAAGTAGATGGCAAATCTAACGACCCGGTACTATAAAAGCTCTGCTTCTCCCAATTTAATATATGCCACAAAATATTAAACCCTAATATTAAAGTAAATCCTTTGATATCCGGATCAAGCTCCGTCACCTGTCGGAGTACCTCGAGATATTCTCTGCACCGTTTGCACACGAGTGCGGGTTGCTAAAGAGGAGAGGGCGCAGCCAATAAAAAGCTCTACACATCTTTGACAAATTCAGAGATTTAATAACGGCTATTTTCAACCAGTAGTGCAGGTAGCGTGGGAGGAAAGTGGCTGTTGTCAAACATTATAACGTGGTTGTCCCAGGCGCCTGCCAAAACCAATTTGTCCACCCGTATCTCTACAGTCACTCGCTTTCACTCCAGTCGTTTTAGACAGTGCAGCCAGGAGTCTCTGAACTGAGCCAGGTCCTCCATTAAGCCAGTTTGATTCTCTTGTCTGAAGACCTTCACGCTGCTAACCCTGTGGGCATTGCTTTGAGCTTCACAATACATGGCCCTGGAAAAACCGCAGTCACACCTTTCACACAGACTTACACCATTCCGGCCTGCTATACTTTATCATTCATGAAGGCCGTTGAATTTCCTCTAGCTCATGCACGCTTTATTTCTTGGAAGTCTAAGGCGGACCACTTGCATCATTTGCCAGACCCGCTTTACCCATCTCGCCTTAATGGGATAGGATCGTGATGTCTTTGTCAGGGTTGCATCGGAGTGTTTTCCGGGCTCTGATCTCCTCTCTGCTTGTGCCTCATACAGGTGCTGCAGTTGTGATTTTGCTACAACCAACATGAACAGCCTGAAGAGCCATATGAGGAGGCACCCCCAGGAGCACCAGGCTGTGCAGCTGCTGGAGCAGTACAGGTAGGAGGAGCAGGATGGCTGTACTGTACGAGTATGAGAATAGGAGGTGTGATGTATAGGGAGGAGCAGGACAGCTATACTGTACATGTATGAGAATAACAGGTGTGATGTATAGGGAGGAGCAGGAGAGCTGTACTGTACGAGAATAACAGGTGTGATGTATAGGGAGGAGCAGGAGAGCTGTACTGTACGAGAATAACAGGTGTGATGTATAGGGAGGAGCAGGAGAGCTGTACTGTACGAGAATAACAGGTGTGATGTATAGAGAGGGACAGGACAGATTGGAGCAGGGTAGGTGTGCAGTGCAAGTAGGGGCAGGACAGGTGTGTCCTGTACAGGTAGTGAGGGAGAGGACAGGCATGTGCTGTACAGGTAGGGAGGGGCAGGACAGGTGTGTACTCTACAGGTAGGGAGGGGCCGGACAGGTGTACTGTACAAGTAGGGAGGGGACAGAGCAGGTCTGGTGTCATATGGTTAGGGAAGGACAGGTGTGCCCCAGTGCTGGTTTTGAAGAGGATGAGTTTAGAAGTATTCAATAGAGGTAAAGACAAGAAGAGTGAAGTGCTTGGCTGTAGACATTACCATGTTTCCTTCATCCCTAGGCTCATAGCTAAAAGGTTGGAAAGTGGACGAGAGACTTGTCTCAACTCATTCAAAATAATCAACTACCACCACGGCAGCTTCATTTAAATTTCCAGTTTACTGTCGTCCAAATGTCGTTTCATCTTTAATGTCGACAGACAGTCACACCGTTTTTAAAATCCTCCAACAATAGGCTACTAGTCGGCGTAAACTTTACTTTTTGCGCGACACCACCGGTCAAGCACACTCGTAGATTCTGAATTGCGTTTCCCCATCCTGCCCCGGTGCGGAACCGCAGAATACGCCTCCAGTAGCTACGTGCTACCGGCTGTTTTCAAAGTTATAATCTGCCGATTGAGCAGCGTCACAAGCAGAAGGTTTATACGGCTTTCCCCACTAACACACACTGTACAAGAGTCCAGAATTCAGACTCAAAAGAAACACCGACTTCAGAAGTTCCACGAACTCCAATTTATTGATGTCTTTCGGGCAATAGCAATACATTATATCGTCTGCTACTTTACACAGTTTGCTTTTATTTATCCGATACTCATCCGTAAGCCGCGGTTGCCTTATCCGTCCCAGGAAATGCAAGTTCAAACTAACTCATGTCACACATGCCCAGCAAAAGGAGGCGCGCTGGTTCGCGATCGCACTGAAAAAACAAAACCAGCCGATAGGCACACGCACACCCCGTCGTAAACCAAGTTATTATGCCAACTCAACAACGCAAGAACAAGCAAATAAGTTACCTCCGTACTATAAAATTATACAGCCAGATGATCAATTGTATAAATTCAAAAACCACTATAGCCTATAATTTAAAGATTCGAAATGCAACAAAAGCACTAGCCTACACCCTGCTACAGCCAGGAAGATAACGTCAGATAAACGAGCTCCCATTTGTTACACGTCCCCCAGGCTCATTTCATTAAAGGGTTAGGAAATTGACTAAGAATAAGGTTTAAAAGCTAAAGTCGTGATGTGATGGTTATTACTGCGAACCTTAACGTTACATTAAATCGGAAAACACGGCACTACTGTGGAGGTGGTCCCCAACTCCCCAGGAACCCGGAGACAGAAAAACAACGCACTTACCGGTGAAGCAATTCAACCAAGAAGCGGCAAGTTGACTGTTCGGGGCCAGCCCCAAACTCCACACTCCGTTTAATCGAGCTTCTTTTTTGTTTTCGGCAACTAAGCTTTGTTGTTCAGAAGGTTCGTTTGTTTGTTTTTAACACGCAAAACAAATAACAGAGAAAACGGAAAGGAGTGACGGTGTCGAAACGAGAGGTATCAAACCAAGATCCTCCACAAAATAAAACTCTGGATAACTTTCCTCCAATGTCTTCTGTTGTGGTCCTGTACTTACAATTTCCCGCCATTATGTTTGTACCCTCTGACCTGCTCGGTCAGGTGGATAGAGGGAAAAACCACTGGAAATAACAAAAGGGGGGAGGGAATACGTGAAGAATTGCAACAGAATAGAAAGTTCTGAACGTGAACATAGTTTCAAAGTTACTTTATGGAAAATAAGTCAAAACAAATGGCTATGAACCAAGCCGACCTTCTGGTAAAATCATATATGGTAACATTATGGCAGTACTTTAGACTTTAACCAGTCTTTAGCCAATTGTGTTTTTTGGCACTGAAAAATAATGGTACACCCTCCAAATTCAAGAAAATAACTGCTGCAGAGCAAACCATATTAAAAAGCTGGATGGTGTCTCTGAATGGCAAGGTGTGAAGTTCTCACCTTCACATGTGAGATATCCACCTACCGTGGTTGTATGGCCTATTAAGTAATAGCCAATTAATGCCTGAACTCATTAAAAGTTTTGTTGCTTTTGTGTTATGTTCCTAATGTCAGTCATATGTTGTAATAGCAGCTCTGTTTTCCAGTGTTTTGAGAACACTTTCTAACGCACACTCACTTCATCACCACTGCTGAATATTTAATGAAAAACTCGCTCTATGATGCGGCTGCAAGGCATCTGTTTGGATTTCCAAAAGCAGAAATGCAAACGACCCAGGTGCAATTTCTGCTTGGCAGCATCTTAAAATGTTAATTTATTGATTTTAATTAGGGGCGATTGTCTGGAATGAAAAACCAAAACTTTTAGCGACCGCTAATTTACAGCTACAGGCAGTGAGAGCCAGGTACACAGTAGTTCTGTGATTTCTGGTACCATGACAACAAATGGTTTGCGTGCGCTGAAATGTTTGGTTGAGGTTAACCCAGTGCACTCCCGCTGCCTGCAGATGTTCCATGTGTGGCTATGTATGCAGTCATCCTCCGTCTCTCAAGTCGCACATGTGGAAGCACGCAGGTGACCAGAACTACAACTACGAGCAGGTCAACAAAGCCATCAACGAGGCCATATCGCAGAGCAGCAGGTAAGCACAAGCCATCTCTGCTGTTGGCCAGACTTCGTCAAAGGCAGCGTTTTGTATGATTGTGAATGTGTAGATATTTATGGCTGTAGACACAGGGAGGCTGTTGGAATGGAGCACATTGTGTGTGTGTGTGTGTGTGTGTGTGTGTGTGTGTGTGTGTGTGCTGTTGGACAGACTTCAGAATAGAGCACATAAGCACATAGTGTGTGTGTGCGCGAGAGTGTGTGGATGTTCATTGCTGTAGGCAGAGGGAGGCTGTTGGGCAGAACACATTGTGTGTGTGTGTGTGTGTGTGTGTGAGAGAGAGAGAGAGAGAGAGAGAGTGTGGATGTTCAGAGGTCGCTATTGGGGCAGTGCAATACAGCTTCTGCTCTGGCGCAGGTCTCCCAGCATCCCTCAGAAAGCCGCCGCCGTGCTGGATCAGGCGTGCGTGCTCTCCGGCGGACCGGAGAGAGCCACGCCCACTTCGGACCCTCCACCCGGGATCCCCCTGGAAACCGGCGGAGCGTGCGTGCCCGTGGCGGCGACGGAGGTCGTTCAGCACTTGTCCCAGGACGGCGGGACCCCCGGCGCCCCCGAGAAGGCGGCCGCCCCCCCCAGGGCGGGCATGGAGTACTGCGTGCTGCTGTTCTGCTGCTGCATCTGTGGCTTCGAGTCCCCCAGTAAGGAGCGGCTGATGGAGCACATGAAGGAGCACGAGGGAGAGATCATCAGCATCATCCTCAACAAGGAGCAGCAGGGAGTCCAGGCAGCAGCCCCCGGCGTGGGGCCCTGAGGGAGCCCCGCCCTCGCCATCCCACAGACCCAACGGCAACCTGCACTGCCCTCATGCGCCTACCCCAAGGTCCTCCAGTGTCCCTCAGGATTGTATACCCGCGTTTATTCTGAGGGTATCATTACGGAAATGTATATCTGTGTTCCTTCTCTGGCACTCTCTCCTTCTCTTACAGTCTCTCTCTCTCTCTCTCTCTCTCTCTCTCTCTCTCTCTCTCTCTCTCTCTTCATCTCTCTCTCTCTTCATCTCTCTCTCTCTCTCTCGTCATCTCTCTCTCTCTCTCTCTCTCTCTCTCTCTCTCTCTCTCTCTCTCTCTCTCCATCTCTCTCTCTTCATCCCTCTCCCTCTCTCTCTCTCTCTCTTCATCCCTCTTAACACAGTGACAATTGACTCAGTTTTACTTGGCCTTTCCTCTTGAAAATTTTGCTTTCCTTTTTTTTTTAGGATAATAAAGGATTGTGTTGTCTGGAATGACGATAAAAAAAAAAAAAAGCCATCGGAACCTTTAAGGAATCCTAAATATTTTTTAGAAATGTAACGGTTCCATACGTTTCTGGAGTTCTATTTGGTTAAGACAGTTGAATACCTCATTAAACCAGTATTTTTGAGTAGAAATAGTGTTCAGCCCATCTTTGTTGGGCACAATGGTATGAATGGTAATAAGGCAGCTTCTCTTATGAATCACTCATCACTGTAATATGTAATCTATACACAAACACACACACACACATGCATTTATATTCATATTTAAGGTTGCACCCCTTTAAGCTCGGTAGGAGAATAGGCGCTTGCCACAGTACGACTCAATTTATATTTACGTTAATATTTATTAAATTAATTTATGTTTATGTGTGTCATCTTACGTTACTTTCACACAAAGGAAATTCATGAAACATCATTGTGTGTACGGTGCTATTGAACTTCTAAGCTGTAGAATGCTCTTAGGCAAAAAAGTTCTCAGTTCACAGAACAAGTAACTCGAGGAATGTATCGTATGTATCCTAAAAGTGTGGGATAAACCATTCAGAAGGTCTACAGCTTCCTGTGATTAGGGGCTGTGTCATGAACCACATCAACATAATGTAACCGTAACATTCTCATGGTCTGTGGTCCAACATTCATACCAATACATAATGTAATGTATGCATGTAGTTCTCCGACAGGCTAGTGGGTAAGATTGGTACAATTTGATATGGCAAGTGCTAAATGACAACGCATCATTTTATGCCAAGTTTGATTTAGTACAAGCGTACTTAAGTGGTAATTTGACAGAGGAAATGATTGGTAGCTATTATTATTTCACCTTTGGCGTATAGTACTGTACATTATTGTGAATCACTGCTATTTCAACTCTTTTGCTACCTTGAAGCTCATAAGACTGATACCTTATGACCTAAAGACATTTCAAATATCTTATTTTGTTTATCTCAAAACCAAAAGTGTGATTTTAATATCTTTTAATATTTAAAGTATTAAAGTCATTAAGATTTTTATTTAGCTTTTTTGTTTGTTTGTTTGTTTGTTTTTTTATAGCATATTCTCAATGAATGTGCTCCTCCCAGAAACGTAGAGCTATTCAGTATCTGAGCTCTTAACCCAAACCATTCAGTACCCACAGATTTAAAAATGATGCAATTGTATTATCTTTTATGCTGCTTACTTACAACTAAGACTGACATGACTATTTCTGTCAACCTTTTACTGACGAGTTTCTTAAAACATGTTATCGAGAATTTTTTGTAGGACAAACTGGTGGTGGGATTGCAAGTCTGACATTAACCCTTTATCAAAAAATGTGGTCATATGAGTGGTTTTGGTGCGTGCGCATGTATGGGCACACGATTTAGCGCGTCTAAGCATAAGTATATTCCACAGCTCTTGGATTTACTTGAATGTAATTTCTAATTAAATTGCATTGTAAATCATTTAACTGACAAATTATTTAGACATTTTTATCAGGGGTGTTCGGTAAAAAAAAAACATGACCTCCCCATGTAGTATAATGCATACTCAGTCTTATTATTTATGCTGAAAATATACTTTAAATCACTTTCATAATTATACTTATTTTATTGGTCAACCAAATGTGCTTAAATTGACTGATTTAAATAGGTGACTTATGCATTGGATTTATTTATTAAATATTAATCTATGTTTGGCATTCTGACAATGTAACTAAAATACCAGTTGACCCCCCCCCCCGCATTTAATTTACAATTTAGAGCACAAATCCGGAACAGGGTAACACAGCTTGAATTGAAGTCACACTTACATATTTACGTGTTCCTTTTTGCATTTTATCGATCATTTTAATGGCTCTTAGGCATATTACAACCGAATGCAACCTGTCAATTTCTAGGCATTGAATGTCGGGCATTCCCAATCTCTTGTAAAGGCACTTATGTCACCTATACATTTTAAATAATCTATGTAGGTATCACTGATTTCAACGTTATTTTGCGGTGGATGTACTGTAGCGCAGCGGAGGATATTCATGTATGCATCGTTTGATTTTGTTACCTTTCTTCACATAAAGGAAAGATATTTGGAATTGATTTGAGGATTCTTGTTTTTGTACTACAGGAAAGCAACCAGAGATGTGAAGTGCAATATTCATTAAGATGCTCAGTTTCAGAATACAGACAAAACGATTCACAGACGGCTCGAATTCCTGACTGGAGAGAAAAAAACGGCACATTTCAGCCTTCCTCAGACAGTGTCGTGGTGCCTGGTAATGTGGCAGCTTATGACAAGGCTCCTGAAGAGTGATGCATCAAGATACCGTATGTGTAAATACACAGACAGTAACCACATGCGTATCTCATGATTGTGTCAGAATATAGTGCAAATGACTGTTTGCACGTCCGTACAGCTCAATAAATAAGCTTTATAATCTGTGGTTGCGATCCTGTACTTGGTAGTTCGGGTATGCCATTTGAGCAGCATGTACCCTTTGTGTTGTAAACAGTATTCAATCATTCCTTGTCTAGTGTGCCAGATTTTGAGCCTCATCCATCTCAGATTTTGGAATAACATTTCACATTGTGGGATGTGATGCTGCAGGTTAAAATTAAATGTATGCCTCCTTTTGAAATATGGCCAAGGACAAGGAAAACAAATCAAATGAATGAAACCCTTCGGCTCTCAATATAACTGTCCGTCTACCAAATTCAGAAGGCTTCTGGACAATTAGGTAGCTTTCAGTTTTTTCGAAGCGCGTTTAGCCTGAGCCCTTGCCATGTGCAGGAGTTGGAAATGAAACGTCCTCTAAAATGTTCTTTAAATTTACGCAAAATATCTTTTTTTTCTTCTCGGTTTTAGCCCTTCTGGTCACCCCTGAAAATCTTTGTGATTTTTAAACATTTTTTTTCCAAAAATCCTTACGCACCGTTGTAGGAAATCAATCAACGCGTATCAATCTGAACACGTATTTTTAGTTATTGGCTGAGAATGAATCATACAGGAGTTGCTACTAACATCCACAAGAGCACAATCTGAAATGTGCAAGCATGTAATTTCTCCTTGTGGCACACCTGGCACGGTAATGACCTTGTTGTGGGAGGAGCGGCGGGGGGCGGGGGGCACACAATCTCAATCACTTTAGACAGTTTTTGTGGGCGTTTTGTTTCTATTTTAGATTGTGTTGTAAATGTGTGGAAAATCTAGGAACCAAGACGTTGTATGTCACCTTAGATCTTTAAATCAGAGCTTTGTGCCTCTAGTTATGGCAGTGGCTCAGTATGTGGTAGAATACGGTTGATTATAGGTTTTAGTAGATCTAGTTGGAGGGACAGATGTGAGGTCAGTGTTGCAATAGATCCTAGGTACAAGAGTCGAATGCAAACCTCTCGTGGAAGAACGTGTGGGTCCTGTACAATATTAGAACATGTTATTGTGCAACTTCAAATTAAATCGGATTTGAAAAATACACTTTTTAAAAATGAAGCTTATGCAATTTAGGATATGTGAACCAGAGAAAATTTACAATGCCCTCAAATTATTCACACCCTTGATATAGATTAACAAAAAAGACTAAATCGTATTGCAAAAAGTACTAAGTAATTTTAATTCTCAAACATATTCTACTTTCAGTGGAATTAACCAAAGTAATACTTTTAAGAAATTATAAACCACATTCTCTAAACAAAAAATTCACACCCTTTTCAGTATTTTGTGCATCCACCCTTCATAAGGATAACATTACTGGGTAACACATCCAGTTGCACCTATACCTGTGTAACTAAATTGTAACTAATTTGGTAACAAGAGGTTATTACTGAGTAACTCCAACGTAGGTAACGTGGAACGGTTATCGGTATTGTTAATTACATATGTGAATATTTTGAAATATTTTATTTACACTCATAGGCCACATCTTCATGATACGAATACATATGGCTTGTTAATTTCACATGTCTTTATATGGAATAATTTAATTTCTGCAGGAGAGGTGCATCAGGGCTGGCCTTGTTTCACATGTGTAAGAATACCACTACCTGCTGTTCCATTTTAGTCTGAGTTGGCCAGTAATAACCTCATTACCAAATAAGTTAAAATTTAACTACACAGGGATAGTTGCAACTGAATGTGAAGTGTTACCCATTACTGAATCATATTCTGTAGTCAGTTTTATTTATTTAATTGAAGTGAAAATATTGGGGAGGATATTGACCAAATGCCTATTGCCATGGAGGTGGTGTCTGATGGTAGATTTGGGGACTGTGTCCCCAAGATCCAAGTTTTGTAGATCTCCATCAGTGCTCTTTAATGTGTGCCCCCCCCCAAACCATACCTCACCTGTGTATGGGGTGGCAATAGTCTCATTTACCAGGCACATTTACTACTGTAAACTAAATCATTGATCTGAAAGTGCTACTGCTTATTTTAGTAACCTTCTGACTCAAAGGCAATCATCCTCTTATTTATTGGTCATTTGCTTTTTCCCCACGGTCATCATGTTCATACCCCAGTAAAACGGAAAGTGACGGGTGGCCACAGTATAGTTACCCATGATTGACATCATTATTTCTTTGATTTTAAGTTTTATTAGGGGTGCAACTTGACATGTAATCCAAGTAATTGTATTAAAAAAATGTATTGTCCGTTTTGAGCATACAAAATGGGCCATTACCTGTATTTTATAAAGCCTTCTTTGCACATTTTTATGGAGGGTGTGACTGATTTGAGGGCACCGTTTCTAGTCTTTATTGGGCTGTTTGATAAATGCTTGGCATCATATTTTCTGTATTGAGTTCATCATTTTCAAATTGGTACTTGTCAATTTGTACACTTGTGTGCCTTTTTATGTTCTTATGCTCAGTTTCATAAGAATATCCTTTTAAATTAATTACTATAAAGTGAATGTGTAGGAAGGCCTCAAAGCAGGAATGTGGTCCTGCTCTTTCAATTCATTATTAGATCGCAGGGTCTGGTTTCCATTGATAAACTTGACAGTCATTGATTCGGAGATGTACACCAACACGTCTGGTACAATAAGGATTTATACAGGATTGCTTATGTAAATGTACATAGTATTACAAACTTTTTTTTCTTTTTTTAAGAATATCTATTTTTTAAAATGTCTTGTAAAAACTCTAAGAACATTTAAAATAAGAAACAAATGCTTTTTAGCCAAAGTATCGAACTATTATGGCAGGCTTAAATACTCTTTCACTGTAACTAGAGGAGCAGTTTATATTTGTAATTGAATTCAGCACATTAAGCTGCATGCCTTAATGCCAAAGCAGTGAAGACAGACTTGATCTGGTCTTTCACCCAGTAATCCACCATTTTAAGTAAATATTGTAGCTGCCTTCAAGTTTGTGATGTTAGATTAATTTATTTTGCAAAGACTGTGTTCTGTTATCGTTATGACGTTGCATTGGTAATAAAGACCTACAAAAAAGATTTATCCATTCACTATTCATTTCTGGAGGAAAAGGAGCGATTAGTGCAATCCAGAGCTTTGAATCGCTTACCAAAAAAAAAAAAAAGTGTTTAACGTGGGTATTCCGCAAAGAACTTGGAACTTCAGAGGTTCGGATCATTAAATTCAGCCGCGCTTTTCAATAGGCTGGGTATTCCTTAGCAAAACACTCAAAAGACCCATGTGCAGCCTGCACTCATACATCAGACTCATTCAGCAATTACTCCACAGCAAAGGCTGTACCACAACGCTCATTCAGCATTTACTCCACAGCAAAGGCTGTACCGCAACGCTCATTCAGCAATTACTCCACAGCAAAGGCTGTACCACAACACTCATTCAGCAATTACTCCACAGCAAAGGCTGTACCACAACACTCATTCAGCATTTACTCCACAGCAAAGGCTGTACCGCAACACTCATTCAGCATTTACTCCACAGCAAAGGCTGTACCACAACGCTCATTCAGCAATTACTCCACAGCAAAGGCTGTACCACAACGCTCATTCAGCAATTACTCCACAGCAAAGGCTGTACCACAACGCTCATTCAGCAATTACTCCACAGCAAAGGCTGTACCGCAACGCTCATTCAGCAATTACTCCACAGCAAAGGCTGTACCACAACGCTCATTCAGCATTTACTCCACAGCAAAGGCTGTACCACAACGCTCATTCAGCATTTACTCCACAGCAAAGGCTGTACCACAACACTCATTCAGCAATTACTCCACAGCAAAGGCTGTACCACAACGCTCATTCAGCAATTACTCCACAGCAAAGGCTGTACCGCAATGCTCATTCAGCATTTACTCCACAGCAAAGGCTGTACCACAACACTCATTCAGCAATTACTCCACAGCAAAGGCTGTACCACAACACTCATTCAGCAATTACTCCACAGCAAAGGCTGTACCACAACGCTCATTCATCAACTACTCCACAGCAAAGGCTGTACCACAACGCTCATTCAGCATTTACTCCACAGCAAAGGCTGTACCACAACGCTCATTCAGCAATTACTCCACAGCAAAGGCTGTACCACAACGCTCATTCATCAATTACTCCACAGCAAAGGCTGTACCACAACGCTCATTCAGCAATTACTCCACAGCAAAGGCTGTACCACAACGCTCATTCAGCATTTACTCCACAGCAAAGGCTGTACCGCAACACTCATTCAGCATTTACTCCACAGCAAAGGCTGTACCACAACACTTATTTTACAAAGTTGACTCATTTTAAACTCCACCTCACGGTTAACTAAATTGTGAGCGGTTTTATCATGTTTCCTTTTTTAAAAAAAATTTAAAATAAAATGACCCATTGCATTTGCGCATGCCAGACTTCAATTGCATATTCTGACAAGTAGGTAAATCCCTCTGCAAAACTGAAATTTAGTAAAGTTTCAGTTTTGAATACCCTCTATAGTTGATAGCATTATGATGCAATCAAATGGGGAATTGAATCTCAAATGTATATGGTAGCCTACTGCATCATGTGATTTTAATACATACAACACTTCAGTCTACTGGATCATTTTATTTATCATTTTAAAAGGGCAAAATAAGACAGATCAGGCAAGTTGAGGCACTATGAATAAACATGCCAATATGGAATTATTACAATTGCTGCACAGTACAGGGGTGACGACTGTACCATTGTGGCAAACAGGCAAAAATAAACAAGAAAATGATCTGCTTACCACAGCATAATACTCCACTAAATAAAAAATAACTAGGGAACAAAAGTGCACAAAAAGGCAAAAGAAAAAAACTTAATAATAATAATAATCCAAATTTGCACTTCAGCCTTCATTCCGTGTCTGTGCAGGACAAATATTTCAGGTTGGCATCAAGGCCTTTTATGAAGCCCAGTGATTAGGCAATGGGTTACAGATGCCCTGATTGGTAAATAATTACAGCTGCTACCCTGCCTATGAGTGGGGCAAGCGCTGTCCATAGCCCTGCAGTGCTGTCTCACAGGCTGCTCCTATTACCCGTACTGGTGCCACACTATACAAAACAACTTGTAATTAAAATGTGCTAGCGAGCCATATTTTACAAGCCATAACAGGGCTTGTAAGCATGGTACTTAACTTGTATTGCTTCTGTATATATCCTAGCTGTGTAAATGTATACTATGGAAGAATTTTAAGTTTTATAAGTTTCTCTGGATAAGAGCATCTTCTAAATGCCTGTAATGTAATTGTGTATCTAGCTGCACATTTGCATACATCGTTTAGTTGCCATATGTGGGGAAAAAAAGAACCCGTGTAATTGTACCCTACAACTGAAAAGCTCCCTTAGGTCTTTCAGTTTGTTCACTCATTCAATTTTGGAGTAATTGACAGCCACTTGTTCACACAACAATTGCTGGCACATTCATGTGTGAATGCCGTCAACATAGTAAAATGGTCATTGACTGTGTCAACAAGAGGAACCACTACCTGCATTGTATTAAAGTGTTTAAGGGAATTACACAGAAGAATTTACACACATTGATTAATGGAATGGCTGTAACAAGGCCAGTATGCACAGTGGGTCCCTGGGACAGAGCCCTGTCTTAAATACACATGTGACCATCACATATCCATTGAGGTAAATTGATAACAATTAGAAGTGGAATTATTGCATGTCATGTTATATGGGCCTTACCTTTCTCTAACAGGTGTACAGTAATCCAGGGTCAATAAAACAGGGGAAGGAAAGGTTGACATATGCAGAACTAAATTAGGCATGTTAATAAATGGAGCATCATATTTCTGGCATGGCACCAATGTGTGGTTATTTCACATTCTGTGTCAAACCTATTTTAGTAGCTCTGCAGTAACTGAGGAAATACAGTGATTATGATTTCTGTTTTAAACGATACACATTTTTACTTCTGAATTTCTTTGTCCAAGTGTCGGTAGTCTGAAATAACAGGAATTATACATAGTAGACACACTGTTAGCTACAATAATTCAGTAGCACACAGCTTACTGCAGTTACTATGCATAGTGCGTAATAAACCCCACTTTATTCAAGTACAAATATAACAGCATCTCATGTATATGACATACAGTACAATAACAGAAACTGAATAAAGTGCAGCTCATTACACAATTGTTGCCCACTGAGGCATTTAGAGGCATCTGAGCATCAATACAAATTACTTCAGTACTAATCCCTGATATGACAAAAATGGCGCAGGCTGGTAGGCTTGCGAGCAGGGAGTTGCAGTAGTCCAGGCGTGAGGTGATCATGGTCTGGACAAGAAGCTGGGTGGAGTAGGTGGTCAGGTACGGTCCAATCCTCCTGATGTCTATCGGCAAGGTAAGTTCCCCTGCTAGTAATCTAGCTAGTTGGGCTGCAACTAAAGCTCCACAGAGTTCCAGTTGTGGAATGGAGTGCAAGCGTTTGGGGGCCACCCGTAAACAGGCTAAGATGAACGACAGATGAACCTGACTCAGTTTGTCCACAGTCCTCATATATGCCACCGCTCCATAGGTCTGTTCGGATGCATCCGAGAAGATGTGGATCTCACAGGGGACATTCAGGTCCCCCTTGGCTGGCACATAAGCCCTAGGGAGGGTGATGTCAGGTAAACACTGTAGCTCCGCTTCCCAACTATGCCATGACTGCCCCACGGTCTGTCGGTAAGTTTTGGTCGTCCCAGCCACGCTGTTTGTCCCATAACTGTCTGATGATAATTTTAGCCTATGTGGTGTAGGGTAAGAGAAACCCTAGGGGGTCGTATTGAGTAGATAAGACCTTGTCGATGCTCCTCAAGGTTAGAGCATTGTAGGTAACAGGTTGATGTTTGTACCCCAGGGTGTCGGTTTACCAGTTCCAGCCAAAATCTAGTGTCAACTCCAGGGGTTCAGATTTATCCTGTGCTAGCCATAGCTCCAAGCTTTCAGACCGGGCTTCCTGCGGTAAGTGACTTAGGATGCTTGGGACATTACAAGCCCATTAGCGAAGCTCAAATCCAGCCCCTGCCAGGAGCTCCCTCAGCTTGTCCACTAGGAGTTTTGCTTCCTCTGGGGTGCACAGGCTCTGCAGGCAGTTGTCGCCATAAAAGCATTTCTCGACCGAGAACCTGGCTTCATCTCCTGACTGGCTGTGATCCACAACATGTCACTGCAGAGCATACGTGGCGCAGCAAGGGCTAGAGGTGGTGCCGAAGGGTAACACTGGCCATTAAAAAATCCTCGAGGGGGGTCATCCATCTTCAGGACACGCCACAGGAATCGCAGTAGTAAACAATATTCGGGGAGGAGGCGTACCTGGTGGAACATCGCCCTAATATCTCCACTAACTGCTACAGGATGTTCGCGGAATCTCACCAACACTCCTAGCAGCGAGGCTCCGAAGACAGGACCTGGCTACAGGTACTGATTCAAGCTCTGCCCAAAGAACAGGTGAGAGCAGTTGAAGACGAGGCAATTTTTGTTGGTTATGGCTGACCAGGTGGTGCGAGATATACCAAGCTTCACTGTTAGTGGGTGCATCATTGGTAACTTCTTGGATGGCTCTGGTGTGGATGAGCTTCTCCATCTCAACCCTATAGGCTTCAGCCCACACCAAGTCCTTCAATAGACATCTTTGTGCTGCGTAAAATGGGCAGGACGGACTCCTTGGGGGCTTGTAAATGAGGCATAGTCTTCCGTCGCAGTAAAGGTGTCTCGTACCGGAGGATTCCCTTCACTTCAGAGCGGATAGTTTTGACTTTGAGTAGCTTAACAGTTTCTTGGTCCTGTATAGATCGGGTTACCTCTTTTTTTTTTTTTCGATAGGAATGGTGTCAACCTGCTAGAGTTGCTCGACGTGCTTGAATAACTTCTCTGTCTGGGGCAACATAAAGGTCAGCAGATGCTGTTGTGAAATAACTAGCCGCCCCATGAACCGTACAGGACCTTGGAGAGTTTGCCCAAGCCTTGTGTGGACTGCAGCAGGCTCACAGGTTCAATAGGCGTGATGAGGTGGGGCTGGTCGGACCCGATGAGCAGCAGGGGCTTGGCGTCCTTCAAGGGCAGGATGGGAAGACCACGCAGGTACCTGTACTGCTTTTGGAGGTAGTCCAGAGGATAGGAATGAGGCGGTCAGCAGTAAAGGCACCTTTGATCATGTAGTTAGTCTGAGGCATGACAAATGGGGAGACCCGAAATGACACAAAGAACCCTTGGAGCACTTGGATATCCTGCTAGACAGTGCGCAGTGGGAGTTCTTCTGGAGTGCCCCGTACGCCGAGGGTGTTAGCTGCCGCTGGGAGCAGCATTGTCCTCTCGGAACCGTCGTTGAGAACAGCAAAGGTGTCCAAGGTGTCCGCCCCATGATTCTCTAGCTGGAGGCTTCCTATACCTCTATTCAACTCCCCTTCAGGTTCGGGCCAGGGTGGAGAGTTAGGCTACTCAGCCCCCTCCTCTGCATCATAATCTGCCGGCTCTCCGTAGTGTGGCAGGGGGAAGAGTCTTGGTGCAGGTTTGAGTGCAGGTGGCGGTGTATCGCGGGCAGGGCTGGGGGATGAGCTATTGGCGGTACTGATGCTGGCTTCGAGCGCTTGGGCTACCTCAATCAGTTCTTTGAACTCTTGCGCAAACTTCTTTGAGTTCCATGGGATCGGCATGGAAGGCCTTTTGTGCCTGGAGGAGCTTAGTGTTCTTTCTTCGGATCGCTCCGAGTTCATGGGGGTAATCGGTGCAGTGGGGCTAGCTGTGTGGCCTCATGAAGAGCAGCATCCCTGTGGAAGCTACAACATCGGTCACACAATCCACAGAACATGCAGATGTATACTAGACAGCTTAAAACATAGTACACAAAGAACTACAAGCATTTAAGCATGAATACATTGAGCCATCACGCATTCCCTCGTGGCTATACACTATGATATAATTAACTTAAACATTTCTATCGTTAGTACGTTATAAAGATCACCAACGGAACATAAATGTAGTTACTTACTTTGTGTCATTCACTAACACTTGCAGGATACTAATAAACACAGCAACAGTTGACAATCAGAAAAAAACGTTAATTTGTCTGACAGGACAGTCTGTGATCTTGCAATCGCTTCGACTGGAACTATAGCCGAAAATGGCTGCCGCTTCTTAAGGTGAACTTATGATCGGCCAAACACGTATCACCTAACATGTCAAAATAAAATAAAAGTATAATAACATTCACAGAGCCTTTTGAACAACTTCCCTTCACCTTACACAGTCGCTTACACAAACTGAGGAGACGTGTCCCTCCATTATTGTGTTATGTTTAGCTGCACTGTGTGACAAGTTGAGACCAAGACATAATTTAAAAATAAGTGATGAACAAAGTAAAAAGTCGTTCCATAACCTCGAAAACTGTCTCGCAGCTAATGTATCACTCCAAATTCAAAACCGTCTCAGTAAAACAAATGACAAGGCATTTCTGTCACAGCTGTAAGGTTTCAATTCCATCCTTCTGGGGCACATCTAGGCTTAACATTAATAGGCCACAGGCCCTCACTAACAGGCCTACACTAACATTGCCAGCGATAACAAGCATCGGCAAAAGACAGCCGCAGCCTACTTTCTTCTGACTTATTGAGAAGTAATCAAGACAAACGAGCTCCTTCCAAAAAAAGCCATTCAACATTTATTCTCTTCTTCCCTCCTCAATCTTTTTCTCCTGTGAGCCGCCAGACAATTTATTTTCTTTAGTCCCTTTGATAATCTCTAGCCCTTTCATGTCAGCTGTAGATTTTTTGTTTTCATCCAGGCACCAAGAGATTTTTCCCTTGTCCCCGCAAAATGTAATATCTAGTAGACCATCAATGTAGTTATTTCCATGGCGACACATAATTAAATATACATATGAACATGTAAACTTTGAATCCCTTTAGACAAATTGCACTGTACCTTTAAAAACTATGTAGGCCTTTAAACTGTGGCAGTGAAAAATAATTGATATGTCCTCTTTTTGTTGTTATTAAAAGTGGTTATTCTTGGGAATTAACTGTACTTTAGGGCTGTAGCTTTGCATCAGATCTCTAATGTGGGCATTGAAATTAAAGAGACTGTTTCAAAGAGGTTGAAATTTCCTGAAGGCTGCAATGCTGAGATTTGTACCCAAGGAGACATGAACTATGTATAACTTGAAAAAAAATGTTCAATAGGCAGTTGTACCTCTGGCTCACAAGATAACATAATTTTATGGGTTTTTATATATTTTTTTAAATCCATCTTGTGAAACAGGAATAAGACACGGGGCACTTTTCTTTCTGTCAGGACAAGCACTGTCACTCACATAGAGAAAGTTTACCTGTCTGCTTGAAAACAGATCTGTTTTGTTACTCACTTGCTAATTTCTGCAGGGACTGTCTGTTAGGAGGCTGTACCTTGGCCTTTGGGATTGTGATTAGATACAGACTGAAAGCCAGAGGCACACATTGAGAGTCCTTGAGAGTTTTACCAACTAAATTCATAAAGAGATGTTTTTTTAAAGGGTGACGTGGAAAACTACTGGAATATTAAGATCATTTAAAGTTCTGTGAAGAAGTTCAGGACTGGCAACTTGCCACCAATGCTTAACTCCTCTTTCTTGTTTTTTTACAGAATTGCACCCATGTCGGATTCTTGTTAATTATAACCACAATGCCTTACCACAATCATGAAAGTATAACCAGACAATAATACTTTAATGCTTTATACAAATGTTGAAACTGACACGTTTGTAAACATAAAGGATATGTACTGTAGAGAGGAGCTCTTTTTTTGTTTTTTGGTGAAACTGGTTTGTAGTTAGAGACCCTGTCTCTCTGTTTGATAACCCCCTGCAATTGCTTGAATAAATTTGATTCTGCTGAAGCAAACTCCATAACAGAAGAGTGAAGACTGAGTTTCCTTCCACACGAGTGCTCTGGACATGAGCAGACCACAGTTGCAAGGCAACGTATGCACAAATGGTCCAAGCTCTGGACATGAGCAGACCACAGTTGCAAGGCGGCGTATGCGCAAACGGTCCAAGCTCTGGACATGAGCAGACCTCAGTTGCAAGGTGGCGTATGCGCAAATGGTCCAAGCTCTGGACATGAGCAGACCTCAGTTGCAAGGCGGCGTATGCGCAAACGGTCCAAGCTCTGGACATGAGCAGACCTCAGTTGCAAGGCGGCGTATGTGCAAACGGTCCAAGTTAAAGCATAATAATAAGCATGAGGGAAGAACAGTGAGCCCAAAAAAATGATAAATTATATTGACTTTCACATTAAAAACACGTGCTAAATCACTTCAATCAGGAGAGCCGCAGATTTGAGCGAGATTCAGTGTGTGCCGGTGAAAGAACATTTAAGAGGTATCCCACAGAGGTGCCGGTAGGAGCTGAAGTATTTGAAACACAGCCTGTAATTATAGAATTAATATTCTGCCAGCGCCATTGCAAAATATTGTTCAGTGTTTACCTACCGAAATAATTCTAGGTTTCTTTGAATGCTGTGGGCTTTTTAATTAGGGACGTGTTCCAAATGTGAAACTCGTAGATTCACGTGTCCACGCCAGGTGAAACCCCACCAGGCACATTGGCGCATGTCTAAGTCTGCACCTCTGGACACACAGCTACAGTACGCATCTAATCATGCGTGTTGCATTCTGACCAGGGGGAGGATAATTAGTTTTAGGGGGGCACTCACTTTGGAAAGAAGTGTGAGAAGAAGAGGCATCAGTGTAGCACAAGAGAACTTGGCTTGTAAATCCAATATTATGAGGTGGGAATGGCATTGTACACTTGAGGGGGGTATTTGACTTTAATTGCTTCAGTAAATATCCAGCTGTACAAATTTGAGTGCATTTAAAATCACATAAATTGTGTAAGTCATTTTGGATAAGGATGTGTGCTAAATGCTTACAATGTAAAATGTAAATGTAAGATAATAATCAATATTATGCGTGTCTGAATGTGGACCAGAGGTGGAAATCCAGGGGACATAAAGTAAAAGTCTTACCATGTGTTTCTTCCAGTCATAGACTCTGCCGGCTGGTTTCACTAATGAGTTCTACCTCCTCGCTGAAGAATTATGTTAATTAGCAAATCCAGGTGATTGGAGCAAAATACTGGGGAGGACTTTTACTTTATGTCTCCTGGATTTACACCTCTTGTGTGGAGCCAAATGGATGATTTGGCTTCCTGCAAACTATACATCACTCTGTCAACTTCATGCCCTCTGTCAAAAAGAAGAGTTTCATCAGGATTATTTTGCAAACAGAAAAAAAAGAGTTGAAAGCTATACTATTTCAAGAGTGCAGGATGAGCGTATGTGCTCAGAGGCAGTTCCATATTATTTTGGTACGCCCCGTCTCATTTCAAAACATCTCTTCAGGCTTTATCTGTGTTGAAAGTATCTGCGTGAGTGTGTTTGCTGTAAAAATAGATCTTGTTCACGTCGTCATAATAACACACAGTCAAAGCAAACCTGCAACTTCATTGAGGGAAAAAGTTTTACCATTTGAAATTGTAGTCATGAGAAGTGAACTTCAACCATTCAATTAAGGATATTATTTTTGTACAATTTAAAACTTGCAACAGGACTATATTTCTCTCTCTAACCCGCTCATCACAATGGAGGCTTCAAAAAGTCTGTTCAATATTTTATTTTTAGTTTAGTTTATCTTTCATCATCTGAGTTAAATCTTTGTACTTGACCCATAGGCATAGCCTCTGTTCTGCCCCAGGCTTCCTGTATAGTTCTCTGCTGTTCTCCCGCTCTCGCCGGCATCTAAGATCAGCCGCTGCACTTTTCAAAAATCTAAACTCATAATTATAAGATCAATGTATGTTGTATTTCTCCTGCGTAGGTTATTACACATGGGGTATAAAACACCAGAGCCCCTGAACTTGAAGTGTTGACTCTAAATTTTGAACACCCCTGCAGAGCTAAAATAACCTTCAAAAGAGCATACGATCCTCAGAATCATCATCTTTTGATTTTTACATGAATATGTATGAATGATAAAAAAATCAAGTAAACTTTTTTAAAAGAGAGGATATACCAAAATATCCCAGGCATTGCCTCTGAATATCCCTCTGTCAAAAAAACATGTAAAAAAATTTCATAAATAAAAAGAAGAAATTAAATAAAAACCACAAACGTCACAACTCAGAAATTGAACCTTCAAAGGGTTTTGCTACATATGTTGGGGATATAAATAGATAAAGAGTGTTGAGAGTTGCAATGAAAGCCTACAGGGTTGGTGTTTTTGTTCGCTTGCCGGTATTATATTTTCTGCCTCTTTGCTGGCTTTTTTGGGCTGTTCAATAGCTGCTGCCATTTTCCTCATAGTGGACTTTGTCGTGTCTTCGACTTCACAATCTGCTGTACTTCTTCAAGACCTTCACATGCACTGTTCTTGTCTCTGTTATAAAGTTGAGTTGCTCTTCCATTTACCATTTCACTCCTTTTTTTCAAGTACAAAAAACTTAAAACATCAGTTCTAACACACATTCATAAGTTCGGTGTACGTAAAGGCTAAATTCATATTTTTAGTTCATGCAACTTTGTGCCCAGAAGTTCAGTTTACTCAAAATTTTGTTTGCAGAATGTTGACTTATTTTTGTGACAGTGACTGGCCCGAACAAGCACGTTGATGATGACCTCATACTAATTTACTTTGCGCTCATCAGAACAGTGCTGGAGTATGGGCATGTCCTATTGGTCAGATGCACCAAAGGGCAGGAAGAGGAGTTGGAACGAGTGCAGCGCAGGGCACTTAAGATCATCTCGAAACAGACCACTCCCCGACCTCCCATCTCTTAAACCAGTGATTTTCAACCACTGTGCCGCGGCACACTAGTGTGCCGTGAGAGATCGTCAGGTGTGCCGTGGGAAATTATCTTATCCTATTAACTTCACTTAATTAGTAACACTTTTGGTTGGTGGTGTGACTCAGGATTTTTTTTTATGTAAAAAATGTGCCTTGGCTCAAAAAAGGTTGAAAAACACTGTCTTAAACAACGACGGAAGGAGGCTGCAATCTTTTGACTTGAAGAGAGGATGAACCCATCCCACTCTATGTATGACCTTCTCCCTCAAACCACACGAACAAGCACTGGTAGACCACCGAAGAACGCTCTCTCCATACCCTCAGCCAGGAACAAGCGCCCCAAGCGGTCTTTTTAGCACACCGCATTCAGACTTTATAACGATAGAGAAAAGCCATAAAAGCTTGACCATCATATTGACCCCTGTGTAGGCTTGAAATGTGAAACATTGCCTGCGTAAGTGCCACTAGTATATTATTTTCCATCATCTCTTGTTCTTCTTCTTGCCACTGTAAAGATGAGTGCGTTGCAGGCTTGTTTCTGTGAAACTCTTTCAATAATAAACGAATGATGAAATAATGATGAAAAATGACAATGTAGATGAGAAAGTTTATTTTCTATCGGTTATTCAGTTTGATTCCTGAAATAATACCAGGGCACCAATCGTGACAAATGAAAGCACAAATTTGTACTGTTTTATGTGGACAAATAAAATATTGGCTTTTTAGTCCACTGGAGATTAGAGTTAAATGAGCTCTCTAAATAATTGCGCATGTCTGTAGGTGGAAGCCTGAAAGAAAAAATTCAGTATTTCTTGAACATTTTAAATTACTTACATTTTAAATTATTAAATTACTTGCCACAAAGAGCATCATTTGTCTTTGCTCAGTTGTTAATCCTAAAATAATTAGTTTTTTTTAATGCTGACTACCAAGTCTGTAACATGATTTTATTACAAGCATGCAACATTCACTTTAGATTTTTTTTGGAATGTGAACAATTGCTGCTCAATGTTTTGCTTGTAGTGGAAATTGAGTCTCAGACATTTTTAGTGGGTCTTCTTAATTAAAGAAAAAATGTATTCAATGTGTATCACAAGTCAAAAATGTGGTATATTTTAGAATTCTTTTTACCCATTTTGTTCCATAGTTAGCCAAATAAATTGCACTTGTCCTACATTTATATAGAAATATTATACAGAAATTAAATTAAATTCTCAAGAGCACCAGCACAGTAAATACTGATGCCTAAACGTTTGAATGTGGGTAACTGACTGACTGACTGACGGGTTGGTTGGTTGCCTGATCCCACGACGTTGAAAGCGCATGCATGAATTTCGGGTAATTACGGTAAAAAGTTTGGTGTCTAACCCCCCACCCCATCCCCTTTTACAAGTACAAGTTGTAGCACCCAAAAATGATGAATCGCCAAGTCAATATTGTTTCACCAGCGGGAGGGGGACTTGAAATTTTACTCACAACTTTTTACTTCAGGGAAGTTAGGCCAGATAGCTACACTCTCCAGAGAAAGACATCGGCCATGTTTTAAACTAAATCAATGTTAGAGAAGCAACAACTAATGAAAAGAGTTCAAAGCAGATAATTTTTTGACTGTGGTCCTGGCAAATATGCGTCCTGTCGAGTGACAAATAAATAAATAAACAGCAATTCGATTCAATTCCTGTTCGTTGAATGGGACGTCAAAGTTTTCTGCAGGTACAAACAGGTACAAACAATGACATGCCTAAATTCTGCACAAAGTCCAAGATAACATGTGAGCTAACTGCTAATGCTGATATATGTCTGAATTAACATTCTGTAGCCTTTAATGAACTCGACGGATAACTACTAATTTATGTGAACAAATCAACAACATGGTTTGGTGACAGTCGAGATTTAAATGAATATATCTCGCTTAATATTTGGAGTAGAAAGATAATATTGTCATTGGCAGAAAGCTGAGACTATCATACTACTATATATAGTAATATAAGTATTTATAATACCCAAAATGGCATAGCGTCCACCCGCCCCGTCCTCTTTTAAAAATGTTTTACTATATGGTCACCCTATACAGTAGGCTACAAAATAAACTAGATGACTACTCTAATGATAACAACTATAGTAACATAATTTGTATTATAGTACGACTTGGAGTCACCGCATTGCAGTCATGTTTGCACTTTAGAAGGCAGTGACCCTTGTGACGACATTCTCAACTGAACGTTCTAATGATACGTTTGAATCACATATTTGTGATGGGTACACTTTTGGGCCAGTTCTGGAACGATCACATATTTGTGATGGTATGCGCGAAAGGGTTAAAAGCAGGGCTCGCCATGCCTACATTTTGAATAATTATGGTAAAAAGAGAATAATCGTTCATACAAACAACTGATCAGACATAAACCTAAGATCCTAAACTGTTGGAATTGATTTGTTCTGTCTGGACGCTGCGATTCAGTAAACATTATATTTTGGAGAGGAGTGCAGACAAGCAAACTCCAAGTAGATCAGAGGATATTGTTGTTGAGATATTGTTTTTTAACAAATAAAAAACTTGTGAGAGTGCTGTCAATGTGTGCATTCTTTGTGTACAGACAATGTCAACAGGTCAGTAAAACAACGTCGACTCTTCATACAGGCTATCAAAACGATTGATTAATGTATATTTTATGAACTACACTAATGTGGTATCTAAACAAAAAAATGCGATGTCCATTTTTATCACAATATATGAACCGGAGCGAACTGGAGTTTGCGGAGTGATAACGGCCTAATAGTGCTCATCACTCTAATTAAATTACGGCCACTTCTCCTCTTTGCTTGCTCCCGCTCACATACTCTGCCACACACACCTTTGAGAATCAGATGCACTCTGTCACCCTGGAATGCAGGCCAGCCTGCATGCTCCAGAACTTGTTAAATGTATCCCACTGGCTGCATACAGGTGTCTGGGCTGAGCTAGGCTTGCTTAGTCTTGTTCAATTTACACCCCAAATGTGTCTATTAAATTATTCTAATGCCAGGCTACCCAGCACTCAAACAGAAAAATCACACAATCAAGTTACTAAAGGTTTGCATGTATAAAATCCTGTGTAAAAGTGATACCACACACACAAAAACATTCAAGATGAACAAATGAGGGGCAAAGAGGACTGCATGTGCTAAAATTGAAAGATACACTGTAAAAATGATCTTGTGAGAAAACGGTGAAGAGACTGGCAGCCATGTTGCCAGTGCAAAACCGTTTAATGAATGGGAGAAAATTTATAAATCCTGTTATTTTAGGAGATTACCGTTAAATAATTATTCTACATGACTTTGACTTTTTTTTCTAACCATTCCAAACACACGAAATCTCTCATTTAAATATGGCTGTTTGCGGCTGGAGATGTTGGAGTGTAGATTTGTGTAGTTGCCATAAAAAACACAATTGGAAGAAGTCACACATATTTTATATGAGGAGGGTTTTTTTAAAAATCTGGAATCCAATGACAGCTCTCCTCATAAGCCTAATTGAAGGTAATCTTAAGAGGTCCTCAGAGGCTCACTGCTGAAGATGTACGACCTGAAGTAATTAACATTATTAGACAGCAATGGCAACTGAAAGGCAAATGGTGGTGGTGAAAATAAACGATGAATCCTGCCAGGCTTCATTATCAACACTCTTTTAACCAGAGAGATGAACTCTGGGTGTTTTCATACTTTTTATTAATCTTCTTTTTTTCTTTTTAGACTGCTTAACAAGTTTTATTTTTTTCCCTGCAAAGTGAATGCATTCACAGGGGAGACACTACCAAGCGAGGCTGATTGAAATCCAACTAAATTTGTGTTTCAATTCATCTGTGTCCGGCTTGCAAAGAAATATTGATTTCAGAGGAAACATTGCCACAATGAGTTGCCAATTTTGTAGAACCTTTGTTTGTCATATGTTGTTGTTAAGTGTAATGTTTTATAAAGTAGCTGCATCTTAACAGTGTCTCGTAGAAAAGTGATACCATATGCCAGGGAAAGTGGAGCACATAATACAATCCATTTGTTGTAGATACATTCTAGCACTTCCAGCACACGGAGTGAAAGCTAGTACTAAACACAAGACTCCTACTCCATAAGCTGGATATATTTGTCAGGAGCCTCCACTACAAAAAAGTCATGTTTCTGTGTTAGCATACGGCTATTGACCAGTCACATGCTTTTTAATTTTTTTAAAGTAGACTCCCTTCCTATGACTTTTTTGGCCGAGATCTTGTATTGACGACGGGAGAGTCGAACCACTTCGTAAAGTCTTCTCCAGCATATCCCAAAGACTTTCAATGGGGTTAAGGTCAGGACTCTGGTGGCCAATTCGTGTGTGAAAATGATTCCTCATACTCCCAGAACCACTCTTCCACAATTTGAGCCCGATGAATCTGGGCATTGTTGTCTTGGAATATGCCCATTGGTGGGATAACCTGGTCACTCAGTACATTCAGGTACTCAGCTGACTTCATTGTATTGCTGCATAATGTTGCTGAGCCTAGACCTGACCAATTGAAGCAACCCCAGATCATAACACTGCCTCCAGTGGCTTGTACAGTGGGCATTACGCATGACGGGTACAACGGCAATTTTTTTTTGGCCAGGCAGTGTATGATGAAATCTAAACCTGCAGTCTTCTTTGGAGAAAGAAGGCTTGGGTTGAGGGGCTTCGGCTGAACTCATTATCAATGCACTCTCAGGTAGGAATTCCAATTCATCCTCATCCATGGGCTGTCATTCCAAACTCACTTCATAATGCAACAATTTGAACAGTTTTTTTCTTACTTTTTTCAATCAGTGCCAGCTCTGTCACTTATGATCTAATAATATGAAGTTTTAAGAGGTAATATTTTGCAAAACATTCATTCAAAACAAGATGGCAAAACAAAATACAGTACCAATTTAATTTTGTACAAAAAATACAATGAAAGTTTTTGAAATGACAAGAATCGATGAATAAATAAATACTTCAAGTGGTCCCTCTAGACCTTTGTTTCTGCCTGTGGTAAATTTGTTTTTTTAAACTCTGTACTTGCTTTTAATCAAGAAGTTTTGTAGATCATGGTTCATGGAGCTTTATGAAAAGTGCTGTTGCATTATTTACCCGGGACATGTGAAGCGGTAAGTGTCCTAGTGAGGCCTGCCAAGCTGTCCCCCACTCCCTGTTCATCCAGTTTGGTGTTCACCATGAATTATTTAACAAAGGTAATCCCTGAGTCTTTAGTCGATATCCTCTATTGCTCCCGACCACAGATACCTCTGGGAATGTACATTAAATGTTGCGTCTTTGCAACACCACACTGAATCTCCAAGTTGTCAATCTCTAAAGATTTTCCACTGTTTTGAAAAAACTTTCAGTTTCTGACACTATAATTGGTTGAGTTACAGAAAAGTACCCCTGCTGAGCTGTGATGTCGTTATGTACATTAAAAAAAAAGTTTGGTGTGGAGATAAACCAGGTTTGTTTATTTATTTTGTGACCTGACCTGACCAATAACCTTTTGCCTTGTATCTCCCATCCGGGGGTTTCCATAACCACCTTTGACTGTTGTCTGCTGATACTGGACATATTTGACTGTCTGGTGGAAACATTGGTGGTGCAAATGTACCTCTGGTGATGTGGGCAGTGGCACAACTGGGTAAAACTGAGGTTTGGACCTTCCCTTATTTTGTGGTCCATGGCATGAAGCAACCAGATTGGCACATTCACCTCCCCTGAACCGCACACTTGACCATCAAAAAAACAACCCAGAGCATGCCCATGTAACGATGTCAAAGATTACTCTTAATTATTATTTTTGAATAAAGAGAGCACGTCATGCACCTATATATGCCATAAATCCTACTTAATAATGAATACTAGTTTTTCTTTTTGTAATGATTCTGTTGTGATTTCTGTATTGATGACAGTTGGTTTATCTCATTCAAGGTAAAGTGGATGGCATGGGAGGAGGTGCACTTGACATTAATATCTGTGGGAGTGCTCACGGCCCTTAACTTGCCCCATACATACTAATCGCCTCTTTTCCAGCCATTGATATTTACATTTCTGTCCTGACCAATGAAAATCTGCTTATTAATATTTTAATCAAATCAACAGGATACTAAGCCAGGCAAGTAATATATTGGTTGCATATATGTTTTGTGAGTTTGTTATTTGATATTTGCTAGATTTAGAAATTGGCTCACAGGAAGAAAAAAACTGTAAAATGACAGCCACAATATGGATATGGTAGAAAAGGCATGGAGACTATGTATAAAAAAGGATGTAATTCCTGTGCACATGACCCGATATATATACTCTCAAAATATTTACAATCAAATACCAATTAT
Organism: Ilyophis sp. 1 JC-2022; assembly: GCA_022702515.1. Taxonomy (NCBI): domain Eukaryota; kingdom Metazoa; phylum Chordata; class Actinopteri; order Anguilliformes; family Synaphobranchidae; genus Ilyophis; species Ilyophis sp. 1 JC-2022. Next base: position 43,859,293 of record CM040399.1, on the reverse strand, counting down.
TTCTTAAATATACCCAGTATGATTTAATGGCAATTTATTTCACCGTTATTTCAGTATTAAAATGTGTGCTGAATGAAGAAATAAACTATGACATTGCACCGCAGATATCCTGGTGAAATAACCGCCATGCATGTAGATCGAAGGTGCGTAAAGAAACAAACAAAATATTATACCAAGCATCTCCACTAGGTGGGGATATGGTAACAATCAAAAACCTTTTGAAATGCAGCGTTGACGGATAAAATAAATCATTGTATTTTTATTTTTAACATACCGATATCGTTTAAACTCACCAGATACAGCGTAAAAATGTCAGGGCTTTTTTAGTGTGTTGTGTAAATGCGTAACAATTGTAATAATGGTATTGGTATTATTCCTGAAAGAGAATTGCCGTATATTATTATTACTATGAATGGCTTGCCTGATGAATACTAAAAGAAGTAAAAATGATGATGAGAAGTACATATGGTAGATTTTGTTTGTGATAATAATGCTGTATGAATGTATTCTTGTTCTTCATTCCTGTTATTTGTAACCTTTATTATCTCATTTACTAATCTATTCTCAATGTCATCTTGCGTCTGAAGCATCCCTTTTCCCCAGTACCCTGATTCCACAGTTTTGGCCCAAAGTCATGGGCTGTGACTGAATACGATCCCTTAATCTCCTTGTGGGTGCATATTTGAATGTGGCGACTTTTTCTCACAAACAGGGGCACTTAAAATACCAGGACGAAACCCGGGGTTTTGTTGAAGGGCATACTCATCCACAGAACTGTGTGCTCATCCGACAATTTCGGGAAGTAAACCGGAAGTAAAAACTAAAACTTGTTGTACAAGAGCGGGACATAATTACGAAATTTCCAAACCCCTGGAATTCTGTGACCCAGATACTGAGGAGCTGATGACTTGGGTATGTAAGCAGTTTACATCCTCCTGACAATTGTGTGGGCTCCATTCTTTTGTGTGAGCCATGGTTAATGTGGGTGAATGCGTGGGTAACACTTTACATTAAGTTGCACCTATACCTGTGTAGTTAAATTGTAACTAGTTTGGTAACAAGAGGTTATTGGAGTAACTCCAATGTAGACAACATGGAACAGCAGTTTACACATGTGAAACAAGGTCAGCCCTGTTACATCTCTCCTGGTGAATTCCATATCATAAACACACTGTCATTGTGAAATTAACAGGTGAGGTTTATTTGTTGTGTATCATGAAGATGTAGCCTATGAGTGTAAATAAAATATTTCAAAATATCCATGTGTAATTAAGAATACCGCAAACTGTTGTTCCATATTACCTACATTGGAGTTACTCAGTAATAACCTCCTGTTACCAAATGAGTTACAATTTAACTACACGAATATAGGTGCACCTTAATGTAAAGTGTTACCAATGTGTGCACTTGCATGAAGTGTAGATTGCATGTCTGAACGTGAGAAGTAGGCTAGATCAGTGTGTGGGACCAGCTATGGTAGCTGTTGGTAGTGGTGAAGCATGCTGTGGAACCCTGTTCTAATAACATTAGATTTATGTGATTTGAGATTGAGGTGAATTGACCCAATGTACTTTTCCTTCTGAGAGTTATGTATAGAGGAAGGTCAGGGGGGCCACTGTGAATTTACACAGGTTCTCTGAGAGAAAATCCAATTTGGGAGACAGATTAGAGTGTCAACCATACAGCCTTCATTGGTACATCCGGATTAACCCTTTTTCCACTTCTAATTACGCTTACGATGACAGCTGAGTTAAGCAAAGGCTTCACAGACGACAGTTGTTCTTTGTTGTCTTCATATGTAGCTCATGTTAGTTATATACTTAAGCTAAAGCGGTTAGCCTATTAAAGTGACCCGGGTCTACTTAAACTTCAGATGTTCTGCAATTTTTCAGTATCAATGAAATATATGTCTTGGTCAAAATTCTGAAGCATTGTAATCATCCCTTAAATTGTTTTGCATTATCTGCTGTGCAATTCATCGCTTCCCCATTGTTCAGTTATTAAAATTGCTACAGTTTTTTAAATAATACATATAAAAGCAAAGGGATACTGAAATGTGCAGCCGTGTTCTTGAATAATGAAGACAAATGAGTCTTTTGTTTGTTCTGAGACATTCAAGGAAAAGGAATGCAGTTGTCAGTCTTTTACATTTGGGCGCCTGAACAAAGCCTTTTTCACCAGCGTGTGCATTATGAGCGTGTGCCTTATTATGTTGTCAACGACTTCACGTCCTCGGTTTTTTAATTCCGCGCTAATTACCATTACTGTTGCTTCATATTATGCTATGGGCGCCCCTCTTGCTCTGGTGTGGGCCCCTTTCAGGGATGTAGGAAGTAGGGGGGGCATCCCACCCCACCTACTTCCTACATCCCTGAAAGGGGCCCACACCAGAGCAAGAGGGGCGCCCATAGCACCCCTCTCCCCTAACTACACGTGCCTGCACTTGCATGGCCCGATATTCCTTCCCCGATTCCTGTCATCTGCCTCTAGGCAGGAGAGCATTCAGTCACCGCTAATTGACATGAGTCAGGGATCAGTGCTGATGGATGTTACAGCACCCAAGTCCCTACTTGTGTGTCCCACTGGACCTCAGGTGTAGTTCTGCACTTGTGAACTCATATGGTACTTCCCAGACTCCGGATGAGGCATTAATGTAGCTCTGCAGCAGTAGCCACTTGTTACTCAGAGCGGTGCAGGTAGTGGTCAGGAGGTGAGGACAGAAAGTCTCTTGAGCCATCAAGTACAGGGAAACTTACAGTTTGTATTCACAGCAGTGCAGGCTTTAGAGAAGGCCTGCACTTAATAATACAACATGTCCAACGCCTCTGGGTTAGTGGTGATCTTGGTGTTGCATGTCATGTTTATCTATGCACATAAGCACGCGCATAAACACACGTACACACAACCTTGCAAACAGTACTATGTGGTTTTCCAATAGGGGAAAGTTTAATTATTTAAAATTTGAAATTATTTAATTCTTATCCCCTGTAATTTTATATGTGTGGGGGAAAAGGAAGGTATTTTCCTTGGCTGGTGTCAGCAGTTTTTTTTAAGGCTTGTATGTGCAAATATTGGCAAATTAGATATGTTGTACTAACTGGAGTCCCTGAATTTTACCATGGTGCCTTGGGAATTTAAGGCTTGTGAGTTGAATAACAAGTCTCACAATTTTACATTAATTTCAAAACATCACTGACAGATGGATTCAATTTTGTCAGAAATCCCCACCAGAAATTTGACAACAACATACTAATCGTGCAGATGTAAATTCAGGGATTCATGTAAATTGTCTACATCATTTCCAATGATTTACCATATGCAGCCCTCTACAAAGTTAACCACAGATTTTTCTGAAGTTTCATTTCACAGCAGTTATTTACCCCTTCCTCTGGAAGCACTCAATATTATTGTCTCACTCTGTGGTTTCACAAATGAATACAGATAGGTGCCTACCCACTGTGAAAATCCTCCCTTCTGGAATATTAATGACAATAATCAATTTTTATAATGTCACTGGGGTGCAGGGCAACACACAATGACATTTGCATAGCAGAATATATATAAAATTAGGATGTAAATCAGTTTGGTCCAGAGGATCCTTCTGAAATATTCAGTAACTATCCATGTTTAGTGACCATGAATGACCCAGAATCTCCCATGATGCACCTTGCACAGATCAGAGATCAAACACATTACCTGATTAATTATGACAGGTGTGGTGATTAGCCCTGGGATTTATATCATAGACATTTTGAAGTGCAATGGCACACGGAATCACAGAACCATAGATAATTCTAATATTTTGGCATTGGATTTTGGAATCAAATGGCACAGTAAAAAAACAGGTGTAGGTAGAAATAAGGGGCTAGACCAAGCCAGCTTCCTGGTCGGGGCACAGCTTTGTCATGTGGTAAAATATTGATTTCTTTATGACCTCATGTCATTTCATTAAAATATTACCCACAGATGGAACAATATGAATTCTGAAAACAAAAATAACTATTCTGCCAGAATATGTATGAAGAGCAGCCCAACTGATTGAATGGGCTGGTCCAACAGTCAACTGCAGTGAAGTGAGGCTTTGCTGGGACTGAAAACAGGAAATTGAAGCGGACATTTGATCCTACCCAGCGAACACATCGTTGAGTTTGGAGCAATCTTACCTGTCTTAGATTAAACCTTCTCACAGGCAGGGGCCAGATAGGCACCGGTCAGAGCAAGGTTCAATATGGGCTTCGCTCACCACCTGTCACCAAATGAATTAAAATCTGTCTGTTTCTAAGAGAATGAGTCTGTGCCCAAGAACAGAACTGGCTAGGGAGCAGAACTTGCTGCTTGTAATCAAGGTGGCCAGCTCTAAGCCGCGTCTAAGACAGAACATTGCTCTGAAAGTTTTTCAGAAAACTGAAGTAGCTCACTCTTCATGTTCTGGCCTCCATTGAGCATGCCTTGATAACGCAAAGATTAGAGGCTTAGGGCTCTATTTTCTGGCGCATGGCGAGCCGGCACAGTCAATGGCGCAGCGCATGGCGCATTGGGTGTGGCTACTGAATTTCAATATTTCCGCAACCAGAGGTGAAGAGTGTACAGCTCACAGCAGACTGCAGTGGAAAACGATAACGCAATATCTATATTGCATTGATAACGCAAAAAAACTATATATATATATATACCATCAATGTAATAATGTGTTTGTTTCACAGGGGAATGTCAAAAATCACAAACTAAGTAGGCCTATACTTAATCATTTGTGTTTTAGTCCAATTGTTTTTTATAGGATATTTAAGTGCAGTGATTGCATCAGATTGAGTAAGTCAGAACATTCTACAAGTTGTCACTAAACTGCTAGGCTATGTAGAAAAAAGTGTGCCTTTGTGTGGTAGCCTACGATGATAATAAAATGTATTTATGATAATAAAACAACGTGCAGAAACTAGCGTATTTGTATTTTTAAATCACCAGCTAAACAACCAAATTATCCCACCATGCGACATTATGCATTGATATTATGATCAAACATTTCCACTAATCAAGCATTCAATCGTGCATTTGGACAATGTCATTTGTGAATAAAATAAAATCAGAAATACAAGTTAATCCATCTATCTACTAAGGGTATATGTTTTTATTCATAAGCACCATACAACGATACAACACAATCGATTTAATAAAATTTTTAAAAACACTGTCAAAGTCATGTAGCCTATAACGGCAATAGCTAATTATTTAATGGCCATCCCGTAAAATAACAGGATTTATACATTAATAAATTGGTTTTTCACTGGCAACATTGCTGCCAGTGTTTTCACTGATTTCTTCACTGATTATTTTATTACACAGTTCAGAATATTGATAATCATAGTTAGCCTAGCCTACTATTTGCAGTTTTGTTGCCTACAGTGAGAACATCTTTTCAAATGAGCTTCACTTTCTGTTCATACTAAGCTACCAATACTACAAATATTACAGTATCCACATCAGCATCGCTGCGTTTATATCTTCTCTTTACAGACGGGTGTAAGAAGAAGAACGGAATACAGTAGCCTACCCCCGTGAGCACAATGCAGTATAATAACAGCCATAAACAATTCAAACATACAGTACATACAGAAATCAGTCTAACATAAAAAAAACAATGCACAATAAATGCAAAGTAGCCTATGCATTTTTCCTGCTTGGGGGATTTATATTAAAATCTAATCGGACGGCATATGATCCACGAAAAATGGTTTACTGACTTTTGAATAGGCTATGAATGATCATGCATGCATTGCTCGGGAAAGCCCGGAAATGAGAAACTCGCCATGGACTGGCACACCCACACAGCGGCTCTCCTCTACATTACATTACATTACAGGCATTTCGCCGCACGCCATGCGCCGGCCGGAAAATAGCTGCGGCCAGGAAGTAGCTACACAAGCTAATTTGGTGGACTAAGGTTGATATGGCATGGCTGCGGCCAGGGCGTAGCTACACAAGCTCATTTGGTGGACTAAGGTTGGTATGTCATAGCTGCAGCCAGGGCGTAGCTACACAAGCTCATTTGGTGGACTAAGGTTGGTATGGCATGGCTGCGGCCAGGGCGTAGCTACACAAGCTCATTTGGTGGACTAAGGTTGGTATGGCATGGCTGCGGCCAGGGCGTAGCTACACAAGCTCATTTGGTGGACTAAGGTTGGTATGTCATAGCTGCGGCCAGGGCGTAGCTACACAAGCTTATTTGGTGATTGCTGAACTTGCTAAAGTGTGTTTGTGGAGAATGACAAGCTACAGCTTACAGGTAAAATAGTCGCTGATTTTCTGTGTTGTATTCACTAAATGTTCATGCAGGCACCTTTTCACAGAAAAAAACAAGACCTGCTTAAAGTCATTAATTACATGACTTTCACACAAAAAATGACTGATGGGTATGTGGGAAGTTGAAAGACTTGAGTTGCGTGCAAGAGCATCTGGTATTCTTTGGGTGGTGATGCAGAGGCCCTTCAGGTGTGCCTGTCATGGACAGCTCAAGACACTCCCTGAGGCATAAAAGTGGCTGATGGTTGCATTGACTGGTCACCCAACGCTCACGTTGTGCGTTGATCCAGCAGTTGTGTCAGATCTATGCCCAGCAGACTTATCGGATCCTGGAGGGAAGTATCTGCTATGAGAGGAGATATAGGTTTGACAGCTGAGCCTGTGGAATCCCCTGGACATAGCTAGCGGGCACTACTGTATGTGTTACCCAGTGGAGTGCTACTGTTATCACAATGGCAGTCTATGTCCCAATTATGATGTGTGTGTATGTGTGTGTTTGTGTGTTTGTGCGTTTGTGTGCATGTGTGTGTTTGTGTGTGTGTGTGTGCGTTTGTGTGTGTGTGTGTGCGTTTGTGTGTGTGTGCATGTGTGTGTTTGTGTGTGTGTGCGTTTGTGTGTGTGCGCATGTGTGTGTTTGTGTGTGTGTGTGCGTTTGTGTGTGTGCGCATGTGTGTGTTTGTGTGTGTGTGTGCATGTGTGTGTTTGTGTGTGTGTGTGTGTGCGCGTTTGTTTGTGTTGTGTTGTGTGTGCATTTGTTTGTGTTGTGTGTGCGTCTGAGAGCGAGTGTGTGAAGCGAGAAGAGAAGATGGAAAGTGTGCGTATGTCTCTGTGAGACAGCCAGTGCATGTGTCGTGTGAAAGGGAGTGGGATTGTGTTTGTGTGCATTGTCTGTAAATAATGAACGCTTGTCAACGTCTGTCAATCCCCAACAGAACAAAGCAGGATCGAATTGAAGATGCCCAATTATATACAGGATCCAGCATCCTCTGATCTTGCAAGCAAAGGTAGAAAATAGAGCGTGGGAGAAACCTTGTCGTTTTATTTTTTTTATTTTGATGCATTAATAGCTGTCCTTCATTAGCTTGATTTTTTTTTTTTGACACTTCCAAACTTTGCATAACAACGTCTCTGGCTCAAACTTTAATCTTAGTTAGAGGTAGGCTGTGATATTAACCTTAGATAGAGGTAGGCTACTTAGTTTAATCTAAGTAGGATTAGGCTGTGATATTTCTGATTCCAGGGGATAAAGTGGGCGTTTGGCCATCTCTCGGGCTGACTTGTACAATGAGTGCGCTCTGTGCATGGCCATTGTATTTCTGCGATTGGTGTAGTGCATTGCTCTCTTTTCACATTGTGATAAGTACCACTATTATCCCTTTTCTAATGTATTCCATAATTTGGAATTCCAAATCATTACAGCAGGCCCTCGAAGTAATGCAACATTATCTCTCAGTTTGTAAGGGTGCACATTATCACGGATGCCCGTAAAAATGTGAGCGACTGGGCGTCTCGGTGGTGTAGCATGTTGTGCGGCGTCCACATGCTCATTTTAAGCCGCAACGTTGGAGGGTCGAATCCGGCCTTTGCGACCTTTGTCGCATGTCTCTTTCGCTCTCTTTCTCTCTCTCTCTCTCGCTCTCCTTTCTACACTGTGCTGTCCAATAAAGCCGAAAAAGCCCCTAGAAACATGAGCGGCCTGCCGCTGCTTCTTCCCATTCTGCAGACCCGCCAGCTCATTGGCTGGATGAGTGCAAAATCTATACAGGTGGAGCAGATAGACACCCCACCAAACAGAGGAGACACTCTGGGATGAGGCAGGAAACAAATTGCTGACTGTAGCCCTCCCCCTCTGGGAAATGCTATCGTGAAAAGCTAACTGTGCCACAGCCAGCACACTGACTGAAATCCATTGGTCCAACAAACATATCATTCTGTGCGTTTTACGTTCCATTTGCATATTGTACCTATACCTGTATGTTTATTTCAGGTCATGAGTGAAACACTTAACCACACTTGGGCCCTACCCCACATCCTCATTTTTCAAAAGGGTGAAACAAGCTATTGGTTATGCCATGTTCTCTAAATATAGTGTACTTAAAATCCCTGATATACTTATTTCCGGGTTTTTTGCTGATAATAGTATGGAGGATATTTTTTGCATAATATGTCACTAAACAGTATGCAGTAAGCAGTACACATTATGCTAGTACACAGAACGCAGTAGATAGGGCTCTGATTCGGACAAAGCCCTGGTCCACAGAGCTCCAGGCGCTGCTAATCAGCCGTGACATCATGAGCCCTGTCTCTAGTGTCTCAGCACGTAATGCAGAGGGGGTGTGATTGGCTCTCCTCCTGCTCATCAGTCATTTTGGTCTAATATCCCCTGGAAAAATCAGGAATCACAGCGGCCTGACTGCAGGCTGAAGAGAGATGCTGTGATTAACACAATGCAGACAAGTATGCGTAAAAAAAAACTCTGCACCTACGCCGTCCAGAAGATGCACCAGCCACATAAGAATAATGTTTAAACAGCAGCAATAGCCTTCATTTTTGAAAGTGGACTAAAATCATCACTAATGGCAGATGACTGGAAATTTGAGCATTAGCAGCTGTGTACTGTGTTTACTACCGTTTATTATGCAACGTGCAGTATGCCAAAAAAATAACTTTTCATACTATTTTCCAACCATACTGTGGAAGTGTCGTAAGATGCCCCACCCTTGAGCAGCCATGTCATGTGTTGTTTTTGTAGGTATTAAAGAAAAATGTCAGCGAAGCTGCGCGTCATATTTCTGGGACCAAAATGTTTGCTTACTTTTTGAAAAGTATGCTTCCGAATATACTCAGCGGAGTAAGTATATCATCTGGGGGTTTTAAGTATACTACATTTAGAAAATAATTTGTAAAGCTTAACTACTTTCTCGTCTAGTCTACTCAACAAGCATACTCAATATTATGGAAGGGTGCTGATTCGGTCACAGCCTTAGACTTTATAAGCCTTCATGCACTCCATTTTCCAGTAGACATCTCTGCGGTCTCATATTCATAATATAAGTCATCATAGTTTATAGTTCTATGAATATACTGTACATCCTGCTATTTAATCAGGATCAATGCCATCTATCTATAGAGTAACCCTGAGCTTGTACCTGAAAAGAATACTTTTTGATGACGGGAATGATATATTTACTGTAGAGAGATTCAGATGTATGTTTTGCCTGGAGGTGCCACTAACAGGTGCCCTTGAAATTGGAGTGAGTGTAAGTTGGTTCTGGGGGAAGAAAATAAAAGATGGAGAGAGCTAGGTGGTGAAAAGAGTATGTGAATGTGTAATGGATGTCCACTCACAAATTCTTATTTTGAGCATTTATTAAAAACTCTTTCATCTGAAAACTTTCCTGAATACCCACGCTCATGTTGGCATAGCCTACAATTTACCATTGACAGCACCCACAAGTTCACAAATGAAAAATTATTATGATGGAAGCGTTTTAAAGAAAAGCTGAGAGCAAGAGAATTGAAACAGAGGAGAACCTTTTGTAGCACTTTTTGTAACTTTGTATATACAATGGGCTCCAGAATTACTGGCACCCCTGACTAGAAATGCACTAAAAATGCCAACATGCGAGAAATACTGTACTTTATTAATGTTTCAACGGAACCAACCAAAATCATTTATTCATTTAATTAAAAATCTATTTCCTCCAACTCAAAATATATTGTGTCATTACATCACTACTACACTTCCTGTTTCACTAGGGTATAAAAATGTAACATGCATGTGATATCCCTTTGTCATCTAGCACCAAGAAGAAAACAAAATAACTGGCAGTTCAAAAAAAAGACAGACGGTCATAGACCTTCAGAAATCTGGTAATGGCTACAAGAAGATCCACAAACGATTCAAAATACCACTGAGCAGGGCAATTATTCCAAAATTCCAAAGATATGGAACAATTGAAAACCTGACCGGGAGATGAGGCATTTTGCCCCCCAATGGCCCCATGATAGGGAGGAGGATGGTGAGAGAAAAAATAATAAATCCTTAAGAATAACTGTAAAAGAATTTTAGGCCTTGGTGGCATAGTTTAAAAACAGCACCATCAGACCATCACCTCCACAACCACAACATTTTTAGAAGGGTTGCAACAACAAAAAGCCCTTTCTGACCCCAAGACACAGAAGCAAGCGTCTGGGGCAGTGGCCTAGCCACGGCCACCGAAATAGTATTCTTGCCCACCCATTTATCTTGAACCACCATGCCCACTTGTGAATGTTGCGGCAATCTATGTTATATAGCCTACGTAACTTTTTAAATAATCACTGTGTTAAAAAAAAATGTTGCCGCTCTCAGCTATTGAAATAACATAGACGATCCACATCTCCAAAGCTGTCACTGTTTGAAATAATACATTTCTGACCAATATGAAAGTTTCATGAATGCAATGGGGCAGAGAATGTGATGCAATTGGTTATCAGAAACTATTCATATTTGTCTAAAAAGGCGCCAGAGGTTTAAACGCAGTCACTGCTTGTAGCCGAGTCTCTAAGATAGCTGCTAGCTAGACAGTTTTCATCTCTTTAGCTAACTTTTTTTTGGCTAAACTTTTTTCAAGCCACATTTAGAGGAGATTGTGTAAAGCAACTTGGATCAGACCAGGGCCGAACTTTGTGACCACAGTGCAAACAATGTCCGTCTTAACAAGTGTTTAGGCTTGAAATGAGACTTAAAATTTTAAGTTAGTTTTTGCTTGAAAAGTAAAACTATCTTACCAAACTGGCAGATAATTTGTCTTATTTAGCAAAATAGAAACCGAAATAATATTCTAAAGTCTAAATATGAGATTAAAATGCTTGATAAGATTTCGTTTTTGCAGTGCAAGGAAGCGAAGTATGCAAGCAAGACCAGGGGAAGTAAATATGTACCTTTTTTTCCCCTCTCTCACCCTGAGCTGCAGATTACTCCAGCCCGTGCCCTCCTCGCCCTGAGTTTGCAAACTGCTCCAGTCATGTCCCTCATCCAGAGTTTGCGGACTGTCCCTCCTTTGATTTATCCTCCCGACTTGACGCAACCGGAGTCCCAGATGCACCACCCGCCCTTTTGAATTGAACATTTTGAATCTTTTTCTTTGGAATTCTTACTTAGCAGCTAGTTTTATTAGATCCCTTATTACTCTCTACTACTATCCAGTTCATCACCTTTAGTTTAAACCAAGCCAGCCAGCGAAGGATGGGCACCCCCTCTCTAGCCAGGTTCCTTCCGAGATTTCTTCCCACAGGGGAGTTTTTTCTCGCCATCGTTGAGTGTTTTTTTCTCCCCGACCGAGAAGTTTTTTACCTCGTTTTGCTGTTTTTTTTGTTATATATTCCTTCCTATTCCCTGTACAGCGTCTTTGTGACAGTTCTCTGTAAAAAGCACTATACAAATAAAGGCTACTATTGATTCTGCTGTAGGCTATAGACAATACAGACAAGTTATTTAGCGTTTGATTATTTTGTATGGGGACACCCTCCAATTCCCAATTCCCATCGAGATCCATTCAAATGCAGATAGGTTATAGTATCGCTTGTAAGAGTACCAGAAAATAAGATATCAAGAGTCTTTTGATATTGCTGGGTCACAGACATCAGGAAGTCATGGCATGCAAAGGTGACCAAATATTAAAAATTATTACTTTATTCTTCATTATGTTAAACTGTCCAATATTTTTTGATGCCTGAAAATGGGGGGATGGGGGGGAGGGGACTATGTACAAAAGGTTCTATAATTTCTAAATGGTTCATCCGATATGGATGAAAATACCTGACAGTCTGCACTTTACCCTCATTGTCATTGTATCCTTTCAAACTCAAAGTTCTAGAGTACAAAATCAAAATAACAAAAAATGTGTCACTGTCCAATGAATTATGGTGCTCACTGTATATTATATAAAGTGTAAAGTGTGATATCACCAAGAAAGTCCATTTATATTTTTTATCAGTAAATTAAAGGTTAGCTGAACAATCCAACAATTAGTATATTTAATGTTTATTTAAAAGAGGGTTTATTTAATAAGATGCAGAAACAATTCAAGGGGTTTGACCGCCAATGTCAAAACACTTGAAGAAGTCCAACACAATATTACGTTTAAGAAAAAGATCATTCTGAAACAGAATTTCCCACACATCTGACCCAAAATATTGGTGTAATGGACTTGTTTTTAATAGTTATTTGTTGGGTTTTCAAAGCTGATTGTGAGGAAACTGCCAATGGCGTACACAAATGTCCGTACTGCAAGACAGAACTGTCAACCTTTCCCCACAAATATTTACTTTGAATTTAGTCAAATTTGGCTCACTTCAACCAGCTTTTAAAATAATCAACGAAATTTTATCTTTTAAATGTTGATCGTGTCTAGTTAGTCTAGTTAGCACTATGATAAATTGGTGGAAAGAGTGCAGTGAAATGTGAAAAGTGACTGAATTATACACTCAGATTCAGTCACAAAGTCTATTCCCAGCCAGTCCAGTCTAATGCTCAGGTAAATCAGATGGACAAATGTCATACACTCATACCAATAACATAATCAAAGATATTTATTTGGAGAAAAAAAGATTCAAGTCATGAAATTATAAACCAACAAGATCAAATAAATGAAAATAACAATACAAAATACAAGTTCACTTTTAAAAGAAGCAGGAACGTCTCTACAGCGTGGTTATCCCATTGATAGTTTTAACACTTTTAAAAACATATACTGCCATTTTTTTCTATATACAAGTGAGATAAAAAAAAAGCTAATTTTTAAAAGCAATTTCACAATCTGTAATGCACCACACTAATAAAAGCACCCATTAGCACACATTTAAATGCAAAGTGAGGAGTTAGACACTGTTGGTACATACAGTACCAGCTATAAATCAAACATCCTGTGAGCCATAAATTAAATAATATATAGTATACGTTCACACTTTTATAATACTTAGGTTTGTAGGCCATGAATATAACCCCTCACTCACTCCGGGTCTAAAGAAATCATATTTTGTTGGAGTAAATCAAATTGCATCCCTAAGAAAGGTTCGCTTTTACAGGCGGAATTGTAACAGCATTCCATAATTCCACATGTGAATCTTATTTTAACTCATTTGCTACCTTTCAAAATTGGCACACTTGAAACCCATGCCCAAATCATTGACTTTGAGTGGCCGTAAAATGCCGGGATTCTTCATTTCATAGCATGACAGCCAGCTATCATCTCACATTAGGATTAGCACTCTGATGTCTTTTAAAAGCCTCCCCTCTTTGACAGCTGTGCTATGATGCATAATATACATTTCTGTAAAAAAAAGAAAAAAAAGATAAATGGGGTTTATAACTGTACCTTGAGAAGCATATAATAGAGTGTGTTGGCATTTTGTCAGTCCACAAGAACCTTGCTGCACGTGTTTTCATTCCATTTCATCGTGGACAATCCATTTCTAAAACCATTACCATTTCTCCCTGAAGCCTCCCGGGATATAATCATCCTTACAGCCACACATTAGGCAGAAAGAAAAAAAACAACACCGAACTGTTAATAGGAATGAAACAGCTTGTCCCTCTGAATGTGGCCTAGAAGTTATTTTTCTTTTCAATTTCACAAATTGTCATTCTGTTCACAGCGATGCTAATGTTAAAGTGGGGAAGTAGTATGTTAAAGTGGGGAAGTAGTAGGAGTACATTTTTTGGCGTCCTTTTAACCAAAAAGTAAATGCTATAAGGAGATCATTTAAAAATACTTTTTAAAGGATATAAACTTTGGATGCGTTAGATTTACTGTCCCCGCTTCCGCCACTTCATATACGAGAGACCAGTCACCCTTCCAGATAAGACCTATTTACACTCGTTTAAAACTGGGCTATTCAGCTGAATTGCCAGCACTCATCCAATAGCACTTTGGTTCTTCCCTTGATTGCAGTTAATTTGAGCTGAGCATTCTCAGCACTTGCAAACATGACGTGGGCTCAGCAGGTTAGATGGAGCACAAAGATTCAAGCCCGAGAATATAACGTGAATTTTGACCTTTGTTCATTCTTGTCTCATACTGCAGTATTTATACTGAAGACAGTCATGCGCGGGCATTTTGTTAACCCCAGAAGTAGAACTTTTAAGTACAACCCTGGAACCAGATTTTGAAGTTGTATGTGGAATCCTGCAAGCGTTCATTCCTGCTTTCATTTGTGCTCCTAGGTAAGGTGCAGATTCCACGTCTATGTGGAGGATTGCTGCACCTTCAGGTGAATGTTGGAAAATAGAAAACAAAAGAACTGTAAAAGCAGACTTTACTTTTTGATCCATCGACCTGTGAAATGATTAAAAAACAGCCTTCTTACCTATCCAAACCTACGTAGGTGTCTTCCTCGGTCAAACCTCAACACATTTTAAGCCACTGCTTGTACGTGTAACAGCATGTTTTGTACTAAGGGGCACATGGAAAACCTCAAATTGGACACAAATAAAACATTTTTCACCAAAATCATTGTCATCAGCAAGTCACTACAAAAAGGCAGTGCTCAATCCTTTACGGTAAGTGCCATACCCTTTAGTCTCATTCTACTTAACGTTCCAGACAAAAAGACAGTAATAAGTCTCGTCTTAAATTTCCTGTAGGGTCCTTTCATTTCCTTAACGTCCTGTGCCATAGATGTTGCTCAGAGGTCGCTGGCCTCGGCTCTCTCGTAGAGCGCCTTGAGCTTCTCGAAGCGCGGCCCCCACTCTCGCAGGCAGTCCTGGCTCCTCTCCTCGTCCAGCCCGGCGGAGCTGAACGAGCTGAGCGATCCGGCCGGCGAGCCTCCGCCCTCGGTGGAGAACACTTGCAGCGAATCGAAGGCCGCCGTCTCCGGGTGCTGGTCCGCGTCCCGGATGATCTCGCACAGGTAGCGGGCCAAGTCCTGGCTGGAGAAGGACAGGCTCTTCTGGGCAGGGTGGATGGGCTGGCTCTGGCTCTGGCTCTGGCCCTGGACCTGGGCCTGGGCCTGAGACCGGGAAGGTGGGACATCCCTGCGCAGAGTGGTAGTGGTGGTGGTGCCGCTGCTGCTGGACTTGTTGGTGTCCTGCTGCACGTGAGCGTGGTACTGACCCGCCCGGGAGCGGCTGTACTGTACAGACTGGGCGGGGCTCGGCTGGAGAGACTTCTGCAGTTCCGCCATGTCATACGCATTCTAGAGAGAGACAGACCGTACGCACCCCTTTAAACGTTTCCCTTTTTTTTTTTTTTTTAAATGTGTTTTTCTACGCATGCTTTTTCCTCTTTTGCTGCCCCATTTGAAATGCGGAATCATGCTCAAGAATGTGCTGTCCTCTGAAGCACGTGATGTCAGACAGTACTTCTTATACACCGCAGTGTGTGTCATGCGCTGCTTAACGGGCGGACTTCCGATCAGCGGCGGTCGCAACAGAACCCAACAAGAATCCTCCCATCCCTGAGCTACTCTAGAGCAACTTTTGCACTCCGGCTGCCCTGCATGTCCGCCCACCACAGTCAGCAGTGGCACAGTGCCGATTCTGCACCAGACCGTGGGACCCGTCCATTACTTTACTGTAATACTGCTACCTGCCTGAGAGCGCTCCCAGGTCTTGAAATTAAGCTTTCTGAAAAATATGTAAAAATGTTTTTACTTGTCTGCAAGATCAAGGCACATGATCACATTTCGTCTTGCTTGTATTTTACACCAAGTGATTTTCTCTAGACTACTAGATTTATTAAAAGCTAGGAAATGGTAACCAACAGTTGTGACATCATCAGTCAGTGGGATTTAAATGTATATGGATGTCAATAAGAATAATAATTGAGAATAATTGATCTTTCATTGAATGAAATTTACTCATTTGCAAATTACTTGAAGAAGCTGCAGTGGTTGGCTTGTAGCTACCGTGTTTCAGATTTTACGGATTATGTTATGATATGTACCAAGTTTTGAAACTGGATTGCTGGTGAGTTCAGTGTAGTTTGAGGCCTCTATACGTTATGAATGATATAGTCTATTTCTTTGTAATGGCCAAATTTCACCACCGTATTGGATTTTGCGGTTCATCCATGTGAATCGGACTACATGCTTTTGAGTAACCATGTGATATATTTTTTTGAAAAAGGAAATGTCGAAGCCAAAGAAGAAATCGGAATTAGCATCCCCTGCACCTCAATTGCTTGATCCCTTAACAACAAAAATAATTTAGAAAAAATATACCTCAATGAAATACAAATAAACATCAATGTCAATAATTTGAATAGTAATGGTAACTATGGTATTTACCATAGATAATGCAGACATAGAAGAGAACACACAGCGATTATCAAATGAGAGCTTGGTGCTCCTACAATGGACTCTCACAGATAAACTCCCCAGGTCTCAGCACTCCGGAGATTGTACGGCAGGCTCTTAAAGACACCCAGTCCATCTATGCTAAAAACACCTGTGAGAAACCGATAGGCAACTTGGCAACTATGATAATTCACAGAAGCACATGCAAATGGCATACGGGAATATAAAAATATGCATGTTTTTACGGAGGCATTGAGACTGTGCGTGATACTGTGCGTATGCGTGCGTGTCCGTGAATTTAATTGAAAAGATTGTTTTCGGGGCGGCTAGCCCCACACCGACTGTGGAACGGCCTCACCTGATCCTCCTCGCCTCCGCCCTCCTCGTCGTAGTTGAGCACGTTCTCTCGGATGTCCTCCCAGCCGTCATGGTGTGCTGACACATGGTACACGCCCTCCTTCAGGCCCTTATAGCTCCTCCAGCGTGACCACAGGAAGATACCCAGCAGCAGTACTGAAAGGTGCAAGGGAGGGAGGTAGGGAGGGGGTGGGGAAGTGTAGAGAAGAGTCAAACGTCCTTTTCATGCAAAACACAGCAGGCAAGTTCCTACAATGGCTCTGTGAAAATGTAAGCAGACTGAATTTTTCAACTGTAGACTAGACTGACCTTTAGAAAGTAGAGGGTAATTATTCTCCTTAACTTCTCTCTCCCTCTTGCTCGTACTCTCTATTTTCTCTCTCTCCCGCTCACTCATGTACGACCATTCCTGTGTTGCTTTCTTTATCCCACTCCTTCTCCCTTTTTCACTTATTGTTCTCTTTTTCGTATATGCACGCACGTCACTCGAGCTCTCTCTGGCAGTAGCCTACTGCTGCCATTGTATTCACCTTCAGCGACAAACGTGTGAGAGAAAAAAACACTAGGAAATGCGAAAAGAATGCCAACCGTGCAGGGACACCGTCACCACCTCAACCCCAGTAATCTCATCTGTCTAAGACACAACTTCATGTGTCAATCTAAACCCTGCAATATGTGTCTCAAACAAAATACATAAATCAATATCACTTAAAGTAAACTCCTGATGTGAATGTCAGACTTGCATGCACATTTGCAAGAGTGTGTCAGTCACGCCACATTCACTCCACACAACTGAACCGAGGCAGAAAAAAACACAATCCTGTTTTCCCTCTTAAATACAGATAGTGAAGCTACAGTTGAAGTCGGAAGTTTACACACACTTAGGTGAAGTCATTCAAACTCATTTTTAACCACTCCACAGATTTCATGTTAGCAAACTATAGTGTTGGCAAGTCAGTTAGGACATCTACTTTGTGCGTGACACAAGTAGTTTTTCCAACAATTGTTTACAGACAGATTATTTCACTTTTAATTTACTTTCACAATTCCAGTGGGTCAGAAGTTTACAAACACTAAGTTGACTGCGCCTTTACATTTTTCTATTTTTAATATTTGGTCGCGTATCCTTTGCACGCCATGACTTCCTGATGTCTGTGCATGTAAACTTCCGACTTTGACTATGTCACAGTGTTCAGTCTCCTACTTCCTTTAGAACTAAAAATGCCTGACCACAAACAAAATTCCAACATCGTATCAGGAAGGTTCTTTCCATCTTACTGTGTAGTGGATGGTAGAGAGCAGTGTGGGGTTATTGATCACCTGACCCAGATGTCAACCCTGCAAGGCTCTCTAGACCTGCAATGCATCTCAATGACCCAACTGACCTTCAACATTGAGCCCACAGTGCTGAGTGGAGCTCCATACCGCTGGAGCTCCAGACCCCACCGTAGGGGCAGGCACCAGCTGGCCAGTGACACACCCCTGACAAAAAGAACATGAGCCCAGATTGGCTGGGAAATCTGATGCTGATGAATCTGCCACTGCTGGAAAGCGAAGCCTGGACAGTTCTCAATCCCTGCCATCATCACTCTTAGCTACAAAGACAAGGAGGGCAGCTGGTCTATCGACCCTCAGTAACTAGAACCACAAGCCAGTGGCTGAAACGTATCTTTATGAGATGGTTACGTCCTAACAGATGTTACAGTCCGCCAATAATGCACAGGCTTCACACTAAGAGAGGTAAAGATATATATTTCAATTTCAATGTTTTTTTTCCAAGACATGCATGATTTATTCAATTTCACAGGGCATGTATATAGAGTCCTCTGCTTCCATGGATACCATACTCAAAATGTGTTCAAGAGCTATTCTTAATAAGCTAAATTAAATAAAAAGTTATTATGAACTTAGTTAACTTGCTTCGCCTCTGATACAGCTTAATGTTCTAGCAATGTTAAAAGAAAAGGTAAAATGTGTTGGAAAGAATAACAAGTAGTTTTTTTAAGTTTTTTTTTGTTCCTCACACACTTAAAAAAAAAACCTGTCACTTCTTCAAAGCCTTTAAAGAGAACACAACCATATTCACAACATTGAGAGTGAAGACTAATCAATAGGAATATGCCATTGGGCTTGCCTGGGTCTAAAATAATGGGTACCAAGTGGTTAATTTAAAACAGCCAGTGACAGAATAATCTTTGCACTTTTAAGTGCTTGAACCTTTAGTCTTGACACGACATCATTTATCAGCGGCGCATCCGTCCAGCTCCAATAACATGATATCTATCTTGTTTCTACAATTTCCATCATGAGCGCACTGGCAGGAAATTACCGTTTTTTCTTTATATATCCAGTCCCACAGTCGAAGAAGGGGGTGGAGATATCTTCTGGCCTCCGCATCAGTGCAGTTCCCCATAATGAACTGCAATCCCCGGAAAAACCATGCCCAGAGGAGCACTGAGTAAAGCCTGTGTTCTCATGGATAGAGCTGATAATATCAAATTTAACTGTGCATAACTTGGCATTCCTATTATAACTGCCATCCGTGATTAAACTTGGTTTTGTAAAGGATTGTGTCACGGAGTTTTTATTACCAAAACCGCAGCACACATGCAGTTACATATTGCACAACAGGTTTACTCGCATTCATTTTGTAACCATATGTTTATGGAGTTGTAAGACAAAAAGTCATAACATAACCTTCTTATTGCAGCCACAGGAGGCCTTTGTGTTCTTTTAAGATATTCTCAATGGCCATGTCACATGACTAATGTCTCAAAATGCACAACATGTCTCAAAGACCCACAGGATTAGCTACAAAAAGTACAATCTGGGACTTTATTAATAGCTACCTCTGGCAGGAAAACCTGAACCACAGCATGATGCTACATCCCCTTTACCACAGCGAGGACCTCAACTGTCTTTATATGATGCTACATCCCCTTTACCACAGCGAGGACCTCAACTGTCTTTATAAACCTTCTGCAGTGCAGGAACCACAGCATGATGCTACATCCCCTTTACCACAGCGAGGACCTCAACTGTCTTTATAAACCTTCTGCAGTGCAGGAACCACAGCATGATGCTACATCCCCTTTACCACAGCGAGGACCTCAACTGTCTTTATAAACCTTCTGCAGTGCAGAAGTGCAGAACATAGCTGGGGGTAGGCCTTGAAGATTTGTCAGGCTTCAAGGGGCAGGTTCAAAGTTTGAGGAAGAGAATGAGCACACATATCAGGAAGTACCCTGAGCCTCCTGTGAGCTCCCTTGTCCTCGGCGGCCTACCGCAGAGCCCACTCGGGCTTGATATAAACCTCCAATTAAGAATCCTGACTATGGGACATGGCGGCGGGGAGCCGTATTGGCTGTTCTGAATTAAAAGACTTTTTTTTTTCTCTCTCTCTTTCCGTTACGCTGCTGAAACAGAGCAGGGGCCAGGCCGCGCCGGCGTCACGCGGTGTGTGCTAGGCAAGATAAATAGGAAGTGTAACAGCATTAAAATTTTCAGCAGGGAGCGGAGGTGGTGGCGTGGCGCTCGTGTGATAAACCTATTTGCCGCTTCAGAACCAAGGAAGGGAGCTTCAGAACCAAGAACCAACCTTTTGTTGCCTATAATGGATACGGAGGAAAAACCAAACTATTTACTTTTAATACAAATTTGATTTCCTCCAGACAAACTTGAATGCAAAAGAAAATGACCCTCAGTTACTTTAGTTTCAGTCCAAAGAACATTGGGCTGATTTAAATTCTATCCCAAACCCCTATTCATTGATCTCGCTTTCTTCGAGCCTCAGTAAACAGCACATTGTGTGACTACAGATTGGGTAATTAACACTTAAAAAGCAACAGTCGCTGTCAATAAACAAGGCTGTGCTTGGTGAGAAATGAATAAATATACTTTACGCTCAGTCTGAATAGGTGCTGAAGCTGAACCACAGTCAAAGCAGGACAAAGTAGACTATATCTCATTTCAAAGACGTTTCATGCCTACACGTCCAGCTGAGATGAAAAACTCTATGGGACCAAGCCAGGGAACCTTGACAGCAGTCATGTCCATTATGCGATGCAATCTACCACATCCAAGTCATCAGGTAACATATGAATTATGCTAACTGAATAATAATATTAAGAATAATAAAAACAATACATAAATTAATTAATTAATTAATAAAAAAGCACAGAGGGCAATCAGATAAGGCAGGGACTTGTTTCTTCCTATTTGACATTCCTATCAAATAGTTTGAGGCCAGGGTTTTCTGTGAAGCGTATTGTGACATTTTTTTCTGAAATGTGCGACAAATAAATTTGATTCGATTTAGACAAATGAAAAAGTACCGCTGGGCGATATACTCGTTCGAGAATTATCAAAAAAAATTTTAGCGCGATAACAGTCATCGGCGCCATGTGGCGTATTGCCTTTCTTTCCGTTTTTTTTTTCTTTAATTATACCTTATGAAGTAGTAAACATCTTCACTTCAGAGGCAATGTGAAATGCTTCCAGAAAAAAACAATCACCACTGATATCTATTGGACGTTGATAAGACAACCAATCCGCAGGAAGGTCGAGGTGTTTTTGACAATCACATGGAAGCTGCAAGGCCTTGCTGCTGATTGGCTGTTTTATCAACATGCAATAGATATCAGTGGTGTTTTTCACGTTGCCTCTTTACTACCACATCAGGTATAAAAGAAAAAAAGACGGACAAAAAAGGCAATACACCATATGGTGGCGATGATCGTTATTGCTCTAAAAACAATTTCAGACGAGTATATCGCCCAACCCTATGAAGAAGACATTCCAAAGTCAGTGAACACTAGAACGTGGGCATCCTTGTTGAATTTGTACATCGGTGGAAGGGGGCAGGAGAGTACAAAAGACATAACACAAAAGAGTGTCACACTGACACCAGTCACCAAAATGTGGAAGAGGACATAGTCAAGATGGCTACCTAGGAGCGCCAAGAAGCAAATGCCGATGGCGAACAGGGAGCTGAAGCTGAGGCCAACATCATCGTGGTAGATGGCGAGCGTGACCTCACAGTGGCGCCCCCTATAGCCCTCAGGGCACTGGCAGGTGAACTTGGATGGGGACTGGGCCATGCAGGTGCCCCGGTGGCACGGGAGGCTGGCACACAACGTGTAGATACAGAACTTTCCCGTGGAGTTTTCCTTCACTATGTGACCCAGAGGACACCTGAAATGCAACGAGAGGAACAACGGATAAACTTTCATTAATAAAATGATGATAAGAGTTTTACGAAATTAAAAATTACACTACTTTGGAGGCGGACATTTTTCTGTTAAGAGCAACCGCAGGGTCATTTATAAAACGTGATTGCCGAGTGTGTATATTTCTTCTGTGAAGACGCATTACTCCAATCATATTGATCCGTATCGGCTCTTATTGTTCTGAGGACGTTGATAAATCACACTGGTTGGAAGTGCCCTGTTATGGTGTGACTTAGGGAAGTGCGTGATTGTACCACCTTCCCAAAGCCCCTCCTTTATGGGGAGCATTCTCAAGAAAATCCTTATTACCTGGGCAAATTTTAACAATAGCTGCCTGGTTCAAATTGAATTGAATCCACAGAAAAGAAAATTATGTATTGGCATGATTATAATACTATTTACAAGGGGCTTGCCTCCATGAATTATCCCCCAGTATCTTATAATTAGCTATAAAGTGTCAGCAGTCTTGAGCAAACCTTTATTACTTGGGCATATTTTGACAATAGCTGCCTGTGGTTAATATTTTCAAATGTACACACACTGTGTAGAGAAATATAATCTTCAAGAAGGTAGGCTCACATTCATATTTATAAATCCAAAACCGATCGAGGCCCTGAGCATGCACACAGCATACAGCCTAATTCCCGCGTACAAACATTTGATACATTCGGCTCAGTATATTTAAATGTTTAACATACAGCAGTAAACCCATATCTTGGCACAATACAAGCCAAGAGACTTAGTCTGTGATTCATATGTCCCCAGGGGCATTATCTGCAGAATGTAAAGACTGGAAGAGAAACCTGGAATATAATATTTTAAGGGTTTCAATATTTTTTTTGAATATTAACAATTTTTAAAAAGCATGCCCTTTGAAAATCAATTTTCAGTGCTTTTCCTTTGCAAGATGCTAATATTTTCTAATTTCCTTGCCCTACGTTATCAGGATTTTCTCACAGAAGGTGCGCATCGAAGCTTAAGGATTTTCAGCGAATCAGGGAGCGAACGGATTCGAGCTCTGCTGGCTTGCAGGCCTCTCGAACAACGTGTCCGAAAACCCTGCATTTATCACAGTCGCATAAGCGTGAGGTTCCTCTGCGGATGGATGAAAGACGTTGTGTTTTTTTCCCCGCTGCTTAACATAAAACACTGGAAGAGATCAAAACTCTCAAAAAAAGACTCACTGAACGTACAGAGGTCGTCTGCCGGCTCTTAATGAACTCGTTGGGAAAGCTTCGAAACGTTATTTTTGCCTGACCTGCTCGACAACCTCATTTTACCCGTTACCCTGCGGTTTACGGTACCTGCACTCATGCATCCTCCACAGATCCACGCAGTTGAAGGGGGCGCTGCAATGGTTCCTCCTGCAGGAGTCAGAGGAGCACCCCATAGACACTCCCTGCGAGCTCAGCACCGATACCCCTTCTTTGGCCTGGCCATCCAGGGGCACGTAGAGGTTGTTCAGCCTCAGGTCCCGAATGCAGCCTGGAAAGAGAGCTTTAAATATGCATAGGCACCCAGACGTGGACACGCGAGCGCTGCGCTACACGCACGGATGTGCGCACCCTTCTCTTTTACGGGGGGGCTTTTAAAGTCCATTTAATAAACACACTAAATGTGTGTTTCTGCCTCAGGCGAAGCAGTCTATTGAGCCTTGAAAGGCACAGGAACATTTTTAACCGGCATTATTTCTCTCCTTTTTCAGAAAGACTTTCATGTCACATTATGTCACTTATACTGCATAGTCCCAGAGTTTAATCATACTGCGTTTGAGCTGCGGCGTGCCAACCTTCCCCATGGCTATAACACATTTTATACACTAAAGATGCATTTGAGGGAATCATTCATTCAAAATTGATATTAATCATTCATTGCAATGCAGCATGATACTGTGCAATATGATTTGAAAGGCGAGAGTAAATTGATAAAAACCTACTATTTTGGAACGCTCTAAAGGAAAAGACGTTTGTCAGTAGGCTTCCTTTACCATTCCCGGCATGCAATGCCTTCCTCGGGTGAGCCTGAGGGGGTACCTTGGAAGCTCTTGTTGTGGCCGGAAGGGAAAGAATTTCCCAGCATCACCACCGCCGGGTCAATGATGATCTCACGGCTCCGCCCAGGGGATGCGGTCACTTCCCGCCTCCCGCCTCCCCCGTTGAGCCGCAGGGTCAGTTCGTTGTCGTGGCGATCCAGGTGCACCTCGTGCCACTCCCCAGTGTCGACATGATAGGAGGGTAGTATAAGGGAGTAGTCGCCGTCGCCAAGGTTGTAGAAGACAGCCAGCAGGCCCTGATAGATCTGAAACAGACAGGAAATGGCCTCTCAGAACCTTCAGGGTGTCAATTAGAACCCACAAGCCGTCAACGATCGATATAAACACGTGGAGTTGGATTTGATAAGAAGCTGTAGCACTAACAAAATTGTATCTTCTCCTAGGTTAATTTGAGACATTCATGCGGAGTAAACCAATTGGACTTTAATTTATTCAAGAACTTGTTTTAAGCGTGGGTCCCTCAGCATTGTCGTGAGGACACCATGCCTCCCTCTATTCCCCCTGAGCTCTTTCAATTAATTTACTCCACCCCTCAGACTGACAGCATAAAGGCTCTTCCTTTAATATGCTTGTTCCCCCGTTCAATTCCCAGTACATAAGCAAACAGAGACAATTAGCCTTATTGATTCAGACCCTCATTTTTTACTCCTGAACCCAGCAAAGCAAAAAGAATGTCCTTCACCAGAAACCATTTTTTTTGCACAGTTCTGCATTATTAGATGGGACCCCAGTTGGTTGCTGGTTTCCATAGTACAATCTAAAATGCAAGTGGCAAGTGTGCACAGTATTGCTTCCTGAAAAGGAAATTAAAGCAGATTATATAAATTACAGACTTTCAGGGTGTACTAACAAATTACGTGTGAGAGAAAATAACTAATTTACTTCAGAGAGTGGTAGTCTATCTGCCATAGCTGGAGACTGATGAGGTCTTCATTTCAATTTCAAAAACACTAAGATAATCCCACTGAGCAAAATATCGCAAACTACTATTTGATTTCAGCTCTTATGGAGAAGTAAACAACAGACAGAGATCAGCGGAGATGGGTGAGCTTTTTTTATACATAGAATTGCATAGAAATCATATTATTCATTGTTAACTTGCTCTAAACCTAACAACCCATATACCTTTGTTCACATCTCATACCCTATCATCTTATGTTCTATGTTTATATCCTGTGTGTAATATTTTATCTTGTTTTATAAAGCACTTTGTAACGGTGTTTTGAAAAGTGCTATACAAATAAAGTTATTATTATTATTATTATTAAAATACATGAGACAATGTTTACCAAACAGTTTAAGATGATCTGAAGGTTGTTTTATAATGAGTGTGTTCTTGGGGGGTTTATTAATTAACTAGTAATTATATTTAGTCATGATATTTTCTCTCTCACAAACACACAGACACATGACGCTTTCTTAGCGTGAGCGGTATGATGACCTCACAGGCTTAATTTAGAGGATCTTACCACAAGAATGACATACATCACTGCCAAATAAACTCTTTTCCATTGTGAAATTAAATTAATCGAATAGCCTGATTAAACAACAATTAATTATATACAATACATATTAGATAATGTAAAAGTGCACTTCTGGGTGTCAGTTTCCCATTCAATGTACCTTCCCATGTCTATTAGCCATCACAATGGAATACAACAGAAAAAATAATTTCGCCACTGACTATTACTTCTTGAATGTCTGGAACAGTGCTTTCAAACTAAAGTAAATCCATGTACATTAGCTGAAACTGCAGTGAGTCATATTGCCTATTTTAGCATATAAAACACTGTTCCTGAGCTGAGAAAGTATTACATTTTTCCTGTATTTTCATAAATACGCCACAAGAATGACGCACCACTCGATGATGATTCACAGAAATGATTAGGCCCTACAAAGTTCTGCGCTCCCTCGGGCAGACTGGAGCAGAACGGATGAGAATTTGAAAAACAGTTCTGTTCTACTGACTACGACCGGCACCAGGATGAGCTCTCCCCAATACCAAAGCACCGGTTCATAGGGAATAAGGTTGAGACTCTGCGTTTGGAGTGAGGTGACCTGTGTTGGGTTTAAAAATAATTGCGGCCTCCTGAACGCATTCCTCTCAGGAGCAGCTGTGGAAACCGAAAACGTTCAGCAGGAGTCAATCGTGAACATGCTGATGACTTGTGATTGTTCTTTGTGTAAACGAGCACTTTATTAAGGCAAGCAACGGGGCTAGTGGGAAGCATTTTGAGAAACGGTGAAAATATTCCTCTAGACCATCTATCCTGAACAGAAAAGAGCAAGCCTCTCACGCAGCTCTGAATTTTAAAATAAAGAAGAAAAAAAATCGGTTCAATGACCGTACGAGTGGAGAGGGAGTACAAAGAGTACCGTATAGATGTAATTTACTGTAATTTTAAATAAGTCACACAGAAAAAAAAAAAGTTTGCCCCAGATGCAATGCAGAACAGGGCTCGAAATGAGCTTTTCTGAAAACCGGCTGATGCAGAAAAAAATTAATCTCTAGCTACTCTTATCAGCTGCAATATTTTTCTCCTAGAAAACAAAGTATTTTCATTTAGACCTGAAAGCAAAATAATGTGGAAAATGAGAAAAACCTAAATATTATCCCATAAACTGATGAGAACAATAGGCAGCTTTGGAGACCCGTGCACACTAAGACATTGAAGTTGTAATGTTAGAGTATGAAATTGCAGTGCTGGGCAGAATAATGACAAAAGCATACGATGAATGTTAGCACAAATAAAGTAGCAGGGTAAAGACCATCTTCCACTGGCAGTTAATTCTTGCTTTTATTTTAGCACTTTGAGTACAATTAGAACAGTGTCCTACTGATACAGCTTCATCGCCATAGTCACTACAACACTACCATACCCATATGCAAAAGGTCTCAAAAAATCTTATAAAAATCACTTATGTCAAATACAAAACTTATGAATAAAATAAATATGTGGTATAGAACTAGCATAGCCTACACATTTCAGTCTAAAATTAAATAGTTTTATATACTCCCTATAAAAAAAACATTATTTTATAAGAATTGTATGTGTCAAATACGAATACATAATACCATAATAATAAACGTATATGATTTTTTATAAGAATTTTCAAGGATGATCATATATGATTTCTACAGACCTTTTGCGTATTGGTATGGCCACCATTTGAAAACCAAGCTCAGTAAAAATCTCTTCATTTGATTCAAGCTCCTCTTCAACCTTCAACTCAAAGGTTGCCAGTTCAAGTCCCAGTTGGGCACTGCCAATATACCCAAAAGCAAAGTACTTAACCTGAATTACATCAGGAGGATATGTAACTGTAGCCTATAAATTGATTGTAAGAAAAACATGTAGCCTGTGTAGCTCACTCTGGACAAGAACGTCGACTGAATGCCAAAAGGCAATGTAATTAATTTGACTTTTATTCTTCCTTTCCTCTGTTATTCTTTGCTGTTTTTCCTTTTAACTGGATGTCTGCGTTTCCCGTTCAATTCATCTCCCCATCTCTAATAGCCATCACAATAGACTACCACAATTAAAAATATTTTGTATTTAGCTACTGAGTATTACTCAATGACAGACAGTGCTTCCAAACTAGTCCATCAGTGCACAACACTAACTACAGTTGCAGAGTGAGTCATATTTTCTCGTAGAACTTGTTGAATTTTCTGTAATTTCTTCAGTTGTATATCATGCAAAATGGAAACAGTAGTGTGCTAGATTCACGTTTATTTGTCTGTTCAAGAAAATACCAGCTGAAGTAGCTCGTAAGGCTAGCTAAATTATCCACCTCTTTCATGCATATTTTTTCTCTGGTTGGGTGGGTATTAGTTTGAAGCCCTGCACAACATTTTAAAGACCTCCAACCGACCAATCAGGGAAAAGACACATGCAGACTCTACAGCTGTTAATGATCAAAGAAATCATGCAACATGTTGGAAAAAGACAGTGTGCAAGCTGCTTTCGTCAGTGAGCCACTACCTGAAATGCAACCCCACGACAGAGCTCTCTATCCCTGCACAGTATACAAAAGTGATCCAGCTAAGAAAACGCTGATGTAATCGTTCCGATACAAGATTTCACACTGCAACGTTGAAGCCAAGAAATGTGAGGCGTTATTTCAGCGGATGAGAGGGGACAGAGCACCAGCTCACCTCCAGGCGAAGGTACTCGTTATTTTCCTTGGAAAACAGGCCGATAATGACACCGCCATGTTTCCGGGTCCGCACCAGAAGCCGCACCAATGTCCTGCGGGCCGGCAGGGGGTACCCCAGCTGGAAATGGATGTAGCTGCGTCCATCAAAGGAGTATTCTGGGACCTCTGCCAATTACAATTTGCAAACAACACACTCTGCCCCGTTAAAAATGCAGAAGTCAGCCATGGAAAAAAAGTTCACTCAGATGTTATTCTCACTGTGTGTACAAACAATGTCTTCTACGATTCAAACACGTTTAGCCTATCATTCCTTAAACAAATATTTTAGCGGATTAATTCAGGCGTGGTAAATAAGAATATGCAGGCATATTTCACTCAAATGAACCTTTCAGAAGAAGCTCCAATAATTCTTTGACGACATTGCCTGCCCCCTTTCATTGGATCATCCGGTCACACTTTAAACTAAGTCTCCATATAAAGCCTTCACAAACGTGAAATAATGGCTTCATAAATCATACAAAAGCAAATGGCATGCGTCATAAAGGGTGACATTATGCAACATGTTATGCCAAATGTGACATAACCAACAATGTCAGCTAGCTAATAGCTAAACATTATTCAGGGCGACATAAAACATGCTGGGGTCGGATACTAGGCTAACTGTGACAGTGTGACACATTGTGCATAACATGTTGCATAAGAAGGTGTCATGTCACCCTCTATGAAGCATGACATTTGCTTATGTATGATTTACATTCTTTATATGGAGACTTTGTTTAAAGTGTGACCAATCAACACTGTTGGTGTAACTTTAACATTTGAGACCACGGTCTCAAATGTACACCAAGATTTCTGCTGTGTATGAGATTTATTTATTTATTCGATTTTTGAACATAATGGTTGCATAGGTACCTCTGTTTTCATCTCACTTCAATGTAAAGCTGCCGTTAATAGCCTGTTCCCTTCCTTTCTCAGGGGATAAAATGTAGCTGAATGTCAACTTTATTCACAAGTCCCCAGAGAAGCATAACTAGTTAGACATCCTTTTGTGTTCCTGCTGGATGGTGGTGCATACGATCATATTATGCGCTCCTCATCTCAGTTTTTTAAAGAGGCCATAAACACATTGTTTGATGATGTGAACTCTGTGCCCCTCATTATTCACCAAGATAGACTGGGTGGGAGGAGGTGAAGGTGCCATTTAAATTTGTATTCTGTCCTGATGCATATATTCAGGGATTACGCTGAAAGAGAAGGGCCAATCTAAGAGTGTAATGTCTATTCCATCAATAGAACTCAGATGGGTTTACAGTATATCACAGCATCCCTTTCATCCTCATAGATTTAACTCCAGCGAACCACTTGGCCTCCGTTTCACACCGACTACCTGATTGACAAAATGGCTGACTGGCTCCTCCCAGAATAAATATGCTCTTCTTGGGTCTGCAGTATTGAAAATAAAGCATTTTGAAATCTTTGATGCCCCTCTAGCTGCACTGCCACTCATTCAAGGGATGTGAAACACCAAATTAAACACGGCTTTGAAGCAGTCATGTTATTGAAAACCTCGTAACTTTCGTCAATTTTCTCCGCAATCACACAGGCAATGAAATTATTCTGAAATGTTTTGCAATATAATTACAACATAATTAATGGAACTCAATTAATAAACAATGCTTTGCCATCAACAATGCCTGCCTCACTGAAAATGTGAGGATCTCCACAGATCACCCAAATTTAGCATGAAACAAATAATTCTGAAGAGTATAGTTGGTGTAGTTCATACAAAAACCACCTCAGCATGGAGCGGCATGAACGCAAAAGTGTGTGCGCATGTACAGACCCATTCATTGCGTTTCTGAAAGAAATATATAAAGCCATAACGTTACAGCGCATTAGTTTGCTAATTGCAATGCAGGAAATAAAAACATTAAAAAACTAATCTTCAACACATTCAGCATAAGATGAAAATTTTAGCCACCCCACACTGTGTAGCATATGCAAATAAAGTTGAATTATCCAAAAACAGTGTTTTGAAACCACTCTGAAACAGCAATTTGGCATATATTAGAAAGAGTTTATCTCACTCAATTTCCGTCAAAATGTGAAAAACCATTAAATATGTCATTTGAACAACAGGATAGTTGTTCTGTGGCAATGCATGCTGTGAATATTTCAGATGAATGTGCATTTTTCAGGAGAAAAAAAAAACTGGCTCAAAGGCAGTTTTAAATACGATCATAATCCTTTTATAATCATTATTATTACTTTTTTTACTTCGAAACTTGACTTTTTTGGTTTCAGAACACAAACGTAACTTTGTGAAACTTTTTCTTTTTAGTGGAAGGACGAAAGCAGTTTTATCAGAAAGACTATAAATCAGTTATGCTGCCTGTCTATTAGCATCATCGTACATCAGCTTACATTCATCGAAAGTCAGCTGCCATTTTAAAGCTGCAAAGCCCAGCTTTGTGGTTTGAGCTAAATTTTCTTTCATGTTAGCCATTGTTAGGTTATTCATGTTAGCGTTATATGTTGGGTTCAATCATTGCAATTGGTATTTTCAATTGAAGTGGGCTTGTCACTGGCAAAATAACAATGCGGACAGTCCCGTAACAACCTTGGTATTGCGGCGTTCTGACTAATGATTCTCATGATTTACTCATAACTTTAATTTGTACATTCAGAGAGTTAAATACATGAAGCTGTGTTGTGAAGTTTATACCATTTGATTCTAACCCTGAACATGTCCTTGCTGATACATTAAATGACGATGGCAATGTTCAATTAGCCTTTTCCCCTGTGGATTATTGCACGTGTGGCCGTCATCGTATTTATCAAATATTCTGACAACCTCTGTTTGCGTTAGTTTTTAAAAGGGAAAACTCCGGTCAGGCTGACTGAACCTTATGGATTTGCCTGACAGGAAATGTCTGAACAACAAAGCCAATAAGCCACTAAATCCTGCATTAAACAAAATCCTTAACTACATCGACGCTTTGGGTGCCATACCCTGCTCACACTGGTGCCCAGTGTACCCTGGTATGCACTGGCAGCTGAAGGAGCCCCACTCTCCGTGACATTGGCCACGGGGTCCGCAGGATGGGTACCCCAGGTTGGCGCAGTTTCCGTCTGTCATTAGACAACCTGGAGCACTGTTCACAGAGTCTGCAGGAGAGCCAAGATCATAGACCTGAAAGAAAGAAGATAAAAATATGACTTTAATTTAGCTTCCATCTTTACCGTGGTACTGTCACCTGCTTGTGAGAGCGTGGGTGTTCATGACAATGAAAGAGTGAAAAAGGTCTATAATTAGAAAAGAAGAGAGGCAACCAGTTGTATGCTCGAGGTCAGAGCATACAACTGTGTGGTAAATGTAAATAACCAACCTCTTTATGATTTTCCTTTTATGAGTTCTTTCCATATAAACAAAAAATAATACAACAGATAATTACACTATCATTGAAGGCACCGTGTGCGGACTGAATGTGCTGGCAGAGTAATGACCGCACAGTTCAGTTGGTGACCGACTCAGTGAAAAGAGACACCGGTGGCTGTATGCACTTGGAAAGTGGCTGGAAAACACATAAACAATTGGCCAGATGAAAATAAAGTCAAAGGTCAATACAATAAAGTTGAAGAGTCTCTTGGGAGAGTGAAGAGCTGTACGGGTATTCAACCAGTGGTCACAAAATCTGGTATCTGGTGTCCAAGACCATTTAAAACACAAGAAACATCCTGTCAGAGCAAGAGCTACTTCAGTCAGTCATATAGATATAGATTTATTTAAAGTGACAACTATAGATTTATTTTTTAAATGGGTGGGCAGCCCTCAATTTCACCTATTGGCTGAAACTGGCAGAGGGTGTGACTATTCAAAACGTGAACTGTGCACTCTGTGGGTTCCTGGGCTGCGTTCGGAATGACTCCCTATACACTTTATAATGCACTATTTAGGGGAGTGCCCATTTTGTAGGATGTCCTAATTCTCACTGGTCTCTAAATGGTCCCTAAATAGTGCACTATAAAGCAGATAGGGAGCCAATCCGAATGCAGCCCAGGTTACAGTTATGACAGTAGAAGACCCCCTGTTAGGTTCAAGGTTCAGTTTGCCAGACTGTTGGCTTTAATGATAAGAGCGAGGAGAGGGGAAAGCGATCCTGTCCTCTATAAAATGTACACTTCCTCTATGATCTTCTAAGGAAAATAAACTGTTCCAACTCCAGTAAAAAAGACAGTTAATGACATCCATGAGTGGAAAGGTATGCCTGCGGAATAACAATAGAATTAAGAAGGGGTACACGGGGTACGTGCATTTCCCATTACCTCACAGCAAGAAGCGGGGATATCAGAAGAGCATTTCGGTTTCAAATACCTTTAGTTTATGGCAGGGGTCTCAAACTCCAGTCCTGGAGGGCCATAGTCCCTGCTGGTTTTTGTGATTTCCTTTCAATAGGCAGGCAATTTAGGCCTTGGGTGTGCAGCCAATCAGTGACTAGAATTAATCATTTAAGTGCAGGAACACACCACAGACACAACGGCCCTCCAGGATTTGAGTTTGACATGCCCTCTCGCATTCGTGGAACCACACGTGACGTACTGTTACTATAGCGCTGTGTCAACTTACACCTTGCCGTTCTTAATCAGAAAGAAAAACCAGACTCAATGCTTTGTAATATAATAAGTCATATGAATGAGCAATTTCAGGTTTTTCATTAGCGATTAAAAGGGCAGTAAAGTTTAAAAAAATAATAGTCAAATATTTTGTTTAATATGTGTGAAATGGCTGGATTCCTAACTCTCCTCCCAATAATACATGATGAAACTGGAAGGCAACTCTGAGCCGCTGTTGCGCAAGGAAACGGCAAGAGAGCAGTTTTCTAAATCTTTACGTCTCTAACATAAGACTTGGTTTAAATTTACTTGGTCAATTGAAAATATTTATTTTAGCTGATAGCTTCCTACAGTACATCCAACCTCCACTCACTGATAACAACAACAGTTCAAAACTGCCTTTACATTCAGTCCTTTAGCAAAGGGGTTTGACCCCAGCTAACAGTTTAGTGTTGACAAGGTGGTCTTTTGTGAGCTTTCTTATCTTTAGAGATCATTTTTTTGTGGATTAGTACTTGAAAGCCTTGAAATGGCACAAACATGCATATATCGTATAATAATATGGTATGTAGTATTTATATTGGTATTTAAAAACTAGCTATATATGATTTTGACCAAAAGTGGTTGTGGGGCACTGCCATTTACTCTTGAGAAAGGTATTGTTGGGGTTAAAATATGTGTATTTTTCCCCGTGTTAACTAATGCAATAACTAACACTGACGTTTATAGGAGAGGGGGCTTGAACTGGTGAGGGAGTTCTGCCTAAACTCGCCCCGAGAAGCAATAAATCTAACCCTTATTAACCTTTGGGTGACCAGTGATGTAACAAATGTAACAAGTGATGATTCGCTAGTGCTTAAACATGAATGATGAGGGACTACCCCTCTGTGGGACTTGGAACGTACATCTTGTTGTGTGAACTAACTCCCCTACTACAGAATAAAGAACAGTGTTCATTTGCAGTTCCTGCCTGGTAAGTTTTTACCAACTGTTTGGAGTCTTACAGTATTTAACCTGAATTGCTTCAGTAAATTTCCAGCTGTATAAATTGATTTTATGTGTGGGTAAGAGTGTCTACTAAATGCCTAGAATATAATGTAATGTAACATAAACAATGTGGTTTGTGGTTGTAGTGTATGGCACAGATACCTTACTATCCACCACCAGGTTGCGGATACAGCCAGAGAAGTGCTTGTGCAGTAACTGAGGGTAGACATAGGGCAGGTTCACATTGACTCCACCCAGCTGCAATACTTGGGTCACATTGAGGTGCCTATAGGGGTGACACAGATGGGTGGTTATTCAATCCATCCATCTATTAATCCGGCCACTACTAGTAACAATCAATCCAGCAATTCAAACATCATTCTCTAGTGGGGGGGGGGGGGGGGATGAAATGACCAATGATACAGACGTGACTTATGATGCAAACATGGCGCATGTCAGTTACCGCAGGGGCGTCGAAACTGTGAGGAATCGGTCGCATTACCTGTCTAGGCTTGGTGTGACACCTGCGACTTCACAGGAAGCGTGATGTTCAGCTGTCAGCCAGTTGGCCACGCCCTCCATCTCCATGATGGTGATGCCACTGCATCGGTCCAGGGTGAAGCGCACTTCCTACAAAATGTAGAGTGGAGCAAAAAGGTCTACCTGAATGAGTCAGAAGATGCACAGGTCTAGAGACGGAGGCAGTTTTTCTCCCTGGGAGCGTGTGTTTTTTTTGGTGCTTGGATCTTCTGTTTATAGTTAGTCTCCAAAAATTGACCCGATTTAGACATTGGTAGTCTGATCAGTGCTCATGTGCCTAGCCCCGATATATCCTAAATTATTATTAGGGCTATTATAACAAGTTATTGAGAAGGTAAGAAATGTGTATCCCACACATGCCATGGGTATAAGAGTCTGGGGATATTACAGAGACATGTCAGATGGGAAACATTCTGTTTTTAGTTGACACCTTATAACTGGATCCCTGTCAAGACTAGGGGCTGGGGAGGGGGGGGGGGGTTTTCACAGACGTGCTAACCACAGACATTCCAATATGAAGTAGCACAGCAGAGTGTTCTTCCCTTAAAATTCAGGATTCAGATTTCAATTATTAAAATTTTCTTTAATATTATGGAATCTCAGAAGAATCCAGAACCATTAGTCAGTCAAGTGGTGTGAGAACTGTCCCCTTGTAAACACGCACCTTACTATTGCTCCTTACATCTAGCCTGTGCCACCGTCTGTCTGCTACATCCACGTTGCTTGGCAACTGAAGCACCAACGTGCCAGAGCCATGGTTTATCTTCAGAGTGGGTGTGCCGTCAATAATTTCTGGGAAGAAAGATGTTATTATGAAAAACCTTGCGGTCACGGCATGTTTTTAGAAGACACTTCCCCATATTATCAAGGTCTAAAGGATTTATCATAATATACTGCAATAGTGGATCATATCGCCCTCAGAACCTTCATGCACAGAGGACCACATTTTGATCTAAGAGCCTGTATGGCAGTAACATTTCAATTGACATATGCCTCTTTGTAAAAGGAACGGAAGCCAAGCTCATACCAGGACCAAATGATACAGTCTAAGTATGTGATTCGTAACACACAATCGTGTAAGAAATTCTACACACAATAAGAGTCCGTCTCCACGCTTTAATAACTCACAACTGAAGAACAAACTGAACTGAATCCAAGAGACAAATATCCAGACCCATCTATCACTGTTATACTGAGTGTCCCTCCAAAAGGTCTTTGATATGGCAAAGAGGAGACCATAGATATAGAACCATAGATGTGACATATGTCAAAGTTAGTGCCATAATTTTTGAGACCATACCCAGGTAAGATGGTGGTCAGTAACCATCGTTTTATATCTATGAGCCAATCATCAGCTATCTGGCTTCTGAGAGCTGATTATGACATCACAGTGGGTTAGAAAGTACATACAACTTTGCCATAGGTTCCTATTACAACTGTACCCAGGTAAGATGTCTGCCAAATTATTCCATTTCAGAATTCCAAATTACTATTACAGTACATATGTCATATCTATGGTTCTATATCTATGGTAGAGACATTGACCACAAGCATGGCCACTGGTTTAAATAAACATCCAGAATACATTTTTAACATTTGTGACTTGAGGCAAACCCTAGGGAGAAAAGTTCTTCCCAAAAAGCAATACAAACAGCTTTTACTTTCTCTCAGTTCACCTGAAAAAAAAAAAAAAAAAAACTCCCCCTGGGGAACTGTTGAAACGGGAGCTCCTTTTTTTTCGAGCCAGTGAGACATACACACCGAGTGTCGGCACCTGTCTGAAAATCCCTTTGCAGATTAAACCGAAGAGCGTGAACGCTCTGGAGGAAAAGGCTACAAGTCAAGGGCGAGGCTGCCAGAACGTCAGTCCCGTCAGTCTGGGTTCGATGCATTTCCTCGATGCATGCGTGACATTCCCAGGTGAAGGGGCCTGTGGTGGGTGGCAGTCGAGGACGGTTGCCTGAGAGCTGGGAGGGTGGAGGAAGTAGAGGCAGCACTCTGTCTAATTGAGATTAATCGGGATGATGTGTCAGTAGCGGTGCGCGGGGTCCGCCGTGAGAGACAGCACTTAGTTCTAGTGAGTTACGTCGGCGTGGGCCGGATGGACGGATTATGGCTTTAATGCATTTGAACAAGAGCAGGGGATGGTGTGCGTCCGGGTCCCAACACACTTCTGCTTTTAATCTACATCTGTGATCATACCCGATCCCACCTCTTTCACCGTCTCTTTCTGACACTGGAGAAGATTAATCCTCCAGCTACGGCATGAGGAATGTGGGAGGCGAACAAAAAGTGTTTATAGCCCTCAAGCAGATGTCACAAAGGCAACGGGAAGATTCAATAAATTATATTACAAATGACTGAATAAACCCAATCAGTAACAAATATGCTTTCTTAAACTTAAAAAAGCAGCCTGCAAGATCACAAAACATGCTGTGCATATCCCCCTGGGTATATCTGTACAACACTAACTTGAAAGTGATTTTCGAAACCGGTACCATTGTAAAATTCTATGAGGCTGAGACTGCGCAACAGATTTGGGCACATTGATAATAACGTGCACGTCGCACGCTGGGTGTAAGCGCTCTATGTTTTCATCAGTCAGATAGAGCTCCTAAGAGTGGGTCCAGTTTAACCCAGTTATCGCTTCCTGTTCAGACACACCCAAGCCTGATTCCATTGAGAAATTGGCTCCTGTAAAGAATGTGCATGACTGGAGGATATTGTGGGTCTGACTCACATATGTACCCTTCTTCTATGGTAAGGGGTCCCATGTATGTCTCAGTATATGAGTGACCCATATTGAATAATTACAATTATACTTAAAAATAATAATAATTACAGGTCTGTGGATAAATGATTGTTTAATGATAGTAATGATCATTTTAAAAAGCGGGGTTCATTCAGTAGGGAAAAGAGGAGGAAGCTCTCTCATAATCGATGCTAATTATACAGGCTAGATCAGAACCTGAGTCCCGTCAGCACATATTTTAAATATATACCTCCACTCATATCTACAAGTACATCCCACGTTTATTATTCAAATTGCATAACATGCTGTAGAAAGTATATAAGCTCAGAAAACTCATACTGATACTCCATCCAAAGACAGATCCACCAAACAGTCTATATCACACTCAAAGAGCCACTTAATACTAACACCTCAAGAGTTCTTCTATTAAAGTCTCAGGACCCTGGAGGAATAAGACGTGTGCAACACGATGCCAAAATGGGTTTGGGTTTCTGGCTTACAGCTGCAACAATGTGTCAAGACAAGGAGCTTTTTTATCTCTCTCTCACACCGGCCCCCTCTTTCTCCTCTTTTTTCTCTCGCTTTCTCTGACACCCTCAGTCTGTCTCTCACACTTGTCTGACAGAACCCTCTTGTTTGAGGCGGGATTCATTTGACTCGGGCTCTCTGATTATCGTCTCCTTCCATTTGCGCTTCAGTTCACTGGCCGGTTGGAGCGGAACCCGGCGGATCCCACCCAACTGAGCAACTGTTTTCTCTCTCCATTCACTCAGGTCTCAAAAGCACTTTTAGCACATAAACGAATGCAAACGACACGGATTATGCCGACATATAAAATCACGAGATCCAGTATCGAACGTTTGAAACTTTTGAAACAAATTTTGATTGATTAGATTTTTAACTATTTTCTGAAAAAACTAGCAACAGTTGCTAACTTTGTTTTTCTAACTTGCTCGGTTTGTTTTATAGCGCACGCTTCAGGAAGTGGGACGATGACTGGCGCAAAAACAAAACAAGAAAATTCTTCATAAGCTAACGACCGGATCTTTTTTCAAACCTTTGTTTAGCACTGGATGTCGTGATTTTATATATATCGGCATAATCCGCATTGTTTGCATTCGTTTATGTGCTAAAAGTGTGCTTTTGAGATCTGTTTCGCCATGCAATGGGAGTGAAAGGAGAGAGAAAACGTCATTCTCCGTCGGCCAGTTGCTGACCACTGGAGCAAGTCATGAAAATGAGCGTGAATATTACAACTTATATCGGCGGCAGGTAGCTATACAATATTATGCTCTAACAAAGTTCAGTATGCCTTTAAATGCAAAAACAATATGCCGTTACATTTTCCAGATGAATGATTTTTAATATTTATTATTCGAGTTCCTTTGTTATATGTATATGCTATAAAGCCAGGTGAAAGAAATACGTAAAATGCTGCGCTCAAAGTCTATTCGGATTATTAAAAATCAAAAAGTTTCCGCAACATCGACGATCATACTGCTCCCCATAGGAGTGTCTTGTTTGACATGGGGTACCCCCAGTTTAAAGTTCTACCTTCAGAAAACATTCTTAGATAACGATGACTTAAGACAAGTCTCATCTGTGTAAATGTCTGATGATTCCAGAGATCTCTGCAGACATCACCTATTGCCATGAAGTCCTCCGGGTCCCATGGTTGTAACTGGGCTACCGGCCCGCTGTAGAGCAGCAGCCCATCTGCAGCCTCGCTGATAAACTCCAGGGAGAGGTGGCTCTCGAAGCATGGCCTTACGGGAGGAAACCAAGCATAGCCATCTCCATGGAAACTGTGCTTGGTCTGCTGGCAGTCTGGGCCCTCAAACTGCGGAGGGCACTGGCATCTGCAGTAAAAGAAAAAAAGAAAAAAAGAAAAAAAGAAAAAAAGAAAAAAAGAAAGGGAAAAACAGAGCAAAGCTTCAAAATGATTACCGTTATGATCTACTGTACCGCTCCCTCATATGCTGGCTGAAACGGCAGAGCCTTGCTTCTGCATGACAGAACAACAAAATTGCATGATTACAACAATAATAGCAAACACAAACACAAGACAGATTTCTCCTTCCCGTGGGATACAATTCTCATAACTCAATTTCCAGAGTAACGCCCAGCTTGCTCGCTGCAAGTGTATCTTTTGGTTCAGATCACTCATCACAGATGAGGCAAAATGACCCAATGTTCCTCTGCCTCATGCACAGATGAAGCTCTTAAAGCTCGGGAAGTCTCCGTGTCAACAGATAAGGAGCAGTCGCTCACGCTCTCTCCTGCCGGCACGCAGATCTTCATCTCGCTTTGACCGTCTCCTCCGACAAAAACTCTCTCATGCATTTATCCCCTCCAAACTCTCTCCCTTGCAACGATTTGAATCCAAAAGCACTGTCACTGTCACTGGAATGAAGATCCCGACAACACGCAGTATCTCTTCTGAGTCACACTCTACCACACACAACCGCGTACCTATTTGACAGCACACTCTCCTGCGCCCGTATCGCGTAAACTTACATATTCGCTTTGATAGACACCTAACACCCAATAATGATGGCTGCTTCAAGACCCTGCGCTTTACATACACACACTTGAATTAACTGCATCCACTTGCACTTTGCAGCATTCCTTTATGAACCAATGAATACATTAGTCACCTTTCACCTCAGACATACCGGATGCAAGCACTTTTCCACATTAATTCACTTTACACGTACACTGGTTCCTTTCCAATACCTACCTCTGCTGACCATTCCCTCACCCACATGTGAACTTAACCACATTTTCTCTTCTTCCCACACAGACTATCTACCAGTGTTGATGTATAACCATATTCCCCCTCCCTCTCACTTACTACATCGAGCTGATCAAAGCCCCATTCCACACTGCCTGTCACCAATACAGGATGCATTACTTCTTTATTTTGTCAAAAGGCCCAGCTATTTTCTTGTTCATTTTTCTTAGTGCCGCTTCAATAATTCTAATAACGCTTCTGCCATACCTCCAACCCCCCTCCACCCCCACCCCCCCAAACATATTCAATATTCCTCTCACTTTTATGTGTATTAGAAAAACCCCTTACATCTTGTGTTGTGTGTTTAGTCTATCCTCTCAAGCTGCCACTTTGATCAGAGATGGAAAGAGAGACTGCTGCTTTAGCCTGACATGAAGCAAAAATAAAAAAGGATGACTCAAGAACTGCACGCTTGGGCTAATACAATAATCTGTTCCTTTAATAACCGCAAACAATAATCAAAGAAATGCCATGTGTTTACACAATGAGACAATGCGAGGTAGAGCACTAGGGAACAGTGATAATCTGTGCCGTTCTTCAGAGCAAACAAAAGAGAAGCCACTGCTTTTATAGTCAATATTTCAGGCACAAACATACAAATCCTCAAACAAGAAAAGACTGTTAAAGTTAAAGATGTATTTACAGCTCCTTTCTTCTTCTTCTTTTGATTTATTTGTTTCGGTGTTTTTCTACTGAAATCGTTTACTTTGCAGGAAGGTGAAATCCCAAAAGGCCCTGGATACAAAGACTTGTGTGGGGATACTTTGGTCCTGGGGCCACATGTATAAACAGTGCTGAGCAGAAAAATGCCCTCAGAAAGCCGCGTGAGTTTCCACGCAGAAATTCAGATGTATAATATAACAAGTGCTGCGAGAATCTGCGTACCTCTGACACACGATGGACACTATATGTACAAAATGTTTGGAGTCCGTGTGATATGGTGACACCGTGACCGAAAGGCAGAGGTAGAAAATGCAAAACCTTTTTGAAGCAGATTTCTGACTTTCACCCTGAGCGTTCTTTTACACATAGTTTTATACATGTGGCCCCTGGTGTCATTAAGCTCACGTTTCACAAAGCAGAGACGAGCCCAAGCAGCCTGACATGCATAACAGACCTTATTTACGCTGTTCAGCTGACAGGAGATGGGGTTTCTCACAAGTTGAGCAATGATACCTGGGTTCTATTACAGTCGAAGTTTGTTTTCTTTATGTACACACGGGTTCACACACACTCACTCCCCGTGAGAACCTTATATATATCAGACGAACAGAGACGTGAAACAAATCACAATTTTGAGTCACAGCCTGTGACTCAACCAGAATGCATTTTAGTCTGATCTTTGAGTCTGATCTTTTAACATCTCTAGAGACTCTGTGATAAGGTTTTCTCCAGAGTTTTGAGAAAAACAGCTATTCAGTATTCTGCCAAATTTGTTAGATCAAAAGTGAAAAAAATTATTTGACACGATGGCCCATGTACAATCATCCACTTACCTTTAATTTTCCTCATTTAACTTTTCACTTTCCATCTGTAATGCCAGTATACAAATGCCGTTTGTTCATTTTGTGAGAGGACCAGTAATCTTGCCGTCTGCATTCTCAAACACAGCTGTTATTTCTCCGGCCTGATTATGTTTTTCTTTAAATCTGAACTGCAGTCTTGAAATTGATTAATAAATCTCCATTTTTGGGTTGGTGCCATTTTATCCTTTTGCTAAATCTCATCAGAAGAGCAACAGCAAACCATGGCTTCTTCAAAGTTAACTTTGTATCAGCAAGAATATGGAGGATATGCCCTGAGTTTGAGCATTTTAAAATAAAAATAAAGTTTTACAGCTTTGACGATAAAAAATCTTTGTCGAGATAAAATGAAACCGATTAATCAAAATAACAGATTTCAAACTCTCTGGCTTGAAATTCAACTCATTGGTGATTCATTTTCAGTGCAATATTTTTGTTGTTGTTGTCGTTCAAAGAAAGAGAGAGGGAGAGAGGGGGGGGGGGGTGCACTCATCAGTCAAACATTTTGGCAAATGTGGACAAAACATCCCTGTATGCAGAATTCTTTAAACATATCTTAAAGGTACATAAAAACACGACAAACAATGCATGCAGGGCAGAATTAGGCCAATACCCATTACTTATCAAAATACAAAAAATGGCAATTCAATTTTGGAAACATTTAAAACATAGTGACCCCTCCTCACACCAATACAAAGCCCTGCAATACCAAGAGTTGAGCAAAGAAAACAATCCCCTCACTCCTGAGCTGTGGTCCTGAGCCTTAGTTCTCTACATACGCTAATAAACGCCAACTCCTCACTGGCTCAGGATCAGAACAAAACTACAAACGTAATTAGAATCAACCAAATTGCAACACAACTGAAACAAAATAATATCCCCTATTGGGAATCTGAAACAAAATCACAAAGTCAAATAAAATGTTATCTGGCCCTAAAAAGACACTGTACACTTAGCAAACTACCTGACCACAGTTACTGACAAAAAACTGAGAACCATCTTGACGAGGTACAGACTCGGCGAGCACCACCGAGCCATAGAAACCGGCAGGCACAAAAAATCATGGCCGCCAAAAGAAAGAACATTGTGCCAACAATGTAAAGACACCGACATTGAAATGGAGAAAAACTTCCTGATTGAATGTGCCAAATACGACCAAATTCGCAATAAATTATCCCCTAAAATTTGCCAAAAATGTCCCCAATTCAACAACACACCCAATGCAGATAAATTATCATATCAGAGAGAGAGATGCACAAGAGGCATTGTTACCTTATATGTTATTCACTCCAGAAATTGTAAACCTATAAGTAGTATGGACCTGCCCATTTCCCCCCACTCTGCTGGAAGGCAAGGCTACACTTTGTAGTGTACTTAGTTAATACAATGAATTAGCTTGATCATTGTTATAGACATGCATACAGCATAATTCAATGCAATTACAATGACAACATTTGGCTGTTTGTGAGAAATTACTTTATGTATAAACACAAGGTTGTACAGCAAGGTGTGAAGATATAGGTTCATCTTCATCATGATTCTTCTCCCATTTGTTATCTGTGAAATTATTTGTTGAACTAATTACTCACATGTTCAGTTTCTATCCGCAAAGGCTAGTCCGTTTCGGCTGAATATAATCTCCACCCGAAACAGCTGATTGTCTTTATCATGTGAAGTATTCACGCAGTATGCCCTGCAGGCAGCCATGGGTTTAACTGAAGCCAATACAACACTGTTAACCTTTTTTTATCATGGGTGAAAAGCTGGTATGTTAGAGGGGCTGACGGACACTTTATGCAGAGCAGGGTAGGGTGCCATCTAGTAGAAAGTGTGATTTTCCCTTTTGTTTTTAAATATATAACTGTGTTCTTGACAATGTACATAATTCATTATGTATA
Source organism: Ilyophis sp. 1 JC-2022 (assembly GCA_022702515.1). Taxonomy (NCBI): domain Eukaryota; kingdom Metazoa; phylum Chordata; class Actinopteri; order Anguilliformes; family Synaphobranchidae; genus Ilyophis; species Ilyophis sp. 1 JC-2022. The sequence goes on along the minus strand of CM040399.1, from coordinate 43,815,808 downwards.
AGGCTACGATCAGCTATGACAAAGTATTTTTATGTGGAGAAAAAACAGGAGATTGTTCAGATCCAACATAATTGAAACAGTTTAAAAAAAAATCTTTATTTATACAGATTTTTAAGTTTTTTTTTACCACTGTTCTGAATGAATTAAAAGTTATTCTTCATTTTCATATTAGGTTAAAGGGGTTCAAAAACTATAATCCTGTGTACCAGCAGACCAGCACTGGATAATTTAAAATATTGAGTGCCACTTAGTGTGGGCACAAACTACAATGCTCGAATGTTTTCAAATGTTTTCAACAGACCCTGCAATATAAAAACTGTGTATAGATTTGATAAATTTATGTAAATGGTAAATAGACGTGAACTGGATTCAATGGCTGTACGATGACATGAATATGCTATTCCACAGAAACACTAAAGTTGCAATACCAGCCCTTCCATAACAAAGAAAAAATTAATGCATCGTCCTTTCTCGCATTCAATTCATTCTCGTTCCCCGAGGTGCACGTCTTGCGCAGCATCCGACAAGAAAATATTACCCTACGTACGATAAATAGGTTTGCTTCAGGCCATTCAGTCACAAGTAATCATTTTCTTTCCCAAAAAAATAGGCGTCAACATTTTTCCCCAATACTGCCAATTAGTCTGGACTGACTGTAGATCTCTGCTGTTTGACAGCACAACAGAGTGAAGTTTCAGCTTTTGTTGACAGTTGCGCACGTGCGGTCATATTGTGGAGCCAAAGCAATATTGCAATTCAGTTAAGCAAGACTGGATAAATGAACCACAGATAGATATATAGATACATCTGAGACAGGTACTGTCGGCAGTCAGACAAATACCCAAGATTCTCTTGAAAACTGGTAGTAGAACAGAGCTGGTGTCAATAGACAGAAGTGGCTTCAGGGCGAAGACGAATGTGCTCTTGAATGCCAGTGCTGTAACTAGAGCAGGATCCGTATATTTGGCAGTTGAAGAGAGGCCCAGAAAAACCCCTGGTATCTTACAAGGACACAGTACGTGTGGGGAGAGCAAAAGAGCACTTGCTGCCACAGAGCGGAAAAAGAGCAATGATAAAAGTTAGAAGGAAAGGAAATTGCGGTCGGTTTTCAGGTTCATACAGTCTCTGAAATCTACAGGCTCTGTGTGGATGAAGACGTGAGGAAGCTACTTCAAGCTGGTCCACAACCTTCTGGCCCCCTACCCCTACCCAACCCCTACACTACCCCTACCCCTACACCTATCCCTACCCCACGATCCTCCTCTGCTCCTGTGAGCCCTTATTTCAGCGGTGTGTGACTAATGCCGTCAAGAGTGTCAGAGCCCAGACAAAGGAAGAGAAAGGGCTGTGGTCTCTTGCTGTGACAGTGCGGGATCCCTGAAGCTTGAAATATAAGAGCTGTCATGCATGTAGCATAAGGGCAAGTGCACTGCAGGAGAGAGGCGAATATCAGCTGTCCAACACCTCCACTGATACCACAACGCTACTGCAAGAACTAAGAGCAGCATGGAGGGGATATAAATCCCTCACTTCATGACATTTGACATGCATATCAAATTGAGGTTGTGAAAGTAATTTTCGTTAATCTGTAAAAATCCAGCACGTGTCCAGAAAATGAAAGCCAGGATTAGCCTTTGGTTGGAAACCCTATAAGCATTATTGTATGCGGCTGTTTTGTACATTATGTATTTGATTACGCTGACAAAAAACTAATCTGGGGTTTGCATTCTTGATTTAATGAACTTTTTTTTCCCCATTTCATTTCAACATTCTTTCCCTACAAGAGTGTAGCAATAATTGTACTTTTTTCATTTGCGTAGAAAGAGTCTGCAGTGAATTTGAAAGCCCTAATTGGACACACGGCGATAGATAATGGTAACATTAATGAAATGCTATTCTGTATGAGGCGGAACTTTACATTAATGCAGCCCTTCTGGTTTTTAAAAAAATTTTTTATGCCAGTCTCATTAGTCATATGCCCATACAGTCTCTGGGCAATGGGAATTTATATAATGCTGTAACAATGCAAATCACGTTCTTCAAACAAATTTGCTTTAATACCTCAAAAAAAAGAATGAACGCACTTGTAGAGTCGATTAGAATAACAAAGGATCAATGTCTCGGCACATGAGAAAGAGGCGAGAAAAGCACAGCGCCATAACCTGCGGCCTCCCAAATTCACTGGCTGGGGAGAACGTGTGTTCCTCTCTGAAACAGCACAGGGGAAAATGATATTACCAAGTGTGAAGAGAACGTGTGTTCCTCTCTGAAACTGCACAGGGAGAAATGATATTACCAAGTGTGAAGAGAACGTGTGTTCCTCTCTGAAACAGCACAGGGAGAAATGATATTACCAAGTGTGAGGAGAACGTGTGTTCCTCTCTGAAACAGCACAGGGAGAAATTATATTATCAAGTGTGAGGAGAACGTGTGTTCCTCTCTGAAACAGCACAGGGAGAAATTATATTACCAAGTGTGAGGAGAACGTGTGTTCCTCTCTGAAACAGCACAGGGAGAAATTATATTACCAAGTGTGAGGAGAACGTGTGTTCCTCTCTGAAACAGCACAGGGAGAAATGATATTACCAAGTGTGGGGAGAACGTGTGTTCCTCTCTGAAACTGCACAGGGAGAAATTATATTACTAAGTGTGGGGAGAACGTGTGTTCCTCTCTGAAACTGCACAGGGAGAAATTATATTACCAAGTGTGTGGAGAACGTGTGTTCCTCTCTGAAACTGCACAGGGAGAAATTATATTATCAAGTGTGGGGAGACGTGTGTTCCTCTCTGAAACTGCACAGGGAGAAATGATATTACCAAGTGTGAGGAGAACGTGTGTTCCTCTCTGAAACAGCACAGGGGGAAATTATATTACCAAGTGTGAGGAGAACGTGTGTTCCTCTCTGAAACAGCACAGGGGGAAATGATATTACCAAGTGTGTGGAGACGTGTGTTCCTCTCTGAAACAGCACAGGGAGAAATTATATTACCAAGTGTGAGGAGAACGTGTGTTCCTCTCTGAAACAGCACAGGGAGAAATGATATTATCAAGTGTGGGGAGAACGTGTGTTCCTCTCTGAAACAGCACAGGGAGAAATGATATTACCAAGTGTGTGGAGACGTGTGTTCCTCTCTGAAACAGCACAGGGAGAAATTATATTATCAAGTGTGGGGAGAACGTGTGTTCCTCTCTGAAACTGCACAGGGAGAAATTATATTACCAAGTGTGGGGTCAACATTACAGCAAAGTCGAGCTCCAAAGGTGAGGTGGGTGATAAACTCCGTCCAATTACATGAAGAATCGCAATAAGAAGACGGAATTGCGCTAATAAATTCAGCCCCACTCCTCTTCATCACCAAACCGGAGTCACTAATTTGGCAACACAGCCAGCATATCAGAGAGGGCTCTGCATGTACTATTTAGAGGAAAGTATATTTACTAATAAATGTGTATTTATATTAAAAAATGATGAATTACAAAAACAGTTTTTTTTTTGTTTTTTTTTGCTGTTTACAAGGTGTCGAGCAGGTCTTACATAGACTCTTGATTCATCTTAGAGTTCATTTTACATTCTATTCAGCACAAAATAAACCTTTTTTTTTGTGTGCCAGGCTCTATTCTTATATCTATAAATTGCTCCAGAGAAATATTGCTTAAATCTGCTATGGTGTCACGTGCTGAGGGATGATAAAAACGGATGATAAAGGTGTAGCAGGATGTATTCACACTACTGATCCACACAATTAATGTGTGGATTTCTGTCACATGTCAACCAAGTAAAGTCCTGAACACTGTCAATGTTTAACTGCATACACCGTTTAATTCCCAGATTAAATCCTCCTAAACACATATATAAAAACATAATTTAAGTGGTTTGGTTTTTAATTCCATGAACATAAATATGGCTAAAGCAGCTATTACAATCACTGGCGCCTGCTTATAATTACAATTACTATTAACAGAGCTTGCATTGACCCCACACAGAATGGGTGAAAGGTATTTCCTGTCTATACATAATTTAATTTATACCCATTATATATATATATTATATTCACATTCATATGCTTTTTTTAAACATTTCTTTTTACAGCGTTTACACTTTTATATCCAAGCCATTAAAAAAAGCCTCTATTACTAACTGCATCTGCTCTATCGGTGGAAAACGGGACGAGGCCAACCCTCGCACGGACGTGCTCTTTCCGTAGACACGGTAAAGGTAAAACAACCAACTTAGCACGTATCTGCTCTGCCTGCTCTTACTTGCCACCCAGCCCCAGGGTCTGCTGGGTTTTGCTGTTACCACTGAATGTATAATTAAAGTGGCTGATTAAAGTTATCACACCTCATACGATTTATTGAGTCTGAGGTGGCTGCAGATTTTAAGGAGCTAAAACACGAACGCCGATTTACATTCAAACAAGTTTCTGGAATTCAGAAAATGTAGTTTTGCAATGGAGGGGAGCTCCCCGGAGATAAAGAACCCCACTCTCATTTGGGTGAGACGCTGATACACACTTGTACCTGCTTTCATAACGCTAAGACACTGATCCAAATCTGCACCTTTACATTATATGTGTCTTATGGGCATTTAGCAGACTCTCTTATTGCTGCTTATTGCAGTGTCCATTTTTACAGGATATATACTGAAGCAATTAAGTACTTTGCTCAAGGGTACAACAGCAGTGTCCTACCTGGAATCAAACCTGCAACCTTTGGGTTACAGGATCAGATCCCTAACTACTATACCGCTTGCTTAATCTGTGGATAATGGTAAGACAGGGACCCTGATGTCACTCACTTGTATCCACTCTGGCTGTCAATGCAGGCTCCACCATTGTAGCAGGGGTTTCTGGGATAGGAAGCACAGGTCTGGTGCACATGGTCTCTTCCTGAGCAGCTGCACACGGGAATGGCCGTCACCGTCACCGACACCAGCGACACGCTGCCAGAATCCACGACAGTGGGCGTGTCACTGATGGTCAGGTGGTTAGAACAGCCGCTGCTGCTCGCACAGTCCATGTCCACGCACTCGTCAATGTGCACCTGACTGACGTTAACCTTGAGAAATGACTGAACCTAAGGAACAGAGAAAGCAATAGAGTGCAGGGAGGGCAGAGACAAGGAGAGTGGGACAGAGGGATGTGGCAAGGTGAGATAAAGGTAGAGGAGAGAGAGGGATAGAGGGTGAGAAACAGGAAACAAATAGAGGGGAATGAAAAAAACATAAGAGGGAGAAATTATCAAGCAGTATGTTGAACGTCGCTTTGGATAAAAGCGTCTGCTAAATGAATGTAATGTACTGTAATGTAATGTTGAATGCTAAGTAAATGCATGGTGCAGGAGCAGGGTTCATTACAAACAGGATTTCTCTAGAGTCCTGAACACAGAGACATATGTGTGAAAATATCTCTCTTTGCACACAGAGATGTGCAGAGGCATGTCCACTCCACACAGAGAGAGAGAGAGAGAGACTGCAATATCCCCATTCCATATCATCCCCAGTTCCTTCCTCAAATTATTTTACATTAGTTTCATCAAAACAGTCTTTCCCTGTTATCCACACACAGTCCAATGTGCATTTAATTGGTCCAGTGTTTTAGGCAATTTTTTTTATTTCACTTGCATGAATCAACCGCTTGTCTCCTGTGAACCCGCTACGAGAAAGCAGCTGTCACAAGCGGAACGCATGCCAGCGTGTCACAAGAAATGCTAAGATTTTTTTTTTACAGGTAACAGCTTTACTGGGACTGTCACGACAAAGCTGCTGGCAGCTCGAGTCACACTTAGAAAATACAGAGCGGCTCTATCTGAATGTAGACCGAGACAAAAAGTGTCCGTTTTTATTCATGATTTACACAGTCTCCAAAATGTGTCCGTGTCTCTGTAGCTCTGCAGGTGGCCAGGGCGGTGCCTACAGGAAGCAGCGTTGCGGTTGTATGTGACAGCTGGCCAAGAGCAGGAACGGCGGCACCGGAGACAGATCCTCCATTGTGAATTATTCATCTCATCAGGCTGAACGTTGTGCTCGTGTTTGTTGTTACGCAAACATCTGTTGCCGTTAGTTACACTATAGCTCCGCTTGCACCCAGGGCTGCGTTAGCATTATGATGTTAACGTACTATTTTCTGTACGGTTCTGTGCTTTGTTACACATATTTGTATGTGCGTATTATAGGAATTCAAGCATATTTCTCAGGGGCAACTCCACCGAACCCCAAACTTCCGGAAAACAGATGCGGGGCAATTCATGAATGTAACAGGACTACACAGAAAGAAAAGTAACCGATATTTAAAGTAGCTCTTTAAAACACCCGTCATACATGTTAGCCTCAATATGAAGACATAGCAGCCTGCAGTTAAAAGTCCTATTAGTTTACTGGTATGTGTATGAGTGGGGCTGAGCTCATAATAACTTATATTTATATTATTATATTAGTTATATTATCCAGATAATCGTTTTATTTGTTCATGTTGTCATGTTGCTTTTTCTCATCAACAAGCTTTGGCAATACAATTGTACAATGTTGTTATGCCAATAAAGCACTCCAATAAGGAGAAACTTAGGTCTACATCTGCTTCTGACTTCCATCACCTTAAACTGTACATACAGTATTACCTTCCCAAAAAATAGTGTAACTATTAGGCTTGAGAAACACATCTTGTTGGGGGGCAGAATTTCTCACACAAAGGCAACATGTAGTTTCAGCCTGCTGTGCTTTTAGTGAAATCACAATGAATACCCCACCTCTCTGAATAGTGGCAGTAAATCCACCTCCCCTTGCTCTAGGTTGGGGAGCACACACAGAAAAATCTCTGAAAGAGCAACATTGCAATTTTGCAGCATGATTGCAACAGTTTGATGGTGGCTTATATTGTTCGTGTGGCTTGGAAGGAACATTTTCCCCCGCACTGGGAGACTGATAGAAATGTAGCACGCTTCCACAATATGCAGACATGCTTCTTCTGCCCCTTATGTCAGTGAACAACAGGACCCTTACGCCCTGCGCTTCCCCCTTAACAGCCAAGCCTTCCCTGGATAATCACCAGCCACTGTTCACTGTGGTGCTGTATGTGTTTATCCATTGGGTGGTCTGTGCAAGTATGTTTTTTATTCTTCTTGCCTTTCCCATTTCACAGCAGGCAAAGGGAGCGGCTCCGGGGATGTTCAAAGCTGGAATGTAAGGGAGGGAGGGAGGAATGAGCCGGAGTGACTGGCAGGGTAGAGGGCACTGGATTATCCATTATTCACAGAAGGGTGCTGCTCAAACTTTGGAGCACCAGGGGCTTGCTCTGTCTCTCTCCCTCTATCTCTGAACTAAAATCACATGCCCTACTTCCCCCACACAGAACAGCCACAAAATTAAACCACACGTCTGGAAATACAAATGGATGGCTAAATGTCTTTTTTTTTTTTTTTTACTTTTACAGTGCCCAGCAGAACTATTGGCAATTAACATGGGCAAAAAGTACAGGATTAAATTCAGTTTATTGTTTATCAAATGTTTTCTATGCTCGGAAAAATTAGAAAACGATATAGGTTAATTGTGGGAGATCAGAGGAAAAACGAATCTAATGCAAAATCATTTTTATTTTGAAGAAGATGTGTGTCACACTTATTGGCATCCCTGTATTTAATCATTTGTACACCCTGCCTTTGCCAAGATACTGGTCTTCTCCTGTAATGTTTGATGAGGTTGGAGAATGCAGAGCAAGGGACTTGAGACCATACTCCATCCAGAATCTCTAGAGATCCTTGGTCATTGGTCCTCACTTGTGGACTCTCCTCTTCAGCTTTCACCAGGTTTCCAATGGGGTTCAGGTCAGGGGACTTGGATGGCCATTACAAAACCTTGATTCTCGAGTCAGTGAACCGCCTTTGTGTAGATTTTGAGGTATGCTTTGGATCATTAACCTGCTGGAAGATTCTTGGTATGATGGCAGCAGAGGCTTTCTTCTGGCAAGCCTTTCACATAGCTTGTTGACACAGAGGTGGGGCCTAATTTTACTTTTGGAGACTTGGTTACCCCAGGATACTTCTGCAATTCTCAAACTGTGATCCTTGGGAAAAAGTTGCCTATTGAACCAGATAGCAGTGTTGGGTAATGGGTAAGGAAATGGGCTTGTAACCTAAAGGTTGCATGTTCCATTCCCAGGTAGGATACTGCCATTGTACAATTGAGCAAGATACTTAACTGACAGAGTTTCAGTATATATCCAGCAGTATAAATGGATACTATTCATAAGTTGCATAAGTTGAGCGTCCGCTACATGCAAATAATTTAATGTAATCAGCCACAATTAAATTCTTAATTATTGCCCTAATGGTAGTCATTTCAGACATGAAGCTATTTTTCTATAGCCACTGCCTGATTTATGAAGGTCTAGGATGCTTCAGAGAGGAAACTTTTTACTGAAGCATTTTCTTGGAACATTTTCTTGGAACGCGTGACGTGTATAAACGATCCACTTCTCCACATCTGCCATGTGGTGGGCACACCTCGACACAAATACAATTTTACCATTCCTTTCCATTTATTATAAAGGGTTTTAATCCATAATGACACTTGTTATTTATGAATAACAAAAGCCACGTTTAATCATGAAAAAAAGAGGCTAAAAAAACCATGGTGTTATATCGATGTCACAAACACGTGGACTTGTAAACAGAATTTTGTGGTCACAAAAACGATTCGCAAACTTGTATATTGAGATGTGTGGTTGCAAAACCGATTCGCACACTTGTAATTTAATCCGCAAGGTTGTACCATCATGTGCAAATTTGTGTAGCAAGTTACAATTTTATATTTGAATGGATTCAATACCTTTGCAAGCATAATTTATTTGCAGAATTATTACAAGCCCATTTACGACAATTAATATTCTGCTGTGAATCAAAAATACAAGTTTACAGCTGAATCTGCGTGCACTTGGATTTGTGAGATTTACATCACTGTCTGCAGTTCTGTAAATAGAGATTTGCTAATTTTTTCTTACTCTGTAAGCAAAGGGGGAGGACCTTTCACTCTTGACCAATCAGCTCCCAACACCCCCACAGCCAATCAGATGCTGTATAGCTAGCGAACTTAGCTTATGTGGAAAAGTTTTAGCTAGCTAAGTTAGCTATAAGAATCCAGTAGCTAAGCTTCTTGTATTACATAAAAAGTGGACACATTCTAATAAGAATTTTCTAAATCTTTTCCACTTGGATAACTTACCATCATGTGTCACTATGCACGAGCATAACACATCCAAGCTTGGCCATGTAGGACGAGACTCGATCTACTCCCTCACAGAATATCCCTGCATCATTCTAAATATAGTAACGTTATGCTTTGCATGAAATCTAGGTTTTAGTTAGTTAGTTAGCTAGCAAAGAAGTTCCCGATTTAAACAACGTTACTGATTGTGTACCCTTCTTTATAAAATTGAGCATTAGCTAGTAGGCTACACTCAATCTGAGGTGATGCATGGATGAGGTGTATATAGGTATTGATATGATTATATGCATAACAACAACTATAGTAGACACACATGATCTTATAAAGATCATTCTGGGTGGAATGATTCCGCCCTCCAAGGCACATTCCTCAACGCTCTCTCTGAGTTTTTAAAGGATGTTTAAAGTTGGTGACGCGTGAAGAGTCCAGCTCGCTGGACAGCCTGATCTACCTCGCCACCTCATTGGATAACCGTATGCGAGCCCATGCCAACCGACTCACCTCGTTCATCTGCCTGGACTCCATCGATTTCCCCAGCGCCGGAACCACCGGGTGAGGAACCCATGCAGTCGAGCGCCACCACTCTTAACGAGGCGGAATGCCACCGGAGAGTGCACTCCGGTTCCTGCTTCTACTGCGGGTTACCGGGTCAACGCATCGCCTCCTGTTCTGTTCTCCCAAAAGGGGTGGCTTGGCGGTAGACCTGGGCGAGCCCCATTTTCACTACCTCATCGGCCCAGTCCCGTTTCCTGCTGGAGGGGACCCTTCTGTGGGAATCGAAGTCTGCCACCTTATTTTTTTATATATATATTTTTTTTTTTGTTCTTTTCTTCTCTTGCACTGTAACTGAGCTACCATGCTGAACTAAAAAATTACCACCAACACTGTTGTGTGGCACTAATAATAAAGTATCAAGTATCAAGTATCAGCACTGGTGGATTCCGGAGCTGACACCAACTTTAATGACGCAAGTTTCGCCGCCCAGTCCGGCATTCCCACCGTACCTCACACCAACCAGCTCAATGCCCTGGCTCTTGACGGCAACCTGTTAGCCAGGGTCATGCACTCCATCATTCTACTGTAGCTAGTCCTTTCCGGCAACCACCACGAGACCATACAGTTACTCGTGATTCTTTCATCCCAGTCCTCCATGGTCCTGGGCCAGCCGTGGCTCCGCTGGCACAATCTTCACCTCGACTGGGAGACCTCCTTGATACACGGATGGAGCTCAAAGTGTAATGCTGCCTTTCTCCATTCTGCCCTGCCACCGTCTGGAGGGGCCAGTATGCCCTCCTGTGTTCTCCAGCCTGATCCATCCATGATTCCTCACCAGTACCGTGATCTTGCCCTTGTGTTCAGTAAAGCTCTTGCTCTGTCCTTACCACCTCACAGACCCTACGACTGTGCTATTGACCTGCTGCCTGGAACTCCGTTGCCATTAAGCCGCCTCTACAACCCATCTGCTCCTGAGAAGGCTGCCATAAAGACCTACATTCACGACTCCCTGGCGGCTGGCATAACCTGACCCTCTTCGTCCCCCATGGGAGCTGGGTTCTTCTTCGTGGGTAAGAAAGAGGGTTCCCTCCGCCCATGCATCAACTACCACGGCCTCAATGCCATTACCATTCATAAAAAATACCCATTGCCACTAATTAATTTGGCTTTTGAGCCCCTCCACAATGCCACCATCTTCACCAAGCTCGATATCCGGAACGCCTACCAACTGGTACGGATCCAAGAGGGGGACGAGTGGAAGACCACTTTCAATACTCCCCTGGGACACTTACCCTGGGTGGTCCCGTTCGGGCTCGCAAACGCCCCAACTGTTTTCCAAGCCCTGGTGAACGATGTCCTCCGTGACCTGTTCAACCAGTCAATGTTCGTCTACCTCAACGATATTCTAATATTTTCCAAAACCCTCCAAGATCATGTGCTGCACGTCCGTCAAGTTCTCCAGAGGCTGCTGGAGAATAAATTATATGTCAAGGCAGAGAAGTGCTCCTTCCACATTCCCACCGTGTAATTCCTGGGGTTCATTATTGAGGAGGGGAGGATCAAGCCCGACCCTGCCAAGATCCAGGCTGTGAAGAAGTGGCCCCGTCCCACCACTCGCAAACCTCCATTTCTGGGGTTCGCGAATTTTTACCGCTGCTTCATCCGCGACTATAGTCAGATTGCTACCTCCCTCACTAACCTGACCTCCTTGTCTGTTCCATTTGTTTGGTCTCCTGTTGTCAACCAAGCCTTCACCTTCCTCAAGTCCACATTCTCCACCGCACCCGTCCTCTGCCACCCCGACCCCACCCGCCAGTTCATCGTCGAGGTAGACGCATCCGACACCGGCGTGGGCGCCGTTCTGTCCCAGTGCTTCCGCCTAGACTAAAAGGTACACCTAGACAAAAGGTACTCCGACATCATCTCGGACCGTGAGCCCCAGTTCTCCTCTGCGCTATGGAGAGCCTTCTGCCGGGCTTTGGGAACCTCCGCCAGTCTCCTCCATGTACCACCACAAATGGTCAGAGGGAGCGCGCTAACCAGAGAGCTGCCCTGCGGTGCGTGTCCGCCCACAACCCCTCCTCCTGGAGCAAGTTCCTCCCCAGGGTGGAGTATGCCCACAATTCGTTGAAAAAGTCTGCTACACAAATGTCTCCTTTCGAGTGTTCCTTAGGGTACTAACCCTCCCTGTTCCCGGTCCAGGAGGAGGAGGTTGCCGTCCCTTCGGTCTGGGCTCACCTCCACCTTTGTCGCAAGATCTGGTGCACAGCACACACTGCCCTCCTCCATAACTCTTCCCGCAACCAACGCCTGGCGGACCTTCATTGGACTGCAGCCTCACGTTACACCGCGGGTCAACAGGTCTTGTTATCCACCTCCTCCATCCCTCTCCAAGCTACCTCCCGTAAGCTCCAGCCCCGTTTCATTGGTCCCCACACCCCATCCTCACAGTCAACCCCTCCAATGTCAAGCTGCTCTTCCCCCCGGTCCTCAAGATCCAGCCCGTCTTCCACATTAGCCTCATTAAGCCAGTCACCTCCAGCCCGCTCAGCCCTCCCTCCGATCCCCCCCCCACCTCCCCGCATCATCCAGGATGCCCCAGCATACACCGTGGTAATAGGTGATTCCTAATCATTTGAATGCTAATTAGCAGCATGTCTCTGCTTAAGAGGTCTAACAAGCAGAGTTCTAAGGGGCTAAATAATTGGTGCCTGAATTGCAGGTGTGTCGGTCCCAAAAACGGCAAACGGAACACAAAACCTGGACCCCTGAGCAATGGAGAAAAGTGTAATACGAGTCATCTTTAACTCTTTTTAATACATCTGGATGGGTTTATGTTTAGAGAAAACCTAAGGAGGCATTCAATCTACAATGTCTGTTGTTAACTGTTAAGTATGGTGGTGGTTCTGTAATGGTATGGGCAGCTATTGGGTCCAATGATTGCTTTCCATGGACGTGTAACAGGCAAACAATATAAAACCATTTTAAAAGACCAGGTGCACCCTATGGTGCAACCACTGTTCCCTCATGATGTCTCCATATTCCAACATGACAACGCCCCCATACACACTGCTAAAAACTTTAAAGAATGTTTCCAAGAACACGAGGATGACATCAAATGCCTTCCATTGCCTGCACATTCACCAGATCCAAACATAATCGAACCTTTATGCAAAGTTCTGGAGTGCAGAGTGCAAACTAGATTTCCACCTCCTTCATCCCTCAAAAAACTGGAGATTGTCCTTCTTGAACAATGAGTCAATATCCCACTACACACAGTTCAGAAATTGTATGACAGCATTCCAAGAAGGATTGAAACTGTTTTGAAGGCAAAGGGTGGGCCTACTCATTATTAGTTCCTAGATATTCTGTTTTCGTAGGTGTTTTGTCTGTTTTTATTTTGTCCACCCTGTATATATATATATATATATATATCATCAAAAAATACGTTTTCAACGTAAAAAAAAAAAGGCCAAGTTACTCATGCAATGCCTGTCTTGTAATTCCAACTTGCAAAAACTAGACCTGCCTTAAAAGGTGTTGATATCAAAATGTGGCCATATTTATTTATTTATAATATTGCCTATCGTAGCTCACACTAATTAAACTAGCTCTATTCCAAAGCAATGCAATCCAAACTTTCCTAAATTATTTAATGCAACTTGGCCCTGTGTTGTTGTTGTTGTTGTTGTTGTCGAAGAAGAAGAAAATAACCCAAGTGTGGGGCTTTATTGTGTGGATGTGTGAAGTTGCATCTGAATTATGTGTGGTTACATGAGGTCAGGGCTGAGAGTCTGTGGTCATTGTGGTTATTTCTGTAGGAAACCCTGAAAAGTGCCAAACTCATGCTGTATAGGTACAGTATATATATATAATGAATTATAGTGAACCGTTAAATTGCAGTCATCTTCAAATACAGATGGCTAATTACAGACTCTGTAAATCCAACTCTGAAGTCACCTCTACTTGTGACATCAGTGGATAGCTTAGATACATGAAAACATGTGAAAATCTTCAATCTTAAATATAGAATCTTATACATTTTGAATATTGTGTTTTATTGATACACATTAAAACTGTTCAGGTAATTCCATTAAAATTTTAATTCCCAAATGGGGATGCACTTTAGACCACTCCTGTGGAATAAGCTTGATGCCATTTTGTGGCATTGCTATAATTTTATCTGTCTGGAGGCAAATCTACCGCTGAGACTGTCTTCCTGCTCACCTTCTGACCTTTTGCATGTGCTAATGAGACTGACCTTTTCTTCTCCATTTCCTTACATTAATGAAATTTAATTAAATAAGTTAAGAAAAGTGAAACTATGTTAAAATCTATCAGAATAAGCTGTAGCACGTGGTTGGAAGACAGATGAGAGAAAAGGAAAGGGAGAAGATGGGTGACAGTGTCATCACCACAGCAGGAAACTGTTCACTTGTCAATTTTAATACTCAGTTCAACACGTACAGGTAAAAAAGGGAGTGCTTGGTACTCTGTGTGCACGCGTGGGTGGGTGGGAGAGGGAGAGGGAGAGAGAGAGGGAGAGGGAGAGGGAGAGAGAGAGGGAGAGAGAGAGAGAGAGAGAGAGCGCAGTTCGGGAGGCACCTTCTGCTTGTGCGCAGCGAGGTATCCATGCAGCTTCTCTGGTCTCAGAAAGGGGGCGCTATGCACAGAGAAGCGCACGTCCAGAGTCCTCTCCCGCACGTCCATCAGGCCAAAGACGTTGATGTTGTCAGGGCTGGTGGGCAGCATCTCAGAAAGAAAGTCTCTGAACATCTCGTATCGGCTCCGCGCGTCACCCTGGCGCTCGATAAACTCCTTGGCTGTGATGTCTGTGAAGGAAAGCACACAGATCCTGCAGCATTAAAGTCACGCGCACATTTAATTAAATCTGTCTTTCACTTTCAAACAGATTTACTACAAAGCACAAAGTGTGGAGGGAAAAAAAAAACAGTTGCGAAAATGAATAAGATATTAAGCTTCTTTTCGTGGGGAAGCCAAGCGGCCTGTGACTGAATGTCTAGCAAGACCGAAAAAATTCATGAAACATTTATCATGTTTCATTTACAACATTTTTATAACTAAAAACATGTAGAACTGAGAGCTTTTCAGATTCAAAACAGACAGGCGCCGTCAAATATTTTTGCACTTTGTAATTATACAGGAAACTTTTTCCCTTTCACAAAGAAGAACATCTGATTTCCATGACAATGGCCGTTTCATAGTCACAGTCATGGCTGTGAATGTTGCCTGAGTGGTAAATTACAGTAGGATAAGAAAAGAAACGGAAGTCCTTCGGTCTGCAGCATAGCAGCGCTGCCTGTGCAGCAGAATGAAGGTAAAGGCTCCTCTGTGGAACAAAGCCACTGAGAGCCATGGACACTTTTAATTGCCTCAATTTCCTTCAATGCCAGATTAAAAGCTGTGATTCTCCCCGGTGAAAAGTGATGTATGGAGTTTCGTGTTAGTTCTCCGCAGGTCGCTGAAAGACCTTCTTGTTAATAACAGGTCTGAACTAATGATGCTGTGCAAAGTGAATGGTGAAGCAAAGATAAAAAGCAGTCGTGACCCCCTAAAAAAACTGTTTTTCCATGCAGTGGAGGAGGGGGGGGACATACGGTTCATCTCAGTCTTATTGCCCAAGAGTGACTCCTCTAGTTAATAGGACATCTGCAGTCTGTCTGCTCCAGCTGTGCGTGAAGCCGTTCATCTCCAGCACGCTGACTGGGCATCTCTGCTGGACTGCGGTGCAGACAGAGTGGAAGATGACAGTGTGTGCTGGAGGAGCGCATGGGCTTGTCATTGCTTTCCTGAACCGGCAAAGGCGCTCACCGCGACAAGCTCCATTCGTACATACGATTCACAAAGTTGTCAGAAAACAAAAAAGGAAGAAAAAGATAAAAAAGATAAAAAGGTAAAAAGAAGAATAGGGCCCTGCCTTGCACAATAAATCAGAGCGAGATCCAAGAACTGTCATAGTCATACGCTATTCTTCCAACCACTAAGTGGAATCATTTTTCAATTTCTTTTTTTATTGATCCCAGAACCAGGACTTCAGAAAAAGCTAATTGATGCTCAACCAACTGCAAATTCCTTGAAGCAACAGTAACAGGATTTTAAATAATTCGTATTGACTATACGTTTCACCTCTCAATCAATTTCATAAGTTAACCCCCCCTTAATAGAATTTATAGACTGATATCATCCTACAGCCTTGTGCGTTGGCTTTCTAAATTGGGTTTTAAATGTCAACAAGACCATCAGTAATATTATGAGTTGAACTTTTCATAATCTTTCAAATTCAGCATGAATAATTTGAAGTAGCTGCAAAAGCAAAATACCTTAAGAGAAGCGTGACTGAGGCTAAAAAGACTGAACTCTGGACACAAAGAATTGATTTTTAAACTCGGTATGTACTGCTTTCCCATCCTAGATCAAGTTATTTAAAAGCTTCGGTAAAACCCCTGCTCAAAGAAAGAAAGTTTGAAATGCACAAGTTTGCATTTGATGTGTGTTTGTTAAGCAAATAAATACTCCCACAATTCCCAAAATATACCAAACATTTGTTGCCTCAATGTGCACAATTACATCAAGCACAGGAAGTTTAAAAAAATTGCACATCGGGACCAACTGCAGAAATTGAGGGTTCTCTTCACATACAAGCCGCAGTAGATTTGATTATTCATCTAGAAACTCAGTAAGAACAAAACAAATAACCCTAATGAATATAAAACCGCGTCAACGACAGCGAAGAACCACATGTTCTGAAAGCAAAAAAATAAGTTGCACCTAATCAGGTGTAAGGGCTAGGTAAAAGTTCTAGATAATATCAATGTTTAAATCTCAAACTCAACCAGCTTTAATGCTACTCACACTCATAACCACAACGGGAATGGCAATACAACTGCAAATACAAGATGGTGAAAGTAACATCTCATAATAGATTTTTGTAGCTACGCTAAAAATTTTAATAATCACATGCTAATGGTAAATCAGCAATTGGAGACCTTACAGCAAGCCATACAAAACAAAACAAAAATCAACACAATGTCAGGGAATTATACACTGAATTGCAATCATTTACTTCTCATTTTCCAATACAGATTGCAGAATTGCTTTTAATACAAATATTAAAAGCAAAACTCTCCCACAGAAATGCATGGTGTTGGCTGATGTTATCACAGGGACAGAGTGTCAGAAGTGACAATCAGGTGCTCCTCATTTCCAGTTTAGTGAAAGTGGATCGGTATGATAGTGAATTACGTTATTTATTGGTTTCCAGCACTGGATTTGTAAAATCTGGGGATCGCATTCCTGTTGTTAATTCCTGTTGTTAAGTATAACAATAAAGAACCGTACGTAACGCATAGCGTTACGGGGCATACAGCACCTTGCTTTGCAAGCATGCTCTATAGCAGATTAACACTGAGGGGCAGACTCATCGAGGGGGGGGAAAGGGACTCTTTTCAGCTGCAACCTCGTTCGCGTGACTATTCGTACCGCCGTTCCACACACATTCACCGGTCGCTCTGAACGTGAGGGCGGGGGACAAAAGTACCTGCGAGACGGAGCGAGCCGGAGTTGTAGATGTCGTCATCTCGCAGCTCCCGGACGTGCACGGTCACGCTGGACACCGCGTCCGGCCAAACGCCGTCGGAAACATGCACCTTGAACTCGTAGTTTCCAGGCGGCGTGTTTTCCTTGATGATCACAAAGCCTGTCCTTTTATTTAAAATGAAGTAGCTGTGAAAGGAGTAGAGAGAGAATGTTGGATTTATGATTGTAACAATTTACTTGTTTTATGCTCTTGCACGTGCGGTGTAGGAATAACGGTGTGGGCGCTGCAATACAAAGCGAGTTTACAAAGCTCCCGGGTGAGCTATAGCTTCAAATGCAATAGTGCGGATGTGTTGTGATCATCTTTCTATCTATGCTCAGAATAAGTCATTATTTTTTTAATAATCAATAAATCAGTTGTTTAAGTAACTAAAAGCCACTTACATGTTTTTAGATAGCTCTTGCACTTGATACTTATATTATGTTTATATTATCAAGGTATTGTAGAATTATTTGGCTACATCAAAAGTCTGACATTTTAGCAACGTTTGTTTACATGAGCTCATGAATGACAGAGGAAGACTGTTTTCTTGTGCCAATATATGACATGCTTGTAGTCTAATCCATGAATGAAAGAAACCAGTATAGGTGTATACAGCTGATGGACTAAGTATATACAGTGCCCTCCACTATTATTGGCACCCCTGGTAAAGATGAGTAAATAAAAAGAGTTATAAAAAATTCACCATTTGGTGAATTAGCTTAATGTCACACTGAAAAAATGTTAATTTTTTATTGAAGTAAATTTATGAGAAAAAAAAAATTCTCATCAAAATTATTATTTTTTTAACAAAACCACATGTGCCACAATTATTGGCACCCCTGCATTTATATAGAGAATAAAGTAATCATTTTTTATATTTGGTCGCATATCTTTTGCATGCTGTGACGTCCTGATGTCTGTGACCCAACAACATCAAAAGATTCTTGATATCTTATTTTCTGGTACTCTTACAAGCGACTATAACTTCTCTGCATTTGAATGGATCTCTATGGGAAATTATGTAAATTATGCTGGAACAGTATGGAATACGTGGAATGGCTCTAAATTATCAAGGGTGTGGGGTATCAAATGAGCCTCAAACCATCACTCTGCCAGAAATGCAGTAGATATGGATGGATCACTTTAAGGGTTGTTTCTCCTGACAAATTTTGCTCTTGAACTCTATGGAGTCAGGAGAAGAAACCCTTTAAGTTATCCATCCATATCTACTGTATTTCTGGCAGCAGAGTGATGGTTTAAGGCTTGTTTGATACGTCAGACTTTTTAGCCAGACCATTTAGCCAACCATGTGTTCTACTCTCTACTGTTCCAGTGTAATTTACAGCTAAATCTAGTCCCACCACCCAATTCCCATAGAGATCCATTCAAATGCAGAGACATTATAATATCGCTTGTGAGAGGACCAGAAAATAAGATATCAAGAGTCTTTTGATGTTGTTGGGTCACAGACATCAAGACGTCACAGCATGCAAAGGATATGCGACCAAATATTAAAAATGATTACTTTAATCTATATATAAATGCAGGGGTGCCAATAATAGTGGCACACATGGTTTTGTTAAAAATAATTATTTCTTGATAATTAAATTCTTGCTTTTTTTTCTCATAATAAATTTACTTCAATTAAAGGTTTTTTTATGTTTTTATTCAGTGTGAGATTAAGTGCAAGGAATTTTTTATAACCCTTTTTACTCATCTTTACCAGGGGTGCCAATAATAGTGGAGGGCACTGTATATTATTGTTCAGCTAGAAACCCTGTCTGCTGCCAACTTAGTCATGTTTTCTCCACCTCTGTCCTCAGTCTTTTCCTGCAGCATTTTGTTTCTGGCTAGCAATGTAGCACATGTAGCTTTCAGATGCGATCAGCCATTTTCTCAAGAGGCTATGCATTTGCCATAGTAAACAACAGTGGACTGGCTGATTTGCATAATGTAATTTTCATATCATGCAGTTTAATGCTCATTAGGATAGTTTTTTTTCTATTTTGTACAATATAGTTTAACAGTCAACAGGGTAGTTGACAAATTGTCATTTTAATCTGCACTAGCCGTCTCTCTTGGGACTATACTTTCCCCTTCTAGGAAATTACTGCACTTCAAGCCCTCATCTACCATTTGCATTGTAACTCCGGTCAGGAGTGTTTGCTAAATGGCTGTAAAATAAGGTAAAGTATACTTGTAGAAACAACTTCAAGCAACAATGGAAATGCAATAGCACAAATATGTACCTGTTGATATTTTTTATATGTACAGTATGTGATGGAAAAACCTTATGTTAGCCATCCTTTGCTTCACTTGTGTTAAAGACATTTGTTCAAATTCCTGAGTTTTATTTTTTAGTTTCTACAGAAGCGTCAGCAGCACAGACTTCAGAATTGGTTTTTGGGTTTCAAGTTTTGTGACGTGTGAGATGTTCAGAGGAAATTGGATGTTGATACTGGCGCAGACCTTGAGAGGCATTTCAAGGTCTTATCTTAAACAGGCTGTCAGCTTTAGTCATCTCTCGGTTGCCTTTCAGGTGAAAAACAGAAGCACTGCTGGCTCCCTGAAATATTCAAAAGTTTTGAACCTCTCCCAAGAGCGCCATTCCAAAAGAAGAAACTCTTACTTCGGCACATGTCCTGCGAAGGCATACGTTTTATTGTCCCAGTCATCTGGGTCTGGAGCATAAACCTTCCCCAGGACTGCTGTTGGCATCCTTCCTGTTGAGGGAGAAAAGGGATATTGATTCTCTTTTGTGAGGTGTTGGATCAAGGTGTTAAGCCTCTTTATTCTTTCCCCTTTCCTAGTTTACAGCAGCAAGTCTCTTTCACAAGTTTGATGTCCTGCAAGAACCAATAACTGTTTCAACGCACATCAGAGACCAGAGTGCAGAGAATCACTTTCTGGAGAGCTTTTAAGGGTTGAGAAAAACATTATCACATCACAGAGGGGGAAAAAAAAAGAGCATTTCGACAAAAGAGGCTGAATGTGTTTCAGAGAATAAAGCTCCACCACTCGCACCTCAACATGCTCACCAATCAACAGCTGTGAACATCCATTAAAGACTGCAGCACTTATCCTGAAACAACATTCTCAACTGGAAATGACAGCGTTTTTTACGAAAAGGAAATTAATCAAAAGAGAATGAACAAATGGCTTACACACTATTGCAACACACACAATTAGTTCTTTGAGAGAGGAAAAGGTGCTCTTTTTTGACAGCAAGGCTACGGGAGGTGACCTCACCTCTGTGGCTGTTGATGAATATCTCTTTGTGCCCGGCCTGGTGGGCATGGTCATTCTCATCGCCAATAGTGATCGTTAGAGTGTTGGTGACAGTTTTGGAGGGGTGGCCATTGTCCCTTGTGATAATGGGCAGATGGAACTCCTTCTGCTTTTCACGGTCAAAAGTTCGCAGTGCAGTGATGGTTGCCGTGTTATTGCCGTTGTCCTGCAAGAAAAAACTGCCACCGTCGTAGTACTCGGGAGGCATGGTGAAAGAAAAGGGAGGCCCATTCTCTGAAGAGTCTCGATCCACCACGTGCAACAGCGTGGAAGTCTGGTTGAGATGTATGACCTGCGGACCCGGAACGTTCTCCCACACTACGGGCATGTAGGTCATCTCAAACTCTGGCCCATTGTCGTTAACATCCAGCAAACTCAGCTGAACTGTGACACTCCCCGTCTGCGCTGGACTCCCGTGATCAGTTGCCAAAATGATCAAGTAATGCTGTGCCATTCTTTCTCTGTCTAATGGACTGGCCACACTAACCACGCCGGTCTGGCCCACAGAGAATTGGCTGTAAGGGTCTGATTCTGATAATATGCTGTACGTGATTTCCCGGTTCAGACCAGAATCCGAGTCGCTGGCGACCACCTTAGCGATGCTGGTGTCTACAGGGACGTCCTCTCGCAAGGGCGTGAGTGCATAGAAGTGTGGAATGAAGACGGGCGCATGGTCATTGTAGTCTTCCACCTCAATGACACAATGGATCATGCTGAAAAAGTCCAGGTCCTCGACCTTTATGGTGAGATTGAACCATTGGTCACTGGACTTTTCATAATCCAGCCTCTTCTTTAGCTGAAGTGTCCCACGCTGCTCTTGCCTGTCACTTACCATGTAGAACTTCTGCTCCTGGTCTCCTCCGACGATGCTGAAGGTCAGCTGGGCATTCTCCCCGATGTCTGCATCTGTGGCCAAGAGGTCCAGGACGGCTGAGTTTATCTCACTGATCTCTGAGATACGGGCACCACAGGAGTTCTCATTGAAATGGGGCACGTGGTCATTGATGTCAGTAATCTGGATGGTGGCGGTGCCTGTGCCTGTCATGCCCCCTCCGTCCTTAGCCTCCACCACCAGAAGGTACTTCTCTACCTTCTCCCTGTCCAAGTTGCCTACTGCCACATAGATAGTGCCAGTGTTGGGGTTGATGCTGAACAAGTCAACACTGGCACCATTTCGAGCATTCCCGACAACCCTGTAGGTGAGCACAGCGTTTTGACCCACGGTAGTGTCGTCTAGGTCAGAGGCAGTCATCTCCATGACTGAAGTGTCGGGGAGAGAGTTCTCTGGGACGTTGCCATTGCAGTTATCTGGCATGCAGATGAAGACGGGCCCATTGTCATTGATATCCCACACATTGATGATGACGTCAGTGAAGCCGGTTAGCCCCTCCCCCGCCTCATCGGTGGCCAGCACCACAAACCTCCAGACTGCCCGCTCCTCGCGGTTCAAGGTCTTCTGGGCATATATCTTCCCCGTCACCTCATCAATGATGAATTCACTCTCTGCTCCCTGACCATGGAGAGAATACCTCAGGGCCTCCTGGTTGGCATCTTTATCTGGGTCAGTTGCTGTTACCTAGGAGATCAAACAGAATGCATCTGATGTTTTTTTTTTTTTTTTTTCTAATCGAGTTCAGTGCTGTCTAATTATTGAAAATTGCAGAATTTGGAGCCAGTGTTTGGAGTTTCACACCTATACAAGGTGAAAAACTGAAGTTTGAAAATAATTGTGACCTGCTCGACAAAAATGAGTCTGAAAAAAAAAAAAAACTGAGAAAAATATCTTTTTTTTTCCCCCACATCAGACAAATTTTTGTAGAGCGGGTCACAATTATGAAGGACATGGTTTAAAAATGTTCATATTCACCTTGTAATTTTGGTTGTGGTAGAGGTAGGATATCATAAATGTGTCAACGTTACATTTGGTAAATAAAATATCATCATCAAGGGTAAATAATTTACTACTCTATTGATTTTCAAATGATTAAATTTCCTTTTATTACAGCTATCCGGACCTTAAAAAAGTAAAATAATATTAACGGACATATTTTAATTTATATTTTGAAGTTTTGAAGTGAACATTTTTATACAATACATACATAGCATTTAGCAGAGCGCTCTTATCAGCTCCACTTACATATCATTTATTTTTATTTTATTACATAGTATATATGATATAGCAGCTGATATAATAAAAATAGCAGCAGGTGTGAAGACCTTGTATCAAGGTACACGGGCAGTGTCCGACCGGACCTGGAAACCTGCAACCTTTCGGTTACAAACCCAGTTCCCTTAACCATTATACCACACTGCCGCCCAATATGTATAAATGTACATGGCAGCATTCCATCTTAATGTGTAACGTGACTCCAGGATTTTATTTAATCAAAATGACTAGTCAAAATTATTACACAAAAGATTACAACTTTCTACTTGCCGATTCAGGAAATTTAGATTTAATTAGCTTTATTGTGGAAGCACTATATTGCGCCAATATCAGATGAAAACAGTACATTAGAATTAAAAACATAATTATGAGCCACATATATGGTAAATGTTGAAGGGTAACATACAGTAGTAGGGTACAATTACTACATTCGTCTGTGTGTAACTCGCATCCACCCGAGCGAATGTTTTATTATTGTACACACAATCAATGTGCATACATGCTTTCTGCTGTTATAGACAGTGCACAGCAGTGATAAACATGTTTTTTTACCATTGGACGTGTGTTCCAAAAGTAACTCAGTGACACAAACGACCATTATTGTTCATTTGTATAGTTATCGTCATCGTTTATATGCTTTCATTAATTGAAACTGGAGCAATTTAGTTTAAGTTTTATGGTTATTTCTATTGTTATCATTCCCAGTGGAGATGGTGCTCAACACATTTAGCTTAAGTTGACTAGTATTATACTTTATAAATTATAAATGCATTACCTTAATGCTAGGCATTCTGCAGTGTGGTGGTTGTCCAGTAATTGACCAAAAGTAAAGTGTTAACAGTATCTAATATAATTGGGAATATGTTGCTTACAGACTAAGTCAGAGCAGACAAAGAAACTCTGACACACTTTATATATTAAAATATGTAGGTTTGATAGAGAACACAATATGCACAGTTAATAGGGTTTATAATATTAAAGTGTAATGCAATTTGCACTCACAACACAGAGGTAAAATGACTTTTGTTTGCCAGGAATACAACATGAAATCTTGGGCACACAATAATGAATGTCACTGGTAATGAAGCATTTCGAGCAACACAGTTAAAATAAATGTACTTCACGTTAAGCCGGCAAAAATCAAATCAAACGTAAATTAATTTCAACAGAATGTTGAACAGAATTTCTTTTTGATCTCCTTATGAAAGGCTGCTGCAAAGTGAGCCATGAGATTTTGTTATGAGATCAAAAACTCAAAATTGAATGGCTTGCTCTGCTGCAGCCATTTAAAAAAAAAAGGCGATCAAAAAAAGCCAACTGCATTTTGTTCAAATTAATTCCCATTTGGTTTTGCTTTGTCCAGCTTAACTTCAAGTGCATTTATTGTAACTGTGTTGCTGTAAACGCTTCATTACCAGTGACATTCATCGTTTTGTTTCAACGCAGGATTTTAGTATTCATTGCAGGCTGTAATATGACCATTGTAGTCATGCGTTGAGACAATTAACTGCCACATGGACAGCCAGTATGGAGAGGGGGACTTTCCAGAGAATTTGAACAGAATGAGTTGTTGAATTTGATTTTTATATCAATAGTCTAATTACTTCACAAAGTTATCACTGAACATGCTACCTAGAAATGTGTGCACTGTATATTAAAATACCGTCTAGTACTTTTAAAGTAAATCTTGCCAAAACAAATAAAATAAGACATTGCCCTGAAAACTGCAAGGCTATGAACATGCTGCCATGCAGATCTACAACCCATTTAATAATGATGAAATTGAAGTCATATATAACCTTAATGTAATATTTTTGTGGATATACAATGCATTTATCAAAGTAAAGACTCTTAGCCATTTCCCCTTCTTATGCAGAAGGACCATTCAGAATGCTGGACCCTCCTACACACCATTTGCCTAATTGTGTACGTTTCTTTCATGAATGAGTCATGGCAGTAAAATGGCGCCAGGAAGGGCAACATGAATTGCCAAGATCCAGATAAAATAAATATTTTCTGATCCATTGCCTGATTACAAATTACAAACCCATTTCACACTGAAAATTAACCGGCGGAGGAAAACCGACTTGACAGTTTTAAAATGGTGTATCGTGGACACGTTCAGTAACAAGACAAGAAGAATGCATTAAGTGTTTCTGTAAAGCCTTACCGAATACGTTACACAATATAAGAAAGAAGTGTAAGAAGCAAAAGACGCACCTGTAGCACAAACACAGGTGAGCCGTCGAGCTCCTCCGTCACGCTGCCGTAGTACTCATTCATGGAGAAGACGGGCGGCTCGTCGTTCTTGTTTAGGATGTTGACGATAACGACAGCGTAGTCCTCCCACTTGCCGTCCGATGCCACGACATGCAGTTTATACCTTTTCACGTGTTCGTAATCGAGCGGCTGGGCGATGAAAATGGTGCCAACTTCGGGCTCCACGTCGAACGCACCCCCTGCGTTCCCAGAGGTGATCTGGTAGCGCAGTTTGGCATTGGCACCTGTAGTATCACACTAGGTTGAAAACTGCAGCACTTTAGCACGTCAGCTACGGTTCTGGAGAACCAACTGGTGTCTGAAGGCATTCATTGCCAAGTGGCGCGTCATTACATTCTACCACCTAACTCATGCCAGCCTCAACCTGAATTAACCAATTTAGCACCTTATTTCTGGGGGGTGGACTCAGAATGGGCACATTACTATGTCAAAAGTGTTTATAAAAAGCATGAATTTATATTTTACATGTTGTATGCCTTCAGTGTCTGTAAAACCTTTCCAACCAATTCACTAAAATATGTATCTAAAAAGATTGATATGCAATGAATACTAATTAGTTTCTATTAACTAGAACTAACAAAGTTTTTTTTTCCCCAGCAGTCGAGGCTTGCATCATGGTTATTCAGTCAGTTGTTATTCTTTTCAAGGGTCAGAACCTAGCGAGATGCATATACTGTATATGTTGTAAATGTTAATTCAATATTATATTAAAATGTAAAAATTTAAAACAAAGAATATAAATCCTCCAATTATAAAAGGTTAAAACAATGTACCCAACATGGAAATTAAGTAATGCGCAATCCCCGGTCGAGCACATTTAATTGTTTACTTCAGTGGCAGAATTATAAATGGATCCTGCATTTTTCAGCTTCATTATTCTGACTCCCATCAGAGCGGGTGAGAGCTGTGGTGCAAACAGACAGACAAGATAATTCTGAATGTTTCTTCCCCCGGTTAAACCTGTTATGGTAAACAAGTAAAAAAAAAGAAAACTAAAAAACATGGGAACTCATATTTCAGTTATTACTGAAGAACCATTGGAGACAGCTCTTTCTCTCGCAGGGATGAAGTGAGCGCTCCAGTCCATGTGGCTTATCTAAGAAAGCAGCATGGGGTTGCTCTTTAAGCAAACATGTCTGCTCAGATGCTGGGGACACAGCCGGTGTATTCTGTATGGGCAGCTCTCATTGTAATGATAAAAGCCGGATAATATTGTACAACCTCCTCAACCGAGTCAGCATACGAATCCCACAAAGATGGCAGTCCTGTTACCTAATACAACCATGTAGCTACGGTGGTTGAACACAATATTATTAAGTAGCCTATATGTGACGTCTTCAATTTAACCAGTTGAAGTCACATATACTTAATAATAGCCTATTACGTGCAACCACTGTCCAACGATTTATTTTTTTGAGAGCATCTGTCACACGCTGGAAGAATGTGGCCAGAAAAGAGAGAGACTGTACCCTGGAGCACTGGTACACTGCGAGGAGTTCATTTGCGCTTCCTAATAATTTTGGAGCAGCTGAGCTGACAAGTACAAAATTGTCTCCCTGTCAAAGCGAATATGATCCAGACACTGTCTATCAATTAATCCATCTAATATTGGTCTGGAATTGTCGACTGTAGATGGTCAATCATACTTTTTATGACAGCTCTTTGATATTTGCAAGTAGTCTAGGCTAGGCAAAGGAAAACAAACAAATATAATTATAACATGCAAGAATAACATGCACTGATTCCAATCTACATTTATGCGAAAGATACTGTATTTTTCATAATCATCTATTGGTGGCGCTAGACATAAACCACCTTTTTCCCCAAACAAAGTTGCACGGAAATGAATGATTAAGTGAAAACTTTGAATCCACATATCTTGCAGACATGGCTCGTTTTCATCAAATCTCCACCCCGCGAGCGTATATAGATGCTTAAAACAGCGGATAGGTCAAATGTCTGAATAACAAATAGCTTAAGCTAAGCAGAATTTCGGGAGTAAGTGCCATTTGTGCATGATTATCTCGACTCTGAATCTGGCCCATAAAAACAAAGATAATTCATATAACTATTCCGTTACAGACAATAATTTAATTGACCTGTGGCCTACAGAGATGCCTGATGGTTATCCTGTTCAATCCTCACCAAAGAGATCCCAAAGCCGTAAAAATGGCACGGTGGAGCTCTTGCCATTCAGCATTACACAAGTGATTTGGGGGCAATGACGTGCAAACAGTTTATGGCCAGGCTGGGGGTATATCTGTACATCCAGCTTTACAAGACCAGGGCAAGAGCAGTCTGGCTGAGCCTTCATGGCACCTACGGGAAAAAGGCTGAACTCTTGGGTACAGATCGCCCGCTGCCCTATACATAAAAAATGGCACTTATCTCAGTGACTTTCACCTCTCACCCTCCGCAACATACCTTCATCCTCGTCATTAGCACTGACAGTGATGAGGGCAAAGCCCACGTCCGCATCCTCATCGACGTCGATCTCATTGATGTTCTGAGCAAAGACGGGCTTGTTGTCATTCACATCGCTGATGAAAATGCGAACGTATGCTGTGTCTGTAGAAAAAATAAGTGAGAGATTAAACATCCAGGCTGTCCATCTTATACTGTCAGCTTGTGCCATCTCTCTACCGCTCTCTACCGCTCTCTCTCCATTTCATACCTCTCAATCTCTCCCCCACTCTCTCTACCTCTGGCTCCCTCTTACCCCCATTCTCTTTCTATGTCTCTCCTTTTCCCTTTTGTTTCTGAAGCCATCGGAAGACAGATATGCACAAAGCCCCCGAGGGCGGGGGTGGGCTCCCCTTCTGAAATGTGCTACGTTTGATATGGATATCAAAAAGAACATAATTCGCAATATACTTTGCAAGACGTGCTAAATTATTTAAGCCAGTTGTAGAGGGAGTTTACAATTTTAGCACAATATCAACCCATGCAGCAAAAAAAAAACTGTAGCCTTAACTTTACAAAATCGGGGATGTCTAAACAAAACAAAATAAACAAAAAAAACCCCAATCCTCTCTCATTCAGAATAATCATATAAAGTTCATAAACTGAAAGTTTCACTTTCTGCCCATGTTCCCGGTGGTTTTACATTTACAAAATCGTGGAGAGGAAATCCATAATTTAGTATTTGTGAGTGGTTTGTTTCCTGTCTGTGTTTCCCAATGTGGATATGTTTGTATTGCTCCTTTCAGAGTATCTTTCCTTTCCTGCTCCCCTCCATCAGTCCCCTCCTCTTTCCTAGCCAGCCTAATCAATCAGCCTCATGTGAGTAGAGCAGATGTGTGAGAACAGGTTTCTGAGGATCATCATGGATGCTAAGCAGCCAAGTCAGTCTCAGAGAGAAGGCGTCGCTGCTGTGATGCTTCGCAAGGCCATTTCATATGCCTGCATCAAACATTAAAAAGCACTTCAAATTCAATGTTTGCCCTTTAAATACGCGAACAGTGTTTTGCACTGTCAAAACATCGCAATAAATAAATTAGCCTAAAAAGTGCATTTAGCAATCATTGATAACATCCATTTAATGAAAAATGCATTGCCTTAAGACTAGCTTTTCCCTGCGAATGAAGTCATAACTTTTTCCCACCCATTAATTACGAGTCACAACGCGGGGACAGCGTTGTCTCCACTTGTCAGGAAGCTGGCGATGAACAAAAACAAGCTGCAGAGATTTGCAGTGTGGGTAATGTTTGATCGGCCCAGGGCCATTCCCTTAGGAACAACAATATTAAACTGGCACTCACCAGAATTGGGCTGTCCATGCTTCCCGGGTCGAGCCGATTCCCACCCGTCTATGGACTTCACTTCCAAAAGATATGAGCCCTTCATCTCACGGTCAAACACTGCCTCTGTGTAGATGGTCCCCATCTCTGGGTCGATCCGGAAGAACTGGTAATCTCCACTGCGATCACTCAACAGGGAATAGGAAATCTGAGGGACAAAGACCATGCACACGGTGAACTAGGACCCCTGGACTAGGACATCTGAAAGACAGAAACCATGCACACAGTGAACTGAGACCCCTGGACTAGGACATCTGAGGGACAGAGACCATGCACACAGTGAACTGAGACCTCTGGACTAGAAAATCTGAGGAACAGAGACCATGCACACGGTGAACTGAGACCTCTGGACTAAAAAATCTGAGGAACAGAGACCATGCACACAGTGAACTTAGACCCTTGAAACCAGCAATGCTCACTCCAGCACATAAGGCCATGTTAAGAAGTCAAAGGGCTCCATTTTCCGCCCAACGCATGGCGAGTGGCGAGACTGCACACTGGCGAAGTGACAATTTCCACCATGGACTTTCACGCCCCTGAGCCCGGTTGACTGGCCGTGCGCCGAAGTGGGAGGAGAGCCGCTGTGTGGGTGTGTCAGTCCATGGCGAGATGATAATTTTGGGGCTTTCCCCAAGCAATGCATGCATGATCATACATAGCCTATTCAAAAAGCCAATAAACCAATTTTGTCCTTGTGCTACTGTCCATTTATGCAGCTGTAGCAATTCAGGTTAAGCACCTTGCTCAAAGGTACAATGGCAGCATGCCACCTGGAACTTGAATCTACAATCAGACGCCACGCTGCCACTGCTGTACGACTCCCACATACAGTAGATATGTCCTGGACTGGCACCGTTAGAGTGAAATTTAATTGAGTTGTGAAATTTGTTAGCATTTTTTTTTATTGAAGTATTCTGTATATATTGTTTGAAAACATGATCACGCTTTAAACAAAGCACCTCATATAAAGTCTTTATATAGCATATATAAAGCCTTTATAAATGTGACATAATGGCTTCATAAATCATACATAAGCAAATGCCATGCTTTATGAAGGGTGATACAACACCTTCTTATGCAACGTTATGCCAAGTGTGTCACAGTTAGGCTAGCATCCTACATAAGCATGTTTTATGTCACACTGTAAAATTTTTAGCCATTAGACATGACATTTGCTGGATGATTTACGAAGCCATTATGTCCATATAAAGCCTTTATATGGAAACTTTGTTGAAAGTGTGACCGAAAACATTTTAAAATACAATACCTCCTATAGTGAAGTGAAGTGAGACAATAAAGTAAGGTTATTCAATCATTTATAATGGATGATTTGTCTGTGAACACTTCTTTAAATATTCAGATGATTTTGCCCATAAAATGCATGCTAATGTCTGATAATCTCCTTTGCAGCAGTGACCTAAATTTTCTAGTCCTTGAGCAAATCAATCTAATTTTCCCAAAACCTGAACAGTTAATGCAGATGCAAAGGTAACACATTAACATTTACATTTTGCCATTTAGAAATTATGCTCCTATCTAGAGGAAATTACAAGTAAGAGCACCTAGCATGGCTAAAAGAGCAGTGCTAGACAGAAAATAAAGTCATGGACAAGTATATTTGTCTTATACATACAAATACACTGCTCAAAAAAATTAAGGGAACACTTAATCATCACAGTATAAGACCAAGTCAATGAAACCAAACCGGTCATGCTGGATGATGTCGCAGGCAGCAGAACATACCACATATCAGAGCACCGAAAAATGGTATGAGCATATGCCATTGCATAAGTGACAAGTATATATGCCATAGCCTATATTATGTACGATAACAGAAAAATAATAGTATTCCACAATCTGCAAAATGCTGCCAAATGTTCTGTCAATGAAAATTGGTAGGCTATCAAAAATAAAATTAACGATTGCACAACAGTATGTGAAATGCGCTCAAAATGCGAAAATAACAATGGGCCTATCAATCATATTGGAAAGACAGTGCTGAAGTTGAAAAATTTACTTACATCTGCAGCCAACGAGAACAACTGCATTTTAGACACGAATTTTTTTTACATTTCGGTAAAGGGGAACTCCCCTTCCTATTGCGTTCTTTATCTAGCTTGCATAATATGAGACCGTAAAAACGAAAACTGCTGTCACACTGGGCTCTTGTAAATGGTTTAAAGCACTGAAGAAGACATGGGATATACCGTTGCTAAGGGTATAATGTACTCTATTGGATAAAAGAGTTGACAATTAAACCAGAATGAACTGTAATGAACGAGACAGGCTTGCAGGACATGGGGGGTATAACAAGTCGACATTTCAGATAGTGTAATCACGGTATAAAGTGTTGTATATTTCTCAAACCAATTGTACCAGACAATAAATGACCTGAATTTTGAAAGGAACATCTCGATGTGTAAAACCAATGGTAGGATTGTATATTAAGGTTTTCATGGTATGTATGATGCAGGCTGATGGTGGAGTTGTTCTAAATACAAGCAATCCATGGACCTTGCAATGTTAAGACATTGCATATACAGTATATTACAAACCCCAATTCCAAAAAAGTTGGAACACTATGTAAAATACATATAAAAGCAGAAAGCAGTGATTTGTAAATTTTCTTTTACATATATTTAATTGAAAACAGTACAAAACAAATGTATTTAATGTTTTACCTTATCAACTGTATTGATTTTTGTAACTATAAGCCAATTTCAAATTTGATGCCTGCAGCACATTCCAAAAAAGTTTTTAGTTTAGTTATGTTTCCATAAAAACATTTTTTCTATAGAGTTCAATAAGAAAATGAGTCAGGAGAAACAACCTTTAAAGTGATCCGTCCATATCTACTGCATATCTGGCAGCAGAGTGATGGTTTGAGGCTCGTTTGATACCTCAGACCTTTGATGACTTACAACCATTTAGGCAAACATGGGTTCCATACTATTCCCATGCAATTTACTGCTTAATGTCATCCCACCTCCCAATTCCCATAGAGATCCATTGAAATGCAGAGAGGTTATAGTATTGCTTGTAAGAGTACCTGAAAATAACATATCAAGAGTCTGTTGATATCCTTTTATGCCCAGTCATGATAGCATCACCTGTTTACCTGTGGAATGTTCCAAACGAGTAACTTCCCAGTCTTTTTTTTTTGCCCCTATCCCAACTTTTTTGGAACGTGCTGCAGGCATCAAATTTGGAATTAGCATATATTTACAAAAATGAATAAAGTTGATTAGGTAAAACATTAAATACATTTTCATTGTACAGTTTTTAATTAAATATATGTAAAAGAAAATTTACAAATCACTGCTTTTTGCTTTTATGTGCATTTTACATACAGTCCCAACTTTTTTGGAATTGGGGTTTATATTTTCCATTTAATATCAAAAGCTTCACTTGCTTCACTCAATAAATTTAATTGCAAGAGCACTGCAAGAATGAATGTGTATATCTGTGTCCTTGAGGGCTGTAAAATGGACCGTCGACTTTAGAGTTGCTTTTGTTCAAATCCTCAAACGCTGTGTCACCAATTGATTTTTATCCTTCAGCACAAGGTTGAATTTAATCAAAAAGCTGAATAAAGTGAATTTCATGAATGGCACACCTTTTGAATCAACCTCCTTAAAAACGTACAATGTCCTTTAAAGAAAAACAATGGTCTTGGGATTTTTGTACCCAGAAAATCACCTTATTAGTTTGAAAAGATATCTGCTAATCATTGGACACGGTATGTATGTGTATTAAACAGTGTTAAAATGCTTAGACAGGCTCTCAACCTTCCCTGTGAACATAATTGTTGCAATTCTAATAGAGAGGCTGAAAAATATGGAAGTGGGTTAACGCAAATCACCACCTGAGTAAGGCCTAATTAGATTGACCAAACCTTGCAGCTCTTCAGTGAGGCTCTTATTTAAAGGTGTAACAAAGGTGTAATGACTCTGGAATTGCAAGAGCACAAATGGAAAGTACACGTCTTACACCCGATTACTTTAACCAAGGTTTATAAACATGGAAGTCATAGGCTACAGGTTGACGAGTTGTGAAAGTAGTTTTACTAAACAAAATTAGAAAACACCAGGGGGCCAAGCAACAGGGCACCAACTTTACGTTTACCTGTAGTATAGAATGCTGTATACTTATTTTATTTATCTTAGTTACATTGTTTTTCTATATGATAATCATCCTCACCTACAATTATTTTTGGACATTGTTTTCCCTTAGTAATAGAGAGCTGGTATTTTTGCAATCACCAGAAGGGGTGCAACTGAGCTCAATAAATCAGTTTCTGAGACGATTAGCAGTTTAAGATGTACAGGGATTATAAGAGAAATGTGTCAAACAGAAGAGACATTCCCTCAAGATGTTTAAAAACATTTTGATTATTAAACAAATTCATGGTGAAGAGACCTGCATATTCACAGTTGGATTACATTAAATATGCATGTTCACTTTCATACTTGAACTACACTTAGAATTATGCAAAATAACCATGCATCCATTTTTCACTGAAGATGCTTGAGTTACTGGATCTGGAAGTGCATTACATTATAAGTGCACCAACCATCAGTTATCATTGATTCGCCACCGATTCTGAACTAGCTGTGAAAAAAAGCTAGAAAAAACTAGTGATAGTTTGTATAATAAAACTTAGTAAAAACATGAGACCCAGAGCACAAAGCATTTGTCACAAGAGGTGCAGTTATTTCAGGTAAGTCTCGGTAAGTCTAGCCCAATCTTCTAGTTTGAGACGCATGGCAGAAAGGTCTATGTTTTGTAGCACAGTGACGTGATAAAATGTAAATAGTAATTGTTTGCAGAATCACAGATCAAAACCAAATGCACTCTGAATGATGTGAGCCATATTAAACTGCCTACAGACCTTCCCATTGGTCCCCAGGTCCAGGTCATTAGCGGACACCTGGAGGACCAACGTGCCGACTTCCGCCCCTTCGGTTACTGCAGCCTCGTAGATGGAGGAAGTGAAAAAAGGGACATTGTCGTTGACATCTGGGGAAGACGAATGGAAAAAAAAATGAGGGAAAAAATAAGGGAGGTTTATTTGTAGGCATGCAGGCATGTGCAAATGCAGAAGCCTGATACAGCAAAAGTGCAGTTTTGTTTGCAGCATGTTATTTATTTTTATTTATTTTTTTAAAGTCCTTTGGGGACTTCTCCCCCCTAGTATCTTCACTGCTCATATTGGGGATATAACCTGAACATTCTTTTCAAAAATGTTGTACCACTATCCACAATCTCACAGGCAAGCCAAACCCAAATCATTAGCCCTGCGCATGAAATGGGCAGATATGAAACAAGGTTGACGTGCTGCGTCGCTTCAATTACTTTCTCTGATCTACTGCTCTGTGCAGGACTGATTTAATAGCCGGATTTCCTTACGCTCTCACAACACTTCATCTTGGGCCCGCCCACAACCATCTAATCTGGTCTTCACTCATACATTCACTGTGCCTGCCTGCTGCATCAGGTTTTAATCCCACTACACAGAATGCAGTATTTGTACCAATAATGACGCAATACAGTAATGGTAGTTTAACATACTCAAACAACGTATTAATCACATCACCCAAATAACATGCGTCATCTGTCTGGCACTTAGGCCTGCAGTTTTGAGGTGACGTTCATATCAAATAAGGTATAATTATCCATTCAAATTTGGAGGAATTTAAATGCCGTTTGAATCCTATATCATTTCTCACACATTGTTCTCTGTGAACCTCTTTCACTCTATATGATTTTCACAAATTTACGAAGGGATTCTCGGTGTGCGCCTGGAGCAGAACAGAAGCTGGGCTTGCAATATCTCATCAGCCCAAATCCATCAACCTGCTGTCTCTTTCTCCGTCTCACACTCGCTTTCGTCCTGAGCGGACAAATGTTAAGGGAGGTGAAAGTGCCAAGCAGACTAATATTAAGGAGAGAAAAATACTAAAATGGCTCCCCAACCCAATTATTTTTCTCACCTTAACTGTGGCTTGCATGCAGCTCACAGGAGATGGATGTCTGTATGTGCGTTTGGTTCAAACGTGCTGCTCATTGCAATACATTCTTGACTGTTTGACTATCCCTTAAAATGATTAATTGAAAACAGCCAACACAAAATCCCACGTCTGCTGTACCATAATGGTAATTCTTGAATTCTGAAACAAGCAACACCTTTAGGTGACGCTTCATGTATTGATCATTTCCAATATGCACTCGCTAACAGTTTATCATATGTGGACATTTTACACACACTATTATTACATTATTTTATATATAAACTTAATATTCACACTTCATATTTACATTAAATTTGTATTGCTCTTATTTTGCAAACAATCAACCATTTTCATGGAGAAACAATGAAGACAGCTGCCAAGGAGGAGTTTGAGACCTTTTGGACAAGGCTGAGATTTCTCCAGCCACCACACAGGAAAAAAATTTCTCCCATTTTAGTTTTTGAACAAGACAACTTGTAAAATCAAGAAATCTTTTCTCAAAGGGTTCATCTTACAAGCGCTTTTACTTGAACCATCAATTGTGTATTACCTCACATTTCTTCGTACTAGCTAATCTTGCTTGAATGTCCTTATCTCGGAACTGTATAACAACACTTCAAAATCCTTACTAAAAAGTTCAGTGAAACAGAAAATTTGAGCATTGCCAGCAAGGGATATTTAAGTAAAGTTTACTGAACACTAATATGTGCAATATACTTAAGAGGGTATGCAAAAATGATGCGCTTTTTCCAGTGAACCTTAAAACCTAAGGTTGTTATGATTAGCCTTTAAAACCATGGCCCAATGACTGTCTGTAACCTAAATAAATAATGAGTATACGTTTCGATACAGTATGTGATTAGAATGGTATTGGAAAAACAGAGCCTGTCAAGAGGCACGCATTGATCATTGTTATATACAGTGCCACTTTCATTCTGGCAATGGCAGGCAAAAATGAGAGTACGACATACACCGGGGAAAAAATAGACCAAAGAATAATCATACAATATGAAGTCTTCCACAGCATTCCTGTTGCCATGGGTACGGCAACTCCCACCACAAACTATTATGAGCATTAAACTCTTTGTACCAAATTGCTTTAGATGACTCCTCCCTTCAAACCGTTCAAACAAATCCATAGGCAGCAGGAGACAAGGATTATAGACATGAATAATCATAATACTATGCACGGTTTACTAATCTTCTTTCCACCGCATGCTGTAGTCACACCTAATGGTGCGTGTCCCGCTAAGAGACCCTCTTTTTTTGACCTCTTTAATCATTAACCTCTTTGACCCATTCACGTCACGTGGACAGAAGCCAGCAACATACTAAATATACAAGTATAAAACGCATACATATTTATAAC
The DNA here is from genome assembly GCA_022702515.1 of Ilyophis sp. 1 JC-2022. NCBI lineage: Eukaryota > Metazoa > Chordata > Actinopteri > Anguilliformes > Synaphobranchidae > Ilyophis > Ilyophis sp. 1 JC-2022. Next base: position 43,779,580 of record CM040399.1, on the reverse strand, counting down.
TTTGGCTATTGACATTTGTGCATTCCATTGGAGCATGAGAAATGACTGCAGAATGAGGAGTTAGGACTATGATAAAGGCAGTGCATTCCTGGTGTAGCGCTGTGATACTGCGGCGTTGTACGTGTGTATTTTTTTAATTATTAAACGTATGCATAGGCAACACAGTTTGAGTATTTATAATTAAGATATTAACCAGCACACACTTGTAATTTTTAACTGTTATTTGGCATAATATTGGTGAACATGTACATACAAATAGTCAACATCTGCCTTTCACAGAAACATACACATTAAACTAGTACAAAATTTATAGGTATGTAATCCAACTCTGAGGTTGTTTTAGGCGTTTGACCTCTAAATCAGACCTCTTTCATGGCTCTAAGTGCTTGAAATTATTTTTTATTTATAATTATACTCCCACAGATCATTTCAATACTTTTGTGAAGGACATCTCACAGTAATCCTGTAATAATATGCTGAGTGTTCAGCTTATACCAGAGTTTAAATGTATATTCTGTTCTGACAGGGAAAGATTTCATTAGTGCTTCAAAATCCGAGTGATTTGTTTAATGAACCTAGAAAGGTGTTTCAAAGTAAGTTTTAGCTATCCATTTCCCATCCAACTTAATCAGCTCCCCGCCCACACATACCCCATTGACTCAGAAATAAGGCACCAAATCAGCATGACTCCAGGGCTCTTCAAAGGCCTGATGTAGTCCTCATCTGATACAGAAGCATTGGTAAGCCAGCCTTAAACACTAGCAGACCCAAAGCATTACATCTAATTGCCTTCCTCAAGCCAAGGCAACAAATGCATCCCCCCACACTGCAGTCCGGACATACCGATGATTTGTGGCCTGATATTGATGCTTCCACAACATTCTCCAAATCCTCTGGTTCAGAAATCTCACGACTGGCCCTGGCATGCCAGCCTCCTCCTTGGGCCTTGCTTCACTGTATTAAGTTAGAGCTAAGGCTGCTCTAACCCGTTAACCAACAAAAAAGCCTGGTTCTTGATCATTTTATTGCAAGTCAACTGTACACGTACATGACCTCCTGCATCCCCTCCTGCATCCCCTAAACTCTTTGCAGATAATACGAAAACTCCAACTGACCGTCCTGTTCTTTGATCCACAATCGACACACATCTCATCTAGTTCTGCACTGTTTAAGACCTGGGCACTTCTTATCGTGCCGTTTGGTTATAAAGTCGCATTAGGTTCTGCCGTCTTCATTGGTTGTGGTCTACACATTTATTTTACAGCAACTGGCTGTTATTTATACATTTAAACTAGATAAACAGCTACTGAACCAATTTTGAGAGGTTGTGGTACAGCAGAATTATTCATTTGAAAAAGGTATGCGTCATTTTAAAACCATCATAAACACTTCATATTTCATATAAGGCTGAAATATGAACAAAATTTGCCGACCCTTCGCTTTCTGAAGTTTTCATTCCAAGTACCTCTTGATGAACCCACCGCACTGACACATGCCCCTTAAACATACAGTACCTGTCACGTTGATATAGACAGTGGTGAAAGCAGCCAGGGGGACGGCTGCCACATTCTGGGCCCGGACCCTTAGCATAAAGTTTCGGGTCGTTTCATAGTCCAGAGGCTCCGCCACCAGGATAGAGGCGGAGCCGTCCTCTCGGTTGGGCGTCAGATAGAAGCGCACCGGCATGTTGGTCTCAGGCACCATCCCGTCCTCCAGGTTATACGTGACCCTGGGGTCACCCAAGGGGGAGATGGCCTTAATTGCCTGAGTTGCACAACAAACAGGGAGCGAAACGCAGTTACACTCTGTTGCATCACATTATTTTGAGCAGGGTGTACTGTGACGCAGGTTTGCCATGAGTTCAGCAAGCTGGATCACTTACACTGATCTGAGTAAAATAAACATTTTTATTTCACACCGTTACTTGTTATCCACACCACATTAAAACAGACATTCATGGGCCAGATCAATCAGAGCTCACCAAGCCTCACTGCACTCCCTCAGTGAAATAATCATTTACACGCCTTTAATAGCTCATTAAAGATCAGGAAGTTCAGAAAATTAATTTTCAAAGCATTCCTTAAAAGATTTGCTTTGAATCATCCCCGGGTAAAGACAGTCACGCTTCTGTGCGAACAGCTTGATATATATATTTATTTGAATATTTCAAAAAACTATAAGTGATGAGAACGGGACCCGTGGGGAAGATGGAGATGAGCAGCATTAAAAGACACATCCCGGTTGTACGGGTCTCAGCGAATGGAGAGGACAGACAGAGAGAAGCTATCCCAGGGTGCAACACAAACAGCAGACAGGGACCGACACAGAGCCCCTGAGGCACTTGTCTTAAAGCCGTGACAGCCTGATTGTTAGTACTAGTAGTACATTGAGACTCATTACAGCACCATGACAGCATTATCTATATAGTGAGTTTGAGTATCTCCTGCACTGGTCGCTGGAGTCTTTCATAGCGATAGGCTGGAAATCATGCAGAATGATCACTGAACACCGCGATCGTGTTGAGGCACACCGTGTTCGGATACTGTTGCAGCAGTAGAATCAACAGAAGTCCTGCATTTTAATTTGTTTATCTGACATTACAGCTTTGTTGCCAGTGGCATTTTCCTTATTAATTCAGCATTCTTAGTGGGAAAAAGCTATAAATATAAGCTGTGATTAACAGCAAGTAAGATATACTTCAGAACGGTTGAGTAATTTAATTACAGAAAAGTAATGCACTAAAGCCTCCACATAATAAAGGCCCGTGTTACTGTCGAACAGCAACATACTAAAATCTCATGTTGCTGCTGAATAGGAACATACTAAAGTGACAGATAGATAAAGCAGGTAAATAACAGAACGGTACAAGAAATGTAGATACAAACTTAAAAATAACAGTTAAACAGGATAAAAACCTAAACAAATTTTAAAAAAATACAAATATACACAAAATAACCAACCAAAAATATACTGTACTGTACATATATACAGATCCATGTGTAAAGTAAGTGTGCAGACAGCAGCAGATGCTAATAGTCATGTGGTACTAAGAGTGATGCCCATGCAGTAATGGCATCATGTGATAAAGTAATAAGTAATGTCCATATGCAAGAGGAAAGCAGTGCCGTCCATATTGTCATGGTTTTTAGCAGCCTCTGCAGTTTCTACGTTCGTTTTTTTTTTTGGCGTCGTTGGGACGCTCCATCTGATTTTTTCCGTCTTCATTCCGGTGTTTGAATCTCGCCCGGCAATTATCCCTTTCACCCGTTTTGGATTTCCTGCTTATCATAAAAAGCTCAGGATTTCCGCCTTCCGACACTTCGCGATTGTCTCACTATTTTGACAATGAAGTCAGTAAGGTATAGGAATTCGGTCAATGCATTTCTGGTTTGTACAAATAAGAAACGCAGCAAGTCTGGTTATCTTTAGGATTAGATTGGTTTAGTCTTTTCATTCCAATCTTTTGCTTTGTCGTTTATTCCCTCGACCTGTTGCCTTTTGTGTTCAGCTCTTTTGCTACAAGAGCGTAGGTAACAGGTTTGATTTTCTTATTCCTTCTTTCATCCATTTTTGTTTTCTCAACCTCTTGTCTGCGCTTTTTTTATTTAGAGCGTGAGGTTCTTTCGTCGTTTAAACTCGCTATTTTCAAGTTCCTCCTTTTGAGGTCCTTTTCGGTTGGCTACTGCCAGGAGGGTTTTCTTTTGTTTATTAATTCCATAGTGCGGTTATTTCTGCTTTTTGTGGTGTATCTTTTAGATACGCTTTTAGATTCCTTATCGGTGGCGTTTGGCTCTCCGAACCTCACACCAACCCCTCACACATATACAGGGGGGTGGTACGGTCCAGCGTAGTTGGGGTGCAGGGGAGCGTTTGAGTGTATTTGAGTGTGTGTGTGTGCGCATGTGTGTGTGTTGGGGTCACAGTCACAGGTGGTGTAATACAGCCTGATGGCTGCCGGCACACAGGAATACCTGAAGCGGTCCTTCCAGCACTTGTCTAGAAAGACCCACAAGCATGCAGGCAAAACCATCACTGCTTTTGTATTACTTGGCTAATCCTGCCTTGGGGACAGAGCGTGTCTTTAGGGACAGAGCGTGTCTTTAGGGACAGAGCGTGTCTTTAGGGACAGAGCGTGTCTTTAGGGACCGTGCAGGTATCTTTGTGGAGATAAATGAATTTCTGATATTTTGCACACAACACTGAAGTCGGCATGCCTTTTATGGAATTGCTAGGATGTTCATGCTAATCAATGTGAACAGGCACGCCGTTGAATTTATGAACAATTGGCATTCATCGTCGGTTTAACCTGTGATACGCACAAAATTTGAGAATTTTTGAGAATCCCAAGTAGGTTTTTCAAAGGACCAAAAGCAAAAAGAATTTAAGAAACGTTTTGTGAATGAGGCCCAATGGGAGTACTCTCATACCCAACAGGTTGCATGCCATGATGGACAAAATGTCTCACTCCCAATAAATAAAAATATGAAAAAAAATAATAATTTACAAGGAAATTTACCGAAATTCAATACATTAATAACATTCTACAAGGAGTTTTAAACTCATTTGGTTTCAAATCATTCCCTGAATTCAATGACTATAGTGCACAAAATGAACACTATGGCAGAGTCCCATACGCACCACAATGGGCGTGTCCCTCATGGTGTTCTCTGGGATCACCACATCGTAACTGTCCCTCTCCCACTGCGGGGGTTGGTTTTTCACATTGGTGATGGTGACGGCCAGCTCCACCGTGCTGCTGCGGTTCCCCCCGTCAGTGGCGATGATCTCCCGCGTGATGAAGGACCTCTGAAGTCACCCAATGACAAAACACCACCACTGACACCAGTCTCTCAATCTAACATCAACTGGCTACACCATGCAGGAGCTCATTGACCCTGAGCTGAGAGGAAAGCGGTTTAACACCCACGTACCTATCTCTTGCTTTATTATTTATATCATGTTAAATATTACATACGGTTTGCTGTTATTTCTCTAACAGTTCTCACGTCAAAAAAAATCCACATGTCCAATGTTGGTATAGTTATAGATATGGTATAGTTAAGCTTACACATATTTGTATCACCATTTGAACATGCACAATTAGGTGACTAAATGCACAGGTCTACATTTGCCCTGACTTTACCTTTGTGAAGTGAACTGCCTGACATTCATCAAATTAAAAAGCCCTGTATTGACAGATGAACTGCACACACCGGTTCTGATCGAATGTTGAACTGTGAGATGAGCCGGATGATGAAGTCTAAATGGCAGCGATGGCATTTTAATACAGGGCTTTCCTGTTGTATTGTTATGTTAAATTAAAACTTGCTGTTGACAGTGCTATTCCAGGATTATGAAGCTAATCTTACTTATTAATATAGAGCAAGCTAGGAAAAAGGTTTGTCATCACACCTGACTGATTGATTAAGCTGCCAGCTGGAAGTGTACACAGTTAGGTCACACGCCTCACCTGTGAAATTGGCTGATTGACATATACCCAGCCAGTGATGGGGTTGACTCTGAGGTACTCGGGCTGCTCCAATGACATTGAGTAAGTGATGGCTGCATTGGTGCTGTAGTCATCATCATGTGCCGCCACACGGAGGAAGCTGGTGCCAATCATCGTGTCCTCCCGCAGGAAGTCTGTGGGAAATCAACAATTCAACAATTCTTTGGAATAACAGACATAGGGGAGAAGTTATGACATGGTATTAATACATATACTGAGGAAACACACACAGACACACACTCTCTTACTGTCTCTCACACACACACACACACTCTCTTACCGTCTCTCACACACACACACACTCTCTTACCGTCACACACACACACACACTCTCTTACCGTCACACACACACACAGACACACACTCTCTTACCGTCACACACACACACACACACACTCTCTCTCTTACCGTCACACACACACACACACACACACACTAAGTACTGATACTGATGCTCAGTAAGAAAAAAAACATGCAGTGACAGACTCACACTCATAGCGCAGGTTCTCAAATTTGGGGCTGTTGTCATTCTCATCTAGAATAAGGATATTGAGCTGGCAGATCCCAATCAGGGGTTCTGCTGCTTGGTCCGTGGCTGTTACCGTGACAGCATACTCCCTTTGCTTCTCACGGTCGAACCTCCTGGCTGTGATGATGACACCTGGAAAAGGAAGTGTTGTCACAGTATCACTTTCCCATCTGCCCACAGTAACAAACTAGAACACTGGCATAATGCTGAATCACAACACACACAAAAAAATCAAGCCCTGCCTATTTAAAATGTGCATCACTTTATGGATTTGCGCTGATGAGGGCAATATGAAAATGTTTGAGTGGATCTCTTAGAAATGTATTGACTAAAATCAGCATTACACAGTTGAATAGTTTGAAGCTCACTCAGTCCACTTCAACATTTTTGTTTATTTGAAATTGTTGGAACTTTTGAATGAAAAGTCATGTTTTAATGCTTAAATCTGTAAGGATAACCATGAAAAAGTAAAACTGCAAATAAATAACCATTTATCAGAAAAGTGCTCAGTTGATTTTGACCAAAAGTGGACTGAGTGAGTTTTGAAAAAAACACGATTCAATTAAACAACTGAAGCGCAGTTTAGCGCAGATCTAGTGGCCCTAGTGCTCAACTCAAATATTAATTTCTCCTGCAACCAAACTATGAGTGGAAACAACAAACTCCGTGTTTTAGCGTTATTAGTACAAAATTAGTGACAACTCAAATACGGTGTAAGTTCATAAATATATTTTTTCATCACGTAAAATTTTTATTTTCTCATAGCAACAAGATAAACCCAAAAATAGCCCGATCGTATGCTAAAAAAAAAAGCCGTGTTCACTCAAATGCAAAATAAACATGAAATTATTGTGTAATTATACCACGTCATTCCACTATCCATATCTGCTACTAAATATGAAATAAATATCCAATCCTACCATTGGTTTTACACAGAGATAATTTGTGGTAATTTATTGTCTGGGACAATCAGTGTGAGAAATAAACAACAATTTATAACGCTATTACACTGAAATGTCGATGCGTAATACCCTCCACGTTCTGCCAAACCATCTCATTCATTCCAGTTTATTCTGGTTTCATTGACGATTCTTTTATCCAATACAGGACATTCATACCTTTGCAACGGTGTTTGCAATGCGTTATTGGATGCTTTAAATGATAAATTATAGCCGGGCATAACAGAATTTCTAGTTTAGTTACGCAAACATCATAGAATGTACATTCACTTGCCGAGGCGTACTACTTTTTGCAAGTTTTTACTAATTCACTAACTTGTCAGCAAGGCAAGAAAAAATGAGCGGTTGTGCCATATGTTCAATATTGTTTATTTTCGCATTTTGATTGCATTACACTGTAGTGTAAGCATTCATAGGTGACTCAGTCATGTTTTATGTTTGATTTGCCCTGAAGCTAGAACATTTGCCAGCATTTTCCTGATGGTGGAATATTATTTTATTGTAATCTTATCGTACATAATATACACTGTATGGCTTAGTATCTCCCTGGGCAATACTTGTTACTCAGGGAATGGAAAATACTCATTCAAATTTACTGGGCATATGTGCTAGATGAATACAATTTTTTTTTCAAGTGAGTATGAATGTGTATATGCTTTATAATGGACACAAAATATTTAATTAATTTTATGACAGGTTTTGGATAGGTGTTTAGACCCATAGATATATATCCCTCTATACTGATGAAAAGATCCCTAATCCCTAATCCCTGCACTGTAAAATGATGCAAAGGTGAGTTTTATGAGCCAAAACAGTTGATTCGTAGTTAAATATATTATTATTTTATGATTTACAGCAGTGCACAATTTAGCCATTTTGGATACATTTGGAGACGCTGAGAGAGAGTAGGGTAAACTACCTATATTTTGGATCATAAATCTGTAGTAGTTCTGCATATCACCCTCAGATATTGTGGAAATTGAGTTTATGATCCAGGAAATGCATAGTTTTATCTGTTTCACATATGTAGCTCTCAGCATTTTATTGCAAACTATTTCATTGCATTTTTTCCAAGATTTCTTTGCATTTGTGGCACTTTATTTTGACTAATCCAGTTAGTATTGTAAATGGTACAACCGTCTTGTCTAATTTAAGCCATGTTCCAAGTCTCTGTGAGGCTCACACCTGTAGTTATAAAGCCTTAAATAGAACACCCCCTAAATGGGTGAGAATTGACAAAATTTGGCATCTGTGCAAAAGAGTTAAATAACTTTATTGCACGGTATTACTGCATGGTAAGAAAGGTGTGAAAAGGTGAACATTTACATTTCTTTTTTTTGAAACATTTTTTTAAAGATAATTGCATTTAAGTATCCAGTTTAAAACCTTTATACTTATTAATACCACAGTTTGAAAGGTTGTGATCAAAGCTAATTTAACTGAACTTCTTCAAGCTAGAGCATGCATTTCAGAGAGAAACTGTGAAGTTCAAATGATTAATTCATCCAATGCTGCTTCACCATGAGCTTGTGTCTCAGAACTGGCAGCATGAGCGATTACATTATTAATTCGTAAGACAACAACAGAAGCATACATTGTTTGCCAATTGTATTAGCTGAGCTAATATAATTCCTCATGCACATACCTTCAAAACTTCTATAACCCTTCCCTTACCCTAAAAAAAGTGTAATTTGCGAGAACAATATCCGTCTCGAGTGTTTTTACTTGCCGATTGTGTGGATGCAAAGCTACATAGGCTACGTTACTCCACAGTTACCCTAACCACTGCTACACACTGTTACCCTGACCACTGCACTGCGCTATAGCCGCCTGTATTCCTGATGGGAGATGACCTTCCCAATGCACCTGTGTCTGGATGGATGCCGAAGGCAGGTATTGTGCTGTCTTTGTGCATGAATCCGTATGTCACTTTCCCATTGGCTCCCTCATCTGCATCGGCAGCGTGCACCTGTAGTACAAACGTTCCAGCAGGCTGGTTCTCCAGCACTGAGGTTCTCTCCCTGTACTGTTGGCACTGAGAGAGTGAGAAAGAGAGAAATAGAGGGAAAGAGAAATAGAGAAGGGGGGGGGGGGGGGGGAGAAAGCCTTGAGTCTCACTATTACTGCTGTTTTTTCTATTGAGAATAATATTCTGGTTTGTAATACCATCATAGTGGACCTATGGATGGAAAGAATACGATACGTAATTCAGACATGCTCCACCACCCACACAAAATCTCATCACCATCTGCAAGGTAAAAAAAAAGAAGAAAAAAAAAGAAATCGCATGCAAAATTCAAAACCCATCATAATAAACCCAATTCTGGCTATTTCGTTGGCACACAGAGAGATTCCACAATGGGAAAAATCCCTCATCAATTCAGCACTCTCCATTGATGGTTACTTTTGACATCTAATTAATGACAGGGGGATCTGTCTTCCTCCCATCCACTCCTCTTCACATTAGCTGTCAAAGGCTTCCCAGGCTGGCCCCGCAGACTGCGGTCCCTAAGAGGAAGGACAAGTCAGATCCCACATTTAAATATCAAACTCCCATGTTCATTTACCCTGCTGCAGTTTGGCACACTAATGTAGCTCAACCAGGCTTCAGATTAACCATTGCCACAGGAGAGTGTGAGTTAATTCACTGTGTGCGTTCTCATATTCGTGTGTGTGTGTGTGTGTGTGTGTGTGTGGCACGTGTGGGTGTATGCGTGCATATGTGTATATATGTATGTGTGTGTGTGTGTGTGTGTGTGTGTGTGTGTGTGTGTGTGTGAATGCAAGTGGCTATGCAAAGACGAGCTTGTATGTGAGCATGCTACAGTGAAAGCAGAGCCAGCTCGTAGGAATGAAAGCAATGCAGCTTCCTGTGGGACCCTGTGCTCTGGACATGAAAGCTATGAGAAGGCATGAAATGTATGCATGACTGAGTCAAGTTTATATACTAGTGCTCCTACAGAAATATGAAATTTGGAGACACGGGTTTAGCAAATCTCGCCACCTCCTTATTTACCTGGGGCGTTCCAAATAAGACTGAGGCAAACCTAGTTCTCATTTCAAATTGATACATTGGCAAAAGCAAGCATGGCATGACGATCCAGCCAAATATTTCAAATGCCCAATTAAAAATGCTTAGATGTTCTGGAAATAGAACAGGGCTGCCAGCTAATCACTTCTCCTGAGAGTACCACAGAGACGGGAGGAGTGAAAGACAGAGAGGTCCATCTTCGGAGAAGGAAGACGAGACCTTCTGCTTCACAAAAACGGTAACACGGCATCGAGTCAGGGGAAGGCTTGGCGCTCATACCTTCTCGAAAATGGGCTTGTTGTTGTTAACGTCGTCCACTCCCACGATGACCTGGGCAGTTGTAGCGAGAGGGTGTGGCCCGCCGGAAGCATTGTCATCGGTTGCCGTGACGTTGAGGACGTACTCCAGGCCCTGCAGTTTTGGAGGGGGGCTGGAGCGAAGGCGGATCAGCCCTGTAAAGCCAAGCAGCCGCCATCAGCAAATCACAGGGCTTCATCACTCCGTAGCGCACACGGAGGGGAAGGAGGTAGCCCGACACGTGTGGGCCATAGAAATACGGGGACGCAGTTTACACAGATTAGTTTTAAACGGGCTACAAGAGAAAACAGGACACGCGGCAGAAAGGACAAAACAAGCCATTAATAAACAGCCTCTGATGTGAAAGGGGCTTTGAGACGTGGAGCAGACTGCACATACAACGGCGACAACTTTCTGCCCACCCTAACATCCTATTTATCCGGCAAACAAAAGTGCTTTCATTCTTTTTTTGACAGAAACAGAACAAGGCAACAGAAGAATAATGTAGTTTCAACAGAGCGAGAGAGCGAGAGAGAGCTGAAACTGAGTTTGAGCGAGCTTAATAAACCAGTGCAATATCCCCAGTCCATAGTATCCCCAGCTCCTTCCTCATCTCCTCTCACTCAGATATTTACAATTGCACTTTTGTCCCCTTGGTGCATGTGCCCAGTTCCTTTCCACACAGCCTATTGTGTGGGCAGTGAATTTACATCCTGCACTTTGAAATATAATGACTTCTCTGTATCCGCAGGCTTTATTTCTGGCCTTCCATGTGTAGGCAGAAGACACACTTAAGGCATTCTCTCTTATCTCCAGAGACAGAGGAGGCGTGGGACACAAATGAATGGAGAGAGAGAGAAATGGAGGGAGAGAGAGAGAGAGAGAGAGAGAGAGAGAGAGAGAGAGAGAGAGAGAGAGAGAGAGAGAGAGAGAGAGAGAGAGAGAGAGAGAGAGAGAGAGAGAGAGAGAGAGAGAGAGAGAGAGAGAGATTTACATCCCTTTTAGGACACACCTGACAGAATCATGTTACCCTTATGCTGCCGGTCCTTGGGAGAACTGCACGATTCCTCTATCTTTCCCTCCCAGGGCTAGATAAAGGACATCTTACATCAATGAAAGAAAATGGTGCTCTACATGCAGGACATTCGCCATGAAGAATTGGAATATATCCACCACTGAACTGAAACGAATGCATTTTACAAGGCACACTGTGCTCTTGGATGTGCAATGGGAAGCTACAGCCAATTCCCATTATCATCAAACCATAGCCTGAGATACTGCCAATGCCGGTGCTATAAAAGCCCAGTAATTACTACAGGGCTTTTCTCTTCTGAGGGATTCTCTCAGTCAGATTCTCATCAGTCAGAATTAAATATGGCTGACATAACATGTCCCCCGATCACTACCCACGACAGCAGGGGAGAAAATACAGTATACGCCGCTAAATGAGCTGGTCCTATAAGTGAAAGCACATCGCATTTTTATCCTAATGAGTATATGTAATTGTGAAATAAATGCACAACGCAAAATGCCAGGGAGCTCACATTCCAGTGCATTTTTTCCATGTAAAGGGTGGTCTGGATCAAGGGCTAATACTTCCCTAAAATCGTGTGTGTTGTGTGGTGTGTGGTGTGTGGTGTGTGGTGTGTGGTGTGTGTGTGGTATGTAGGGCAGTAGTGAGCATTTGTAATGGAGAGCTCAGGGCGTGACACGCTCAGTCTGCCAGCAGGGGTACCGGAGGCACTGACCAGACAGCGGATATCAAAAACATCACTACATACAGCAGGGGAGGCCACGGGCAATCCTCTTACACGTCACCTATCATCAGCGTCTGTGCCCCACCCCCCAAATAAAAACACCGTGCCGAGGGAGGGAAAAGGGCCGAACATCAGCCCCTGGGGCACACTGCTCCACGAGGGGACGCTACCGCCACCTGAGCCTACAGACTGCAAGCAGGGGCGGAGAGACTGCTGGAATCCAGAGGGGCAGCAGACAAACGTCTCTGCGGCTAACGCGCTTATCTATTCATATATTCCTGGAGCGCGCGGAACGTAATCCACAGCAGCTTCCCGATTTCAGAAAAAAGGATCTCGCCTCATCCATCAGTCTCCGGAGTTCCGCGGCTAAAATTATATTAACCGCGTGTTCGTTTCGAAGTCGTTTCATTTACAGACGCCATCGCGTTTATTTTTTTGAATGCGGATAGGATCGTCGCGTGAGAGTAGTTATTGGAATTCTTAAAATTCCATGAAATGACGTGGCTTCACCTTCCGCGGAGTTATGGCCAAATGAACACCAAGAAAGTTTGTTTCCCCTGCAGACAACTGCAATGAATAATTGAGCACATTTGAAACTGGAAAAAAATCTGAAGATGTGAACAGTGTCTGAACCTAAAAGTCTTGTTTATGTCAGAATTTTCCATTGGCAAGATAGTGAGAGATTCACTTTAAGGTGAACCAACGTATTAAGATATCACTTAATAAAACACAGAAGAGAGGTCCAAGACAGGGAGTCACCTTTTTGGCTATCAATGACAAAGTTCCCCTCGTTGTTGCCGGTTGTGATCCGGTATGTGATTCCATCTCCATCTGGGTCCTTGGCCAAAACCGTGGCAACCAGTGTGTTGGGCCCAGCATCCTCGGAGACGAAGGTCCGATAACTGTTGGCAGAGAAACACCACAAAGTCTACTTTCTCCTGTGATAGAAAAAGGCTTTTGAATTAAACTACTGTGAGAATGCATAATAAAATTTTAAGCATTTCAAATTCAGGATTTGCGCTATATCCCTCTGGTCAAAAGTTATTTGTAAGAGCAGTGGAAGTGGTATTAATATTTCCACATGAAATGCAACAGCAAGGTTATGAATCAATACAAACAAATTATTTTCTATGGCTCTGTCAGTAGAAGCTGACACCAGACAGAATTGCAGGACAGAGGCGAGTGTCTGATCACAAGTGTAAATGAAACGGTCCATCTTCAGACGAGTGTCGGCGTTCACCTCACTCACACCCCGAAGAGAAAGCAGACAAACAAAAACACACAACTCTCCCAAGGCCTGGCAGGGAGCGACAAAGATGATTCAGAACTGCTGCTAGTACAGAGTCGTAACGGCCACCTCGGAGTGTAGGGCAGCTGGGATCTTTTCCACACAAACGAGCACAGATTATTACATACTGTTACACTTTGTGTGTGTCTGTGCGTGTATTTGTATTCATGTTTGCATGTAAAGTATGTATCACTGTACTGTATAAATTGTTGTGTGTGTGTGTGTATTTATGTATGCATGTATATATACCGCGTGTGTGCGTTGTTGCAAACGCAGTATTATTTCCCACACTGGCAAACACTTATTTTCACACTGCAAGATTGCAAGATAGGGCAATTACCATTTGTCATTGAATACAGGAACACAGCTCTGCACTACAGAATATGTGACAATAGCACACTAGCTAGGCTTGTGGCCCCCCCTATGGCATTGGGTACCTTGAACAACTTTTTAATAGCCAAGAACTCTGTGAAAATTACAATTACAAATCATGTCGCTTTTCTGATTCCTGATTAAAACACTGGTAAAGAATACGGACATTGCCTATTTGTTGGATCATATGACTTGGCGAAAAAGGTGTAACTTTTTTAGCAGCCAAATTTTTTTTCAAAAGGTGCCACCAGCTGGCCACTGTATTCAGGTTATATTGGCTACTTTCAAACAGCATCACTTCTGCATCTACAGAATTGCCTTGGTTGTGAGACTAAATTGAGATGCCTTGGGAGAAAGAGAGAGAAAAAAACACAGCTGTGCACTGGACAATAGTCTGTGTGCAAAAAGACAAAGGCTAGGAGAAGGACAAGCAGAACCACGGCAGAGGCCCGCTCCTATCACCAACAACGAGATGGATTTAGAGACTTGTGTTCGAGTTCCTCAGTTCTACAGATCACTACAGATATGTTTGGTAAATTAGTAGATGCTTAAATCATTAACATTATTTATAGACTGGTGTTAGTAGATCTAATGATGGCCTGCAATATAGTAAATAATGTATGACTGTAAATTATATATTCCTGTAATCTTTACTTGCGATTGATTTGTTGGCCTATATAATATGCATTATTCCTGAATAATTTAATAAAGAATCTTATAAAATATACTATAATGAAGAATTATTAGAGCCGTGAGGGGGAAAATACACACAAAGTAATATGGTTGTTTATTGAGTCCAACAGGGATAGCATGTACTGTATCAGAGTAAAATGTACTCTATCAGACATGATGAACACACATTTTATAGTGCATAAATGAATATGAATCACTGCACAAATCTTTTATAGAATTAAACAAATTGTAGAGTATAAAGAAATAAATCCAAAAGCACCCCAAATTAGTAGTAGTATAAATCTGTTTGCCAAAGTGATGTGTGTCTTAATCTATGGGATTTTAACTCGCATCTTTCTGATCTGCTGAGATGGATGTGAATCCAAGGGACTCGGCAGGGGGAAGAGATGTAATGAGCCGCACTGTTATGCTCTTCGTTCCCTCTCAGTCCCCATCCCTGTTTGTGCTCCGTGTTTTCCCCTTTTCCTCACGTCTCGTCATGTTTTACATTTCCCTGTCTGTCTTCCGTGTTGTGCAGGTTTGGCATAGTTTCTCTTTTTGTTTGCCCATTTCGCCCTCGCTAATTCCCCAACTATTACATTCTTTCCCCGTTTGCATTCCTCGCGCCCTTGTTACGGCTCAATCACTCTCGCATACATTCTCACGCTGCAATCACTCATTATCTCATTTATCACACTATATATTCTGCCGTTGTTCTTTGTCTTGTTGCCAGTTCGTTAAGTCTTGTTCATGGTTACCTCGGTCATGTCAAGTTTGGAACTCTGTCTCAGTCTCGTCTCGTCTTGCTGAATTAACGCTTAATCTTGCCTTTCTATTTGTACCCGCCAGCCTGCAGTTTTCTGCCTGTTCCGTGCCACGCTTCCCCGCTTCCCGCATCCCGCTCTGCCCCTGCTACGCCCAACCCAGGATTCAGTCACCATCCAGCTCCCTGCCCGCTTCACTCTCCTGCTCTGCCCTCTGGTTCTGCCCAACCCAGGATTCAGTCCTTTGTGAGCTTATTGTGAGTTCTGTCTCTGAGTCGTGCATTTGAGTCCAGTTCTGATCAGGAACCTTAACATGCACAGGGCATTCACTTTGTGTTTGAGTAAATGAATACAGTGCAGCAGCTGCCATCGTGAATAAATGATGGACTTGGCAGTCCTCTCATTCAATCTCTCATCTGTTGAGCCTGAAGATGACTCTTCAATGTTAAGGTTAAGCTCGCTTGGAAATCAGGAGAGCCACAGAAGCACCTGCTCACATCACTTAGGTACAGAGCTACTGTACACCATTGCACCTCAGGTTGTAATACTCTCCAGTCGCCAGGTTAACATTTGAAAAGATGTACAGTGGAGGTCTGTCCCGTCACAGCTCTTGTGTGGCATATAAATTTGCAATGTGGATGGGAATCACTCTACCCAAACAAGCAACGACTGGGGTAGGGGTAATGACAGGCATACACACGAGAAAATACACAAACACAAAAATGCACAATGCACAGACACACACATATATTCACGACCGTGCACACTGTAAGGCTGGAAAAGGTATTATCAGTCATAAACCCTTGCAGATGGTGGTGACTTCCTTGAGGGTGCAATAAAACAATTTACCTGGTGGCCTGAGAACCTTTTCCTCTGACCTCTCACGGCCTCGTAAACCACAGCTGGGATTGAGCCTACAACTGGACATCAGAAGGAAACGGCATCCCTAATGATGCCGGGAACTCAGGCTTGCTCACAGGTCTTTTACGGCCTAGGTTCTGGACTGAATGGTGAACATATTAAACAAAGCTGTATATGTATATTGAATCATATGTATGTGCATGTAAATTGGTAATTGTGGAAGCATAAAGTAATTGTGGATAATATGATAAATGTGGTGAACCTGGATAATACTAATTGAAGTGTGTGGTATGTGAAAGTATAGGAGGGGGAGAAATAAAGAATGTGAAAGGAGGATTGTATAGGATGCGCTTGTCCATATAAATATCTGGAACCTAGAGTGGCCATCACCGGGACCTCACCTGATATCTAGATATGATAGAGAAGATCATAAGATCACGCGCCGTCGTTCAAAGAGTCTTATTACTGTCACTAGATTGGGAGGGGTAGCTGTTTCTCTCCCTGGAGGGGGGTCCCTGGGTGGTGAAACTTCTCTTCCTGCCAGACCTTATTTGGACAAACAAAGGGACTTGTGGAGTGTGCAAAGCCTGCATTTAAGGAAAGCCCAAAGGGATATTCGAGGAGAATCTGCTTAACAGTTCTCCTGGTACCATAGTCACACCGTACGGAATCACTTGGTGATATACTTTGTTAGTGAACTTGTTCATGTTTATGTGTCTTAGCAGCATGTTATCCTGTGTTTAGCTATAGGCATTGAATGTGTTCGTGTTTGCTCTCACAGTTTTAACCAGTGATTATTTGTCATTAATAAATTACCATGTTTTCACATCAACTGCATCTTTCTTTTAATCCCTTTTTCCAGCTTCAATTGCCTGCATGATCTGAGCTGCAGCGTTCCAAGCACTGTGGTGTGTATGCTTGAGTCTCAGAGTCAGAACTCCTGCATCTCACTCAGGGCTAATTCTAAGCTAATGACCTCCCTGCCTGTCATCCAATTCTTTTTATATTTAACGTGCGTGGCTCTCATCCATCTTATACCCTTTTCAGCCTAAATTACGACTGAAGACTCAGGGGGACAATTCTGACCAAGGACCGACTGATCAGCGGCCTGGTACAGAGGTGGCGTTCTCAAGTTGGATAGGCAGTCAAGTTTCTGCCCACAAACAGGGTTGGGTAGTGTATGGTTCTGGTGATTTGATGTGAAGAGAACCCATGGGCGTTCTACGCCGGTTCTTGTCAAATTAGCCTTAAGGAGCCCTTTAAATACACTCAGACCTGGGCTCGCAACTATCTATGATAAATGAATACATGTATTGTGTTGGCTAGACCCCCAACCTCTGCGTTCGCCACCGAACTGAGCTTCAGCAATAATGTTGATTCCGGCAAACATATATTGAAGTAATGGTGGTACCTAAGGGCGAGTTGAGTGTAACCACTCCGAGCTCCACGCATGTTTAACCAAAATTCTAAATTATAATTATAAATGGAGTCAGATAAACGAGTAAATAAAATAATAATATTTCTAAATAACTTTTACCTTTTCCCACAGCAATAGTGGAATACATCACGCTTAAACCTTCGCTCCGAGCTATTCCCTCATTGGTCTAGTAATTGCGGATTCTACAACACACAACACAAAAACACATCCACTGGCTTTTCTCCCCCCCCTCAGTTTTTGCAAACCTCTATCACTTCCTGTGGCACGCTACAAAACAAAGACAGTCAGCCATTGAGTTTCAGGGTCTTTCGAGGTCTTTTTGTCAGAAGCACAGAAGGAACTGGTGCGAGGGCAAGTAGTAGAGAGCAGGAGACAGCGCTCACTTGCCACTTCCGCCACCACCACGCACGCAGTACTGATTGATGGGTAACAGAGAAGCGACGACAGGCGATTGGTATGAGCGATTAGTAATCCCAAGCGGAGGCACCTCCACCTCGTTCCCCATCGCAAGGGCAGCCCTACCGTTGCTCTAGTCTCGCGCGAGACACTTGTGACCTGTAATCTGTCACGAGTCACAAAAGGCTATAATTTTCCAAAGCGTAATCACTTGCCTCCGCCCCTCTCCTCAAAGAAAAACTGCTACTAAAAAATCCCTTCTCCTTGAGGGGGGGGTGAAAGAGAAAAAAACAAGCAGTAGAGACACTGCCACCCGCCTCGTGCTCGACTGAGTCTGCGGCTGTCGTTACCTGTGCCTTGATCTGTCAATACGGTGACAGCACTGATGACAAGCCCTGACTGGTGATTGACAGCGCACAGCCGGAGCTGCGAGTGAGACACAATGGAATCTGTCGTATTGTAATTCTATATTCCGCGAGCACTCTTCGCCGGCTCATTATCTACCCAATCAATTCCATTTCAACCAAATTCAAAATTAATCTGCAATTATTTCAGAGGCCTGTGTTCATCAAAGCAGCAAACACAAACACAATGCCCATCGTACATAACTTTGTACTGGTTTTTCGTTCTATGACAAAAAAAAAGTAGGGCTTTTTATAAGGAGGATTACTTGAATACATCATCGGTATATACTTGGATAGCGACTCACGATTGCAAGATTTATTTACTTTCAGCCACGTCACGCGTTTCAATATCCCGTACAATCTCCCTCCCTCCCCCTCCCTCCCCCCCCCCCCTTCACTGAAGTGTTCATAAGCTAAAAAAAATTATAATATGTATGCTTACTTTTTCAACTTTATAAATAGGAGAATAAAATATCCTTTTGTTGTATGTAATTTTTCAATTCCAATGCCCAATCCTCAATAGAAGAGTATAAGAGTAGTAGCAATATAAGAATTTTCTTGCTTTGAGGATGAAGAAAATCTCAGCTGAATAACAGCTTAATATCATTTCTTTTTTTTAATTTTATATATAATAAAAGTGTAATTTTGATTGCACATGCTCTTTAAAAGCTGGGTAATTAGTACAATTACTCATTTCAGTTGGCAGGGTGTTCCAGTAGTATCTGGCTCTGTCTGACTGATTGTTCAAATTTTATCCACTTGAATGCACTACACAATCTCCTCTGATAGTGCCACTTGCTGTCCCATTGTTGCTTTCTTTTGCATTAAGAACTGACAAAATGCACACATTTTGTTTAAAACAATGGTTATAACTTTCGGCCTTTAGTCTCTGCATGTACAGTTTTGCCATTTGATTTTGTTAGGGCAGTTATCCCTGTCCGTGAACAACTTGTAAAACAATAAGCCACAAGCCAATGATAATTTTGTGCATGTAAAATACAAAAAAAAAAAAAACCTGCATTCGACAGTATTAACCACCCTTTTGGCTTTTAAAAGATAAATTGGAGTCTGAAAC
This sequence comes from Ilyophis sp. 1 JC-2022, assembly GCA_022702515.1. NCBI lineage: Eukaryota > Metazoa > Chordata > Actinopteri > Anguilliformes > Synaphobranchidae > Ilyophis > Ilyophis sp. 1 JC-2022. The sequence goes on along the minus strand of CM040399.1, from coordinate 43,760,228 downwards.
AACGCCACAGTATTTTAAAACCTGACAACACTTTCTCCTTTGACAAAAACATCTCACTTGACTTTTGAGAATAACAAACATGTAGTTTTTCTTACGTTCTGCAGAAGACATGAGCTGTTTAAGCGTGCTGCCTTCTGAGGAATGACTGTATTTCCATCCCTGATTTCTGCACTCATGTTAGCATTGTAGGCCGCTCTGGAAAAGAGCATCTGCTAAATGGCAGTCATTTAATATTAATTTAAAAAACGAAATCAGAAATAGGCACCATGACTGCTGTAAATCTGTGTGCAGCTTACCGTCTATTATTGGCACGTACATAAAGAACTGTATCTTCAGCTTACATTTTCAAATCAACAGATGGCCAAACAAGAGGCAGGTTATTAATACCTGAAAAAGGGGCTAAATATTCACTTCTGAGGCAAACCAATGACAGGTTTAGAAGCTGTCGATTTAGTATCGCCAATGCCATGATTTTTTCAGTGGGAGCTCATTCATTTGATGACTACATACATTAAAAGAGGCGATATTTCAAAGCAGAATCTCACAGTACGTTTCAAATTTCATGCTTATTGTCAAAATGTATCATGTAGGCTATTATGGGGAGCTAGCAGTAGTTTGCAATACTGAGGCTGCTCTGCAGCAACAAAGAACACCTATTCTGAATCTTACGGGTGGACGTGCAGGACATGAAACCAATGTTTAGTCCAATACTATGATTGGTTGGGGCGGCAAGGTGGTGCAGTGGATAGCACTGTGGTCTAAAAGTCCTGGGTTCAAATCTAGGCCAGGGGCCTTTCTTTGTGGAGTTTGCATGTTCTCTAAAGTGCCCTTAGGTATGATTGTGTGAGTGAATGGTGTGCGCGTGTGTGCCCTGCGAGAGATTGAATTCCAATGCATGCTGGGATAGGTTGGTTTTTTACTGAACAATTGAACCAATGCGCTCAGTATTCCTCTGACTGTGTTATTCATATGAAAATTCAATAAAATGTACCATAAAATGAGTCAGATCTATTTTTTCTTCAGTAATCAGGAATGCTGAACATCTGTATCTTGAATGCAAACGGAAAAAATGATCTTTAAATAATAAAACTACAACCTGTTAGATGCATTTTGGAATAGGCACTAAAAATGTAATTCAGCCAACAATATTTCACAAATGAATTCTATATTGCTACTTGAGATTCATAAACTAAACTGATTCGTTTTTAGGAGATAACTGAGGTTGGCGAGCCAGAGCATACCGCACACTACGTCTTCCTTTTGTCATGTCCCTAAGTCGATCTCAGGATGGTTAAACATTGATATCAGACATGAATCTCCACAGATCACTCACTAATTTCTCCTACTCTAAAACAGACACTGGTCTTTTAATCTATTGACAAACGTTTATTGCACTATAAATGCTTGGTAATGGTTGCACCACTAAACAAAGTGGCATGGTTTGCTTGGGAGTGTAGCACTAGGACCGCATCAAGTGTTTATAATTTTTTTATAATAAACATCGAACAAAAAGTTCGGAAATTTGTTATTTCTCTGTTGTAACAATGCTTCTTGGAAATAAATTTTATACCGTTGGAAAGCCTGTTTATTTACCTTTTAAATGGTGCCCCATTTTTAAGGAACATGCATTTGTGGGATGAGCAGCACAGCTGAGTATGTGGGTTGCGCCCATGTAAAATTTGCCAAATCTTCTCTGCCAATGCCAAACAGCTTATTCTGCTGTTGCTAGTGACTCTTGTTTGGTGTTGTTTGGTGGATTGGATGATTGAAGTCTATCAGTAACAAGGAAGAAACAAGACATTGGCAATTTTACAATTTATTAATTTAACAAACAGTCAGGAGCCTCAGTAGCGTGTGGAAGAACCATACACAGCCACAACAGCCTGGCACCTCCTCCTCATGCTGGTCAACAGCGTGGTCACACACTGCTGTGGGATGGCATTCCACTCCTCAACCAGGATTTGTCGCAAGTCAGCCAACGTGGTTGTGTTGGTCACTCTAGCACGAACAGCACGCCCAAGCTGATCCCACAAGTGTTCAATTGGGTTGAGGTCAGGACTGTTGGCAGGCCATTCCATTCTCTCTACTCCCAAATTCTGGAGGTAGTCTTTGATAAACCCCGCTCTGTGGGGGTGAGCGTTGTCATCTTGGAGGATGGAGTTCGGTCCCAGACTGTGGAGATAGGGGATTGCCACTGGTTGCAGAATCTCATCTCGATATCTCTCTGCATTGAGATTGCCTCCAATGATGACAAGCCTCGTTTTTCCAGTGATGGAGATGCCGCCCCACACCATCACACTGCCTCCACCAAAAGGTGTTACTCTATCGGTGCAGCAATCAGCATAGCGTTCTCTCCGTCTTCTCCACACTTTGACCCTACGATCCAACTTCCGTAGGCAGAATCTGGACTCATCGCTGAACATAACGTTCCTCCACATGTTCAGGTTCCAGTGCAGGTGTTGCCGACACCAGCGCAAACGGGCCTAACGGTGAAGGGCAGTCATGGCAGGCCTCCTGGCAGCCCTATGAGCCCGGAGATTGGCTGCGTGCAGTCTGTTCCGGATTGTCTGGGCCGAGAGCCGTGTGCCATATCGTCCTGCAAACCTTGACTGCAAATCTGTAGAAGACAGCCTACGGTTCCTAAGTGCTGAAAGGGTGAGGAACCGGTCTTCTTGGGGTGTCGTCTTCTTGGGACGCTCACTTCGCGGTCTGTCTCTGACATCCCCCGTTTCATGGAACTTGGCCTTCAGTTTCGAGATGGTACTAGGGCTCACTCCAAATAATGCCGCAACTTGCTTTTGCGGAACACCAGCTTGAAGTTGCCCTATCGCACGGGCCTTATCGAGATCAGACAAACGTGGCATGCCGATTCTTGGAGCAGACACCAATTGACCACTGTAGCAGGACCCATGTTCACAGGTGCTGCCAATCAGGTGCCAATCAGGCACCTGATTGTCAGCACCTGGGGGTACCGGAAGCTCAAAACAAGAGTCAATAGCAACAGCAGAATAAGCTGTTTGGCATTGGCAGAGAAGATTTGGCAAATTTTTCATGGGCGCAACCCACATACTCAGCTGTGCTGCTCATCCCACAAATGCATGTTCCTTACAAATGGAGCACCATTTAAAAGGGAAATAAACAGGCTTTCCAATGGTATAAAATGTATTGCCAAGAAGCATTGTTACAACAGAGAAATAATCTACCAAACACAAATTTCCAAACTTTTTGTTCGATGTTTATAATCCAGCGGTAGCGATCAACAATGACAGCAATATTGAACAACATATCAAACCTAACTTTAGGCGCTTTCTCTTCTGCCTTCAACATGCAAGTTCCTGAGCATGATTTGAATACAAAGTGGGAACCCGATTACACCAATGGATACCAATGGATATTGCTACAAAACAGCCAGCGTGAAAAGGTATAAAAAGGATTACAGCATTAAACTGTTTTTCTGCCCTCCTTACCTCCTGCCCCACTTTGTCCTCGTGTTCACCTGCCTAAAACCACAATTGTTCGTGTGAAGACGATCGCAGTGTTTCCTCACTCATTCTCTCCCTGTGCCTCTGCTCTCCTCCACCACCCCCCCCACACCCCACACAACTGGGACAACTGAAGGCCTGATTGATTGCAGAGCTGCTGCCTGAAAATGGGCCAATTATGAAGCCAAGGACCACCGCAATGCTGGAGGGAGACAACAAAACAAGAAAGCAAAACAAAGCAACCGAGAGAGCAAGTCGGGAGTCCGGAAACTACCGTCCTCAGCATCGCTCAGTCAGAGGGGAGCAGGAGGAAACAACATAAGAACTTGTTCTAAAACGCTGAAGGAAACATTCTTGTCAAAAGTGTTATGTTGCAACAAAAATGAGAATCGCTTGAAACAGGATATTCTCAGCGTTCTCAAAAGTTTTGTGTTACCTGCCTTACCTGTTAGAACTGCTGTATCACCATGTCTTGGCAAGATAATAGTACATGTAGGGCCCTAATTTTGCAGTCAAGGCGCAAATGTCAAATTGTAGCACTAATTCACGGCAGTGCCAATTAAAGCGCGTCCTACTAAATAGAGTTAATTTCATTATTAAAGACTAAAGCACCTGCAGCGCCGTCGTAAGTGGCTGGTTTAAGAGGTATAAATTACCCGTGTGTGGGATGGGAGTTTGGGTTCATTATGGCCAATGAGATCAGCCAATCTCCTTCTGTTAATGCCGCTGCATCAAGGCCATGAGCGAACTGGCAGTTTTGTCATGTCTGATATACTTCTCCATTTATGTATTTATGGCACCTCAAAAAAAGCTTCCTCGGGCAAATGATTTTGTAAAGATACGGCGGAAACTAGAAGACGGAGACAAAATCTATTCTCAGCTCTGCTAGATAAACCAAAAATAATGCTTTAGTATTCCTAACAAAACCTTGTTTGTACATTCTCACTTTCTGAGTTTACCAGACTATGTAAGTGACACCTTCTCCACTTCAGTTATGTTTTATTGATGCTCTGTAGCCACAGCCATCCGTGTCAACACAACAATGTACAGCCATTATAACACATAAAACAGATTGGAGTAAACACATTTTGACCATGCCAGGTCTTCTGAAACTGAACAAAGTTTTCCTGAAGGCCCGCCATAGCCAAAACATAGTCCGTTTTAAGCGTTTATATTCATCTCGGCGTTGCTCGTTTGTGTTTTGTCCTGCTGTGCGCATTTGAGAAAGTCAGGGTATTATCCTGTTAAGTAGCTTAAAACTGGGCGCTACTAGTAAACTGAACACTGCTTTCTGATATAAAGACCAGAATAAAAACAAACGGTTTGCAAACAAAGATCAAGTCAGCAGATGTATCGTAGTTTGATTATTTGTTTACTTTAACAAGGTTTACAAAAGAAAAGAAGCCACAATGCAACAATTACAATGAAAGGATTTAAACTCTCTAAACGGTACTGTAGAAGATTTTCCTTTCCAAGCAACATTAATTCCCTATGCTTTCATAGCTTAGTCCTGCCGCACATGCAGTACATATATTTACACAGCAAACGCTTATCTATGTCTTAGAACATTTTACATTTGAAGAGATGGTCTCTCTCAACATTCACCAAACAGTGTTGTGCGATCACTTGTAAGATTTATGTATATTGTTCACATGTGAGTATGGGTAAAACTGTAAATATGGTACAGAGTGCCCACCTTTATTTACTCAGGAGATACCTCATTTCCGAGAGTATCCCGACCAAAATTGGCAGCAGCAGTCACAACAAAGTTACAGGCAGACAACGTTTAACAAGTTAAAGCGTAAGAAAAACTAGATTAAATAATAGTCAAATGCACCTAAATCACAGGTAATAGGCAACAACAAAAACAAAAACATAAGCAGGCCAAAGAAGTCTCCATGTCTCTAACAATCTCTAACAAAACATTTAGTGAGACATGCGTTTCCATCAAAACATTTTTTTGCAAGTTCAATGTTGAAGGAGCAGAGTAACTGAATGATTTTTATTTTTTTTTTTTTTTAAACCTGCTTCTGTCTGTACTAAGGGGACAGATAAAAGCCTCGAGTCCCTTGCTTTCGAGAGGTGGTCTGTGTAGGGTAAAATCCAAAGAAATGATTCAGCAGCAATCTTCCACAGTGCCAAACGTGACACACATCCCCCTGCTGCACCTCTCAATCAATTATGACTGAAATGCTTTTACTGCAGGCAACAAGTTTACCAAACTGGGTACGGGCAGAGGCAAAAAATTATAATAATAATAATAATAATAATAATAAATTAAATAACACACCCATTTTACATTCCATTTGCACAGGACAGAATTAGTAGTTACACGAATGGCCAGACATGTTTGCACTACACTGTCACAAAGATAGGGCCCTGATTCTAAAAGGTTTTGACTTGTATAATAAATGACAAATAAAATAAAATTTTAATAAAACGTGTCCTTTAGCAAAGGCGAGAGTGCATCTAGCAACGTGTTAAACCTTTAACAAATGTATGCCAATGTTCTTTTATTCTGCTGACAGAATGAGGCATATATTCTGTAATGACTTCACAAATCCCTTTTTAAAATGAAAAACTTTACTCTTACGGCCATTTAAAGAGATTAAATGGGCGCATGAAGGATTGTTTATCTTGACCCTAAACCTGACAAACATAAACACCTTTTTAAAGTGGTGCCTAAAAATGTCTATCAAGAGATTTTCTGGCCAACTGGGAATTTTCTGCTGCCAATAACAGATGCCCCACCCAGATTCTCAAATCACTAAGCTTATGTATAAAAGGAAATTGACACTGTCTGTAGAACTACTGCCTTTTTAAACACCTTGCATTCAGTGAGAGATGCATGCCATTCGTATGGCAGGCACCGCATTCTAAATCAGGTCCCGGTTCAAATGTTTCATGACATGATAAATTATTACTGCACATAATTACTACTCGCACATAATTACAGCTGTTTTTCTTTTAAGTTTGTAGTGGAATTATTTTTCAATCTATCGTGTGTGGTCATAACCGAATTCCTGGAGCAGCTCTTTTTCTTTGGGAGATGACACCCAAATGTAATTGAATTTACACAGATGTCCATTTTTGACATGTTTGATGAGCCAGGTTTGATTGCCTAAAACAGCATAACAAGCATCTGGAATTCTACCAATTCGTTATTACAGACAAGGCTAGCCAATTGGACCTCACGGTCAAGAATCTTGCTCAACCAGCCGACAGCAATCACAGATAAAGTCATCCAAGACGTCTCTATCTGAGAAATACAATCACACACTGCAGTGGTCACATATTTTAAGCCCCTGTCTAAGTAGCTTATTTTCCCTGAAGCAATTTTAGTACCGTTAAGAAAGAGATGCCAAGGCCAAATTTTACGCTGGGTAAAATGACAGTTCAAAAGATCGAATGATCCATTCAATTCAATTAATTGTATTTGTATAGCTCTTTTTACAGAGACACGGTAACACAGATGCCTCACTGTGGAAATATAAAAGAAAGTCGAACAAAAGAACCAGGCTTGACCCCCCCCACAAAAAGCAAGCAATTGAGCTTAAAAATATATATATATATTTTTTTTTTTTTCATAAAAAAAACTCAAACTCTCAGGAGGAACCTGGCTATAGAAGGGGAGCCCATCCTCCGCTGACCGGCCTGGTGTAATACTTACGATAGAATGGTAAGAACAAAAGTAATGAGGGGTCTAGCAAAGCAAATGATGAAATGGGTTGGACAGGTTACAGTGAGAGGTAATTCAATTGGCTGGTGAAATTGGCAGTCCAAGAAGAGATACGTAACGTGTAATTCAGAGGGGGTGACGCATCTAGGCCTCCAGGTTGCATCACGGCATGAGCATGAACCAGGAGAGGGACGAGGCGGGAGTGGTCTGCAAACTCAGGGCAGGGGAATGTGCTTTCATAACATGATACATTGTATATCCTGCTCTGGCACGATGAAATGCCATTGCTGTTCCTAGACCTCAATGAGATTTCCCAGGCTAGGTTAGGCCAGGTAACCCAGTGCTGGGGTGGTATGACATTAACCCTGCACGTGGCTAACTGCTTGGGTTACTACCAGTTGGGTTACTTTTAAACCATCATTTTTATAGTGTATACTCTTGTTGCAAGTCAGTCAGGTAATGGCTATCTATTGAATAAACAGCCAATCAAAGGATTGGAGCAAGAGGCAGAGAGAAAGAAAGAAGGAGAAATGAGGGGGGAAAGAGAGAGCCGTGGAAGGATGTAGAGAGAGGGGGAGAGCAGGATTAGCTATAGCTAGGGTACAAAATAAAATACAAAGAGTTAGTGCATGCAATGCAAAGATAAACTAGGACTTACATGTGCTGAGAGAACTCAGGCGCCTCATCGTTGACGTTGGACATGCGAATGCGGATGGTGGCGGTTCCCGTGCGGGGAACCTCCCCCTTGTCCACGGCCATCACCACAAACTCATACAGGTGGTTTGGCCGCTCGTAGTCGAGAGGCCCGGCTGGAAAGATGGTGCCATGAGGCGAGACGCTGAAGTCTGGGCTCAGAGTGTAGTAGGTGATCTCAGCATTGAGGTCTGAGTCACAATCGCTGGCCGACACTGGGCAAAGAGAGAAATTCTTTAGTTGCGCTTCGGGCTACATTGTTACACTGCAGTATTGCAGCGCTTCATTGCTTTACATCACTTATGTCCTCAGCTGCCCCTCGTGAACAATTACTCTGTACTCCACACGCACAGCTGATATGCAAGGCAACACAGGCTCTGCTGCTCTCCATTCTACCCCAGTGTATTTAATTAGAATTATTTGCTAGGCAAGTATAGTGGCCCTGAGGTGCAATCTTCAGAAAAAAAAGTTACCTTTTCCAAAGTAAAAAAGAATTTCTTTGCATCTCCATCTGAAACAGATTGTTGTTAAGAGCCACATTCAGACCTGGTTGTAAGTCAGGTCTTGCGGCAACTATTGCATGTAAGCCCAATTCAACTGTAGGCAAACAAAAACCTTACCGAAAGGAAATCCATGTAAAGGAATGAAGTCCATTAGCGTAAATGTAAAAATGACATTAACGGTGTTGACTGCATTTCATTTAGCAATGCAACTCATCAGTAGCGACGTAAAGCTAGCCTGCTAGTTCTCACACAAAGGAGGGAAAGTTTTGAAACGACAATGATAGTGTCAGAACATGCAAAACATGCCTCATTAATTTATCTAGGTGAAAAGTGCTGCTTTCCATTCATTTCTGGACAGAAAATCTACAGCAGATTTGATTGGCCCATTATCCATCAGTAGGCATTTAGAAATCTCACAAGTTCATTCAAAAAATTTTGCAACTTACTTTTAGTGGTGTCATTTCAATATTACAAATCAAGAGCATAAAGTGTGGACCCATCAGCATATTTTTCGTAATTGAACACTGAATTATAATTTTTACAGCAGTCACAACACGGTTTCAGTAAAATGGCGTGAAAGCGCTAAAATGGCTTTATAATGATCTGCGATAGTGCTTTCACTATGCCATGCGTCTCTTGCAGTCATTGTACTGGATTGTTTTTGGATTGTTTTTAAGACTGGTTTGTGCCCAAGCATACCCGGTGGAGAGTACAGCGTTTGTGCTGAAACTGCAGTCAGATGATATGTGATCTCTATGGTCAGTTCCATCTCACTACTTCCCTTTTGCCTCACTCAAATGGGATGCACACCCAAGGAATTCGACACGGACTCTAAAAAGCCAGTGACAAGATATATTCTGATTTATATACCTTTCACACACACATCCACCCATTAAACACTCGGTCTATATGTAACCCCACACCATAGGTGGCTTTCTGGCTGATCATTCACCTCACAGATATCGTGAACATTTATATGTATATGCTATACGAGTACATTAATTAAACACATTTACAGCTAAACCAAACGTATTGGGCCTTATGAGCTATCTTTTCATGGATAACATTTGTACTGTATAGTAGATGACATTTTTCTGTAACAAACTATGTATCTCTATAATTTATTTCCCCACTAAAGGCAAGGTGTCTCACAGATCATCAAAGGGTCCACTGGAGCAGTGAGCCTTGTGAACTGAACTGGAGTCCAAAAGCCCCGTGTCCGTACAACTGCCCTTCCAGACTGAAGCTTATCACTGTGACTTAAGAGCCAGGTCCATTCTAAACATCTATATCACAAGCTGTTGGAGCATTATTCGGACTCAGCTTTACCTAGCGAACATGGCCATTGGTACAATCATTTTCACGTGTTAGCAGGATGTTAATCCTGGGAATAACAACGTTTTCTCTTCAGTTATTGTACTAACATAAAATGTGCATAAACCCAGAAGGGACAGTCCTCAAAAACCAATGTGTTACAGTACATTGATGTAATTAGCTTGTTCTCTGCATGTCAACAGGTATGGATCAACCACTGCAGACATCTGCCAGTCAGCTCATCCATTTTCACATCAACAATTACGGCAAACGGACCCGAATGCCTCTGGACTCCAGAATATTTAAAGCACAGCTGTCGGGTGACTGCAGTTTTAAATTTAGCCCGACAAAGCGCGAATCTAAACTAAATGTGTTACTTTTAGCGTAAATGTGTTACTTGCCTTCTCTGGCTGGAGAGACAGCAGCAGGCCTGTTCGGTCTTGTATTATTTGTTTTTAATGTGAATGAACAAAATTGGCATTTGTTCCAGCATTTTTAATTTCCCTCCCATTTCTAACCCCAGAGAAATTACGATTCCTTCCGTAGGCACAGTAGACACACAAAGCTTTCATGTGTTTTCAGCCACATGCTGGCAGAATAGATCCTTTTGAAGAGAAGAGGGCCATTCTAAGTGCATATTACATTGAGTAATGCAGTATACAATATACTTTCACTTTTCAATTATGAATTTTAAAAAAGGAAAAAATGCAGTGATCAGTCAAAATATATTTGATTATGTGATGATGATCAGCCTAACAGTATTTCAGTAATAACGTGAGAACACAATATACATCATCCCAACACAGTTTTGTACCAAATATCAATAAATGGACCTCATCCAGTCCATGAAAAAGATTAGACGTGAATGTGCACACACTGCTTAGTGTGTTATTACTATCGTTCACTATAATAGTCATATAAGCAGAAGAGTGCTTCCCGCTGTAGGTCAGCTTTGTAATTCGTCCAATCTTGCTCAATGATTCCCATTGTCACTCCGTGAATCCGAGACACTGCCTGTAACCCTTCCTGGATGGAACAAGTCCAGTGGGGCATTCTGCGAAACCGAAGTTGGGCTGCTCACCTTGTAGGAGAGAGGTTGCCGTGGTTACGGTCTCAGGGACACCATCTTTGCTGTAAATGGACTGCAGGAACTCTGGAACGCAGTCGTTCTCATCTGTTATCAGCACTCTGACCTGTTTAATGAGCAGGGAAAGGAGGGATGGAGATGGGCGACATGATATTTTTTCAATACATACTGCAAAACTCTGTATTGTTAAAGAAATGATAATAAAATAAAGCAAATAAAACACTTAAGTGTTTACTCGAGTGAAAATAAAACCCAATTGGGTCAGAGTCACAACTGTATCTCAGGCTGTTTAATAAAAGCTGAGAATCTGCACTTTAACCACATGTTAATTGTTTGATTACAAATCAAATTGGAGAACAGAGCCAAATCAAGAGAAAATATGCCTTAGTGGCCAACGTTATGAAGGGCAATTTATATTTTCTATGCGCACACGCGGACAGTATGATATTCATTATTTGAATATTATTTGAGTAGTTTTTTTTTTACAGCCCCAGAAATTCTACCACAGCCCATATTGAATGGCAAGCAGCAGAGCTACATCTTCTGCCTAAGCAAGGATGTGATTTCTGTAATATTTTAGTAATAACAGGGCTCTATTCAGCCCCGTCTCTCCCCACATCCTTGATTGAATGATAAAAAAAAATTCTCTCCAATCTTAATTGCAAGTTTATTTTCTATGTACATCGATTTATTTTACCCCCTTACCCCAGACACCACCTGCTCTCTCTGCTAACGGAGAACAGTGAAGTGATTAATTTCAGACGGTGGAAAGTGTACACATGCATCAAAATAAATTGGTGTAATAGATTTCCCCACAAGCACCCTCAATCTGGATGATTCAGTCAATATCTGCTCATAGCTGTTCCGTGGTTTTTTACAATTCTCCATTTCCCCAACTTCTGTTTCTATTGTATTAATTATGGGCGTGCTGCAAATGTTGCTGAACAGTGTCTTCATAACTTCCAGGGAAGGTAATATGGGCAGAGAATGATGAACCACGAACAAGGTCAACACGCTACACAATTAGAACTCACAATTTGACTTGAGGTTGTCCATATACAAAACCTGTTCCGTCGACATACCACGTCCATAAGGTCCATCGCAAATAAAGCACGAGGGAGGTATTGGCTCACATGGGACACAAAACACCCTCATGTAACTTAAAGTACAGCTAGACCTTCTCCACTGCAGAGAAATTAAAAACCTGTATCGGTGGGAGCAGTGCTGCCTGGTGCCCATGGGCCCAACACTGACTTTTTATCTGGAATATTAAAAAGCAGTGCCGCACAATGACACAAAATAAATACGATCAATTTATTCCACACTCCCACAGCCAAACCATGTATTAGACATAATGATCACAGATCTACATCCATGCCATTTTAAGCAGCTTCAGTACATAGCTGCCTCAGTCACGGTAGTACTTAAATCAATTAGCGAGATATCTTTAAAAGGAATTGTGCTGTATTGAAAAATAAAATCTGGGAAACAGCTTGTGACCTGGCTACCTAACTGGTTAACTTCAATGCAGCCCCTTAGCTAACTAGCAGTAATGACACAGAAAAACAGCCACCCCAAAACCTTGAAGTCACATTGGTGATATATGCATACAGCAGGATTGTTAAGGAGATCTTTTTAAAAGAAAAAGTTGATAGACAATTCTATATAATCAAATGCGAGTAAAAAAGGAAGTTGCTGGTTTCACGCCAGATTTATAGAAGGGTAGCTAATTTGATACAACTATGCTTGTCATTCAATTACTTTCAGATAGAAAGTTGAGTTGTGTGACTTGACTAAAGTGATGTACTCAATTAGTGTGATCTCATTTTTGGCCTATGTCTACAAGATGAAAGGGTAAATTGAACCTATTAATAGATACTAAAATGAAAGAAATGATATGGCCATCTTTATGCATTAGCCTGATCAAAACAAACACTCCCATTACTTAGAACAGAGCTTCTAACTCGCTTTCATCTCTGTGAAGAGTTCAACATGCCCTCAAAGGCAATCAGGCCTGTCCTATTCTTTGAAGGCAGTGTCAGCTTTAGCTATATACTGAATGTTGGAAACGGAGCTTTCAGAAAAGGAACAATGGACTAGCATTTCCATGCTAAATTCTTGCTTAAGGCCTACCTGAATGAACCGGCAGAGCAGTGCTTTGGCAGCGCTCTGGCACCGTTAGCAGGTGAAACTGGCATCGTCGTGGCATGGGCACGATAAGCTGTGCCCTTACTGAGCGAGGCTACCTCCAGCAGCCGCATCCCCATACAAAAGCCCTGCGTAGCGACTGTGCCCTTCCCTCCCATCAACCTCTCCCCACAGGATTACACAGATTTAAAAAGCAGCTGTCCTTTAGCTGGCTTTGAGAGCTTGATGGATTCAAAAAATGCTTAGAGGTGCTGCATGCTTTCTATTGTTTCCCTTCCTTGTTGTTCTTTGATAAGGTGTCATCTCTTTCTATGGTTCTGGGAGGTGCCAGATTCAGGCCCACCTTTCACTAAAACCTAAAAACGCAATGTCTCTAAAACGCACATTCAGACAAATAATCAGATGGGGTTAGGGTCAACTTAAGTTCAAGTCAGTCCAATTAGCAAATTAATTGACAGTCAAACCATTCATTTATAAGAACATTATGGGCACAATTTCTTGATTGGCTGAAATAATAATCAATCCCAATCTTGTGGGCCACAAAATGTTCAGTTTCGCACAAATTCCAATCTGAAAAGTAATGGGTTACTTTGGCTTCATACACATTCTAAAAGATGTGCCAATACAGTATGTGTGTGTACAGACGAACTAGTCCGGGACAAGAAACAGTCACCTCTTTAAGGAGACGAACAAAATCCCACACCTAACAGAAGGTAGGTCTACCTGATTCTGGTATAACGGTGAAAATATATCATGGATTTAAATTAGTTTTCAGTGCATCTCTTTTTATTTACAATTAGTTTAGTCCAATGCACTTCCCAGGAAAAAGCATGGCTGTGGGTATACATGTTCTTGTTATACAAAGCCCCCCTCCCCTGAAAAGACAGAGAAACCTCCGTAGGATGATTGTTGGACTGGCACAGGTCAGTTAGTGGTACTTTAGTGCCAGTAGCCCAAAGAGCTGGCCAAGCTGGACCCACCTCGGCAGCGCTGCTCAGGCTGTCGTGGCTCTCGCTGGCCCGGACCAGTAGCAGGTAGCGGTGCTGGTCACTCTCAAAGTCGATGGCGCGGGTCAGGCTGATCGCGCCCGTTTCCTGCTGGATGGAGAAGAGGCTGCTGGGATTGATGAGCAGACTGTAACTGAGCGGCTCCTTCTGGAAGGACACGGCAGGGCTCACCAGGAACCTGCGATGGCAGAGACATTGTTACAGTAATATACCTTTTTTAATAGACGGTTACAATAGATAGATTTTTTACTGGTTTTTCTTTAGGGTAGATTTCCATGGAATAATTTAGGAAACATTGGGTAGCATTGCTTTGGAATAGAGCTCGTTTAATTTATGTGAGCTGAGAGCCTCATTTTGATAATACATTTAATGGCAGGCATAGATTTATCCAGTTGTAATGACTTATAGACAGTGTTTTGCATGTGTTAACATGCCATTTTTGTATATTGAAAATGTTGAGATTTACAATGCACTGCAGCAAACTCTGCAAGGGTCAATACCTCATGTTTACTCCATTTGTGCAAAACTACACAAATAACTACTTTACTCCACGTTTCCTATTTTGCACAAAATAATGCCCTCATGTTGATGCATGACATAGCAAAGCTATACATGGCATGCATTTGTTAAACATATAACATATACTGTGTATTTGATACAGGCTGCTCTATTTACCAAGAATAATCATTTAAGTCATACCTTTGATGCTTTGTAATAGTGTGTGCATTGCCCTGACCATGGCATGAACATGTTTATTGATAAGTTTACTCAGGGAAGAATATTATTTCCCAGACATGTAATGCTGGTGCCAAGCTGGCTGTGGGAGAGAAGGGCACACAATACAATGAGCTTTTTCCATTGAACAAATGTTCATCCTTGGTATCTGAATTCACTTGAAAAAAATAAAATAAAAAATGTAAGCCAGAGACGAATAAACCCGTGTACAATATAAAAATTCTTGATTCAGAATCACAAAGTCATACATAATGTTTTATAACTGAGCAGAAGTTCCTTCAGAAATGTCTTGCCATTTCTATTCATTACCATAACTGACAGATAAACTTGACAAAATTGGGCTCCGCCAGACAAGACAAAAAAATTTCACAATTTTATAATTTCAGCAATTCAGCTGTATCACGTTAAAATGTTGGGCACAGCTATAGTGCAAAAGTCCATAAGATCACGAGACTATGAGATTGCCCGTAGCGTTTGGTCAGGAGATGCCACTGCACACACTTTAGGCAGCGGCCAGTCATGGTCAATGTGAGCCGTGATTACCAGATAACCGCACCACAGCCCCCAGACATTCAGTTACTGGCCGAGCCGGTTACACAATAGAAATTACACGGCAGCGCAGACAGCTCCGGTGAATCTGTTCTGCCTCAACGGGCTGGGCATGAACTCTGTCTTAGATTATTGCTGCCTGATCCGTCCCATCTCAAGCGGAAACGGCGCACTGCCTAGCAGCGGACTATCTGTCGACCTGTTAAATCAATTAGACGCACGGACAAGACAGAAAGAGAGAAAGCAGCAGGGACGGGGTCAGCTGCCCCCCACCCTAATTTGCCCCTCCCCATTTTTTTTGCTTCTCCAGCAGGGTTCATCACTGAGAAGAGGCAGGAAAATTAAACATTTCCCAAGAAGATAAGGTCAAAAGCTAGCAGTCCTGTCGTTGGAAAATTCTACCTGAAAAATTGCTAATTTAGCCACTTCACCACTGGCTAAAGCTAAATGAACCAAGTGTTACAATTTGTATGTGTGGTATGAAGAAATTTATTTTTGAATGCTCTTGTTAAACAATGAGAACAGGGGTCTGTGTCCTTTGTGCGCCTTTTCATTAAAAAAAAAAAAAATCTGTGATTCACAAAATTGAGAACAAAACTGGAATGATGATACAGGAAACAGAGATGACTACTACAGTTTGAATCATGCATACCTGACACTCCGTGTACAGTGATATGTACATGAGCTAATGAATTATGCATGTAGTAATTGCTGTGAGCTTCGGCAGAGCAAAGTTCAATGTGTTCAGAAGAGAGGACCATCATCCCATCGCTCCAATCAGTCGTCACGTGACAGATTCCAGTCGCACAACACACAGAGAGACAGAGACAGAGACAGAGACAGAGTGTGTGAGTTTCTTACGGCTGTCCATCGGGTGTGTTCTCAGGAATGGAGGTAAAGTAGGAGGCATTGGTAAACTGGGGAGCTCTGGGTCCTGCCACCACAGACACCAAGGCCGGAGGACTGCGGCCACCCATCTTGTCAGCAGCCACGACGTTGAGCAGGTACTCCCTGTCCTTCTGCAGGGGCAAGCCTGTCGTCTTGACATGGCCGCTCTTCTTGTCCACGTCAAAGCGGCCATCGCCGCCTGCAACCACAGCAGCAATAAGAACAAACTCAACTGTCGACACAAAAGGAGCACAAAGAAAAGCATGCTCATCCTCGCATGCTGCCGCTCTATTCATCTCAAGCACATACTGTATGTTCTTATTGCACAAAGGCACTTTCACCATGGTTACGCAAGCTGCGCCCTGCACTGTTTTAACAGTTTTTTTTTTTTTTTCCTCAAGGTTCGAAATCATGACACTTATATAGGAATTTAAATGCATCATCTACACAACCTACTCCACACTGGCAAGTAATAATAAATTAAGAATTCAAAATCATCTCATTAAGAAGTTAATTTCTATGTAAATCTGTAAATAAATTATGAAAACTGTGCTTGGACCTGAATACTTTAGCAAGCCACAGTAACGGCAGAACTCATCGCCATTGATCATTCATACACACCCTCTATACCATTGATCATTCATACACACCCTCCATACCATTGATCATTCATACTCACCCTCCATACCATTGATCATTCATACACACCCTCCATACCATTGATCATTCATACTCACCCTCCATACCATTGATCATTCATACTCGCCCTCTATACCATTGATCATTCATACACACCCTCCATACCATTGATCATTCATACTCACCCTCCATACCATTGATCATTCATACACAACCGCTGTACCATTGATCATTCATACACACCCTCCATAACATTGATCAGTCATACACACCCTCCATACCATTGATCATTCATACTCACCCTCCATACCATTGATCATTCATACTCACCCTCCATACCATTGATATGCACACTAACCCTCCATACCATTGATATGCACACTAACCCTCCATACCATTGATATGCACACTAACCCTCCATACCATTGATATGCACACTAACCCTCCATACCATTGATCATGCACACTCACCCTCCATACCATTGATCATTCATACTCGCCCTCTATACCATTGATCATTCATACACACCCTCCATACCATTGATCATTCATACACACCCTCCATACCATTGATCATTCATACACACCCTCCATACCATTGATATGCACACTCGCCCTCCATACCATTGATCATTCATACTCGCCCTCTATACCATTGATCATTCATACACACCCTCCATACCATTGATCATTCATACACACCCTCCATACCATTGATCATTCATACACACCCTCTATACCATTGATCATTCATACACACCCTCCATACCATTGATCATTCATACACACCCTCCATACCATTGATCATTCATACACACCCTCCATACCATTGATCATTCATACACACCCTCTATACCATTGATCATTCATACACACCCTCCATACCATTGATCATTCATACACACCCTCCATACCATTGATCATTCATACTCACCCTCCATACCATTGATCATTCATACTCGCCCTCTATACCATTGATCATTCATACACACCCTCCATACCATTGATCATTCATACTCGCCCTCTATACCATTGATCATTCATACACACCCTCCATACCATTGATATGCACACACATTTTTGTTTATCATGGCTACACACATCAAGACATTTATTCCTCACTGTTACACTAGTACCATATTACTGATGATACATGTACATAAATACACTCATTTACTTACTTTCAATATTATATGAATATGAATGATATGAATATCTGTGCAAATAGGGACAAATGGAGTCCTTGGATATGCCTCTTAAAGCACAACTGGCCTTGATTTAATAAATCAAGTTGTTTTTTTGCCCCAAATTTTAGTTGGTATAAATTATTAACATTATCACAAAAGCCTAGAGTGTGCTGAAAAATTCTCTTTTGGTTTGGTCAGCTTTACACAAACAAATTTTTGCCAGCAAAACCACTTTTCAAACTCAATCCTTTAGTTTTTTTTCCATCAATAAGGCCCAGTTTCAAATCCTAATTGGGCTTATGAAAAAATATTTGTATTATTACAAGGCATCATTTAGTGCTATATCCACAAGCAGACCAACCTCCCCCCGAGTGGTATTTTTTCTTGAAAGAACCCATAAGGCCTGCCACAACGGTCATTTTATGTGTGCCCCTGGTCCCTGTTGATCTCAGCTAGATTGTATTTATTTGTTGTTAGACAACAATGTTCAATAAAAAGAGCCATTTGTGTGTTATTTTCTGCTGGGATTAGTATAGCAAAAATTGGTAATTGTTTTCTGTTTTTGTGAAGTATTTGTTATCGAAAGCTTATTGCACCTGACTGAAATAATTGGGTTTTGTGCATGGCAGACTTCTACCGTTATACTGAGTTCAGGTTTTTTTCTACTTCATTATAGTCTTTCGGCAAATGCATGAATCATGTAATACAAACTCATTTCTGTCTCATAAGCAGGTTTTACTTGTAGATTAAAGCTTCTAGGTCCGCAACAAAACGCACCAAATCCAATCGAACAATCCAAAACAATTACACACCCCATACAACAAGAATACAGTCACTGCCTTCTCAAGCCCAACAGACTGCCATGAGAACTTTCATTACAGCACAGATTAATTTTGTTTGATGGCAGATTCATCTTTACAATGACAGTAATTGGATGTCATTAGGTTAGAGGGTCTAATTGAAAACAAAACAAGTTGCCTCATTGAGATCGTTCATCGAGTCCTTATGTTGATGGAGATGAAATCATAAGTATTGCCAGTCTCCAGTGAATTTGTCCATTATACATTATCATCATTACAAGTGGCCTTTTGTCCCTTATCTTTTGAACTTCTTTCTGGAACATTATGCAATATAAAGTTCTGCCTTTTCTTTCAGTAGAAGAGTCTCGAGATGACATCACAGAGCACTGACAGATAAGGAAAAACATTACGAGAAGAAAACGTCAAATAAAGACATATAGACTATAAATTCTGTATGAAATGAAAGCAAGACTAATTTATTTTCAGCCTGCAAAATGATTTATTAACATAAATGTTAAAAGCATATTTAAATTATTTAACTTTATTTTATTATTTTACTCATAAAATAAATCAAAGTAAATTACTAATGCCATTTTAAGAAAATGAGCGTCTGGACAATGGGAATTGTCTGTGGTTACTTACAGACAGTTGTGCGTATAAAGTAAAAGGTAAAATGTAAAACCCATTAGTGGGGCATAAAAAACCACATAGCATTTATGGCACTTTAAAATCAAATAGGAAGTACTCACCATCAGAGAGGAAGTACTCCACCTCGCCATTGTTTCCCTCGTCCCCATCTTGTGCTTGGAGCTTGTAGACCAGTGAGCCGGGCGGGGCATTGGGGGCCACCACAGCCAGGTAGGGAGACGGGACCATGGTCCATTCCGGTGCATTGTCATTCACATCTGTCACAATCAGCTCTACTTGGACCAGGTACCAGTCTGGACCTGAAGTGAGAGAGAATACAAATATGTGTATCAGTTACATAGAAAAGGCAACAACATTTACTGTATATGTTCATATTACACATTTGAATGCAAAACTTTTTTTCACATATTTTAGATTTTGTCCTTGGTGAAATCATTTACATTTAAACTGTAAACATGGAACTGATCTCATTCATTTGAGCCACTTCATATTTTACCTCCTTTAATTTGACAATGAAATTTTAAATTTCGTTATATCTCCTAATTAATAAGAGCCCCAGCATTCTATATCATCTGTACTTTGGTCTTCTTGGGTAGACACTAGAAGGCTAATCATTTGTTAACCATGTTTCATATATTTTTGGTTTTAGACAAAACTGTGAAGATTTAATTTCAACAGTAACACAATGAGGGGTCCGAACGACAGTGGTCTCAGCCCATGTGTTAAGCGCTCTCAGATGTGAGGTGGCTGCTAAATATTTAGAACTACCAGTAGAGTGCACAGGAGCACAATGGGACGTAACACTAATAAATACTAAAACTGATAATAATAATAATACATGCGTGGTATATAGCGCCGTTCTTAAATCTAAGGATGCTTTACAGGCAAACAGAAACGAGTGGGTATTATTGGAGTGTGAAAACATGTCAAACTCCACTCAGAGAATTCCCATTAGCGTAAAACTCTGGTGGATGTGCAATTACTTGCCAGATAGTCACAATGTTTTACCATTCAGTTTATCCTCAAACACGGCTAGACTTACAGGGATGAATCATAACAGAACCTGGCATCCAAATGAGATATTGGTGCATGGGCGCTCAGAGTAAGCACAAGGAAGTGAATGATGCGGGTGCATGACAGGGGGGGGGACACTAATTGGGGTGCCTTTGGTGAGGTACGGGATAATGAACAGTACTGGGATCCGGAAAAGCCAGACAAATATGAGACGAGGCTGGGCCAGGCCAGAGCAGATTTGGACATAATTTAGATGTGCTAGCCTGCTAGACTGCAGATGCTTAAATCAAGTAGTCAACTCCTGTACTTGCTGTTTGGCCTGTATATTGACAGCACAGTATAAGTAGCTACACTGGCTAAGTGATTTACATCATCATTTACCCTCATCAGCTAGAGGCAAGAGAGACAGACAGTGAGTGAGTGAGTGAGTGAGTGAGTGAGAGAGAGAGAGAGAGAGAGAGAGAGCAGCCCCCAAAGTAACCTTCCGCCATACCCACTTCCTGTCTGAGGAGGGCCCATTATATTGTGAGAAAACCCCATTAGTTTAAGTCCATGGGGGAGAGAGAGAATGTGACCTCGCATGTGGGAAAACATCTTCATTGTTAAACATTGTAATGTTGTATCATTGCATCAGAGTAACAAAGTAATAGTGCCTATTTACACCCACACACAAATCCTACAGTGAACCCCATCATACACTCTTAGGAACCTGTCGCAGTGCTCCCAGGTGAATATAGCAGGGGTGTAAACAGGGGACAGGTTAATGGAAGTCACACAAGTGCCCTGCCAGTCAGCCTCTGCTCTGAAAGACAGGCATACTCCGAGACTGAGAATGAGAGAGGGAGATTCAGAAGAAGAAAGCAATAAGAAAAACGGCCATAAAGCAGCCGTGCAGTATTACGTTAATACCGCAGGCTAAACAGCACAACAGATGAAAGTGGCAGACGAAACACGAGTGGAAATATTTAACTTTAATGAAACTATAGGACAGGAGAGAGGGAACAAAAACAAATACAAAACTGCGTCGAAAAAAAGTAGGTCGGAAACTTTTTCAAAACATTGAATAGAATACGGTGTCATTGTAATTCAATCAATACCGCCTGATTTGTTCTTTTTTGTGCCCACCAGCCTCTACTTTCCAGACCTGTGTGTTCCAGGAAGCACTTGCAGTCTGTGGCTGGTGTATCTGGTGCTTATATAAATGTCAGCTCAAGATATGATTGAGTCAATTAAGAGCACAAGTTGGCACAAAATCCTGAATTGGATAGGCCCTTGTTGCGCACCCCTTGGTTAAAGGAACAGTTTATCAAATTTTGTTTTGATTGTTTAATGGGTTGCTTTCAACTTCTTTACACCATACTTTCAGGAGGTTTGTCATTTTTCCTAACTGACAGGAGAATTCCCCATGGTAGATGGACACTTGTTGAAGTTGACCCCATGGGGACCTGCATAGCACCCGCTGGTTATCTCAGGAGAAACGTGAGGCAGGGTGTCACAAACTCCAGTCTCGGCAGGTTTCTGCGATTTCGTTTCAAACAGCAGTCAATTTAGGTCTTGGAAACAAGATGTGCAGCCTCTTTAGCCAATCAATGACTGAAATTAAGCACTTAAGTGCTGGAACACATGAAAAACCTGCAGACACAGCGGCCGCCCAGAATTTGATTTCCAGATCCCTGCTCTAAGGGCTCTAAAGCTTCAGGGACCAGACTAGTCAAGAGGTCTCAATGAGCCCAATCTTGCCAAGTTTAATTATTTACGTGAACGTATACAATTTTAGCCATTCTCGAGCTAATCAAGAAATTTCAGACAGGCAGTGTAACCACAAGAGGGTTCACTGAACCTATCGTGCAACTGGCAGTTTATTTATTTATTTTAACGTACAATTAGGTCCCTGCCTGCTAAAAGAGTATGACCAATTCACAAAGGTAACAATGCAAAGCCAGTACTTGCATCATCAGTCCAATTTGTGCTGGGTGCTACTATTGCAGGGAGTACCCGACAAACTGTACCCAAAGCATTGCGAGGTACCACAGCGCAGATATGAGAAAAAAGGACAAAGCATGACATTCAAAATGAAGACGCAGCACATAAGAAAAATCTTGTTCCGCAAAAAGAGAATTGGGGCGGAGGAAGTATTATCACGCCCGTCTGTAGTAATTGGATAGAGGGCTTACTTCAGCCCAGGAAAGGAATGCAGCAGGAATTAAAATAGTCAGTTCCAATATGCTGTGCAAGTATCACGGACAGGCAATGGACAACTGATGCTCCTTTCATCGGTTAGCTATGGATAAAACAGCACATACGCTGTAGCAATAGAAATGCTCTGCACAGGTTTTGAGTTCAATGGTGTGACCAACTAATCACTGTTGACCAATTGACAGTCATGCATCTAAATTGACAGACATTGAAAGTATATCCTAGTCATATCTATTTGTAGTACTGATACATCAACACAACAAACTATTAAAATTGTGAATAAATGAAAACTAATTTGTTTGTATGAACAGCCTCTGGAACAAGCTTCTTTGGAGTGTATTTTTATGCTGTAGACCACAGCCACCAAATGTGGGAGTAAATCGCCTTAATCAGAAAAAAATAAATAAAAAAATAATTCTAAAACATACTTAAAACAAACCTACACTTAAAACATACAATCCTTTACTATTCCTTTTAAGGCTTGGCAGAGAGAGAAGGGCAAGTGAGAAAGCTGGCTGGCATGAAACCTCACTGAAAAATCGGATGCCGACTAGAAAAACGGGTGGAACTTTCTTAAAAATAAACACATTTTGTCATCTCTGCTCTGCTTTCTATTGTGAAAGCCAATAAATATTCATTGTCTGCCAACTACAGGTTTTGTGTGTACGTGTACCCAGCACCTGTACCAAAAAAGTGCTTTCTAATGAGAAAAACGGTTATTTTCAGTTGATTTGTTTTGAATAAAACAAAGCATAAATGGCCAACATGTCAAGAATGTTACCAATGAGAAGAAAATAAATTTGATAAATTTATTTTCAAAATAGGAAATAAAATTGAAGAAATAATCAGATTTGGGTCCTGAAGTGCTCTTTTCTCAGGTCTACTGGTAATGTTCAAGAACAAAGAGTGAGATGAGAGCATAATACATGGGTGTACAGAATGCAAACCCCCATCACTAATGCAGAGTTCACACGGCACGATAAGTCCCGATTTTCCACTCGCAGTTTTAGGAGATCGTGAGAAAAGCCCCAGATTGGAGGCAAATCGGTGCTCGCTCCTCTGTGTGACGATCGCTACGCGCAAACTGTTCAAAGACGCGATCCAAGAGTCGCAGACGCGTCGCCAACACCTGAGAAATATCTAGCAGGCTAAATATCTGGACCTGTCGGGGAGTCCAAATCCTGTAGTGTGAAAAGTGTTGTGACCGGCAACGAGAGCAACGACAAGCTACAGCCAACGAAAGCACAAGCCATAGCACAACACCTGCAACAACCATTCTCTCCACCATATTATTATTTTTTTGCTGCAAATCCACACACAACAAACTTGCATCACTGGCTTTTTGTGAACATCCATTTTTGGAAGAAAAAAAAAAAATGTTCTCACGTAATTTCACGTCACGTCTCGCGTGCGTTTTCATGACAAAGCGTAGGTTGGACACCAGACAGACTCGTCAGAGATTCCACCTGGTGAACCCGTCGCCGATCAGTCATGTAGTGTGAAAGCCATAACGACTTCAACACCCGATTTCAAGACAAAGTACTGCAGTGTGTGCAGTACAGCGATCTGACGACTTTGTGCAGTGTGTGCGCATCTTAAGCAGTGCCAGGACACATGACGATGCACATTTTTCCAGTAAAGCTTTTCCTGTTAACACCAGTCCCATTTCACTTGATAACCTACTATCGGCTCCTTCAAAAAGATTGAGATTGTGAAACTAGCTTCTCCAGGTTAGGGTCTCACCAATGTACAAACAGATCATCAGAGATATTACATCCTCCCAGAGGATATGAAGCCTTTCATTTCCTTCCATTTTTTTTTATTTTATTGTTTTAAACAATGGAAAACTGAGCTTCAAATTTTTCCTCCACCCGCCACCCCCACCAAAAAAAACAAAAACCGCTTTTGTCTGTCGAAGTGTTGCAAGACATGCTGAGGTGGTGTTTTTTGTTGTTGAATGAATTTCACAAAGCTGCACTTCATATTTATGGGACCAAAATGCTTGTTTACTACCTGAAAATAAGCAGTCTATATCACCACATTTAGAGAATTTTGCCTACTTAACTTTCTCAGCCATTGCACTCAAGCACACTCAATAGTATAGATCCAGACACAGCCATGGTTATCCCTCAAGCCCTGATGTCATTCAGTAGCAGAGGTGTCATCCATACACAGCATCTTGCAAGAGTCTGAATTCTAAAGCAGACTCTGGCTGTGTTCAAAGCAGCACCCTTCCATACCATTTTGTATTCTCGAGTAGACGGGACGCAAAAGTCAAGCGAAGTTTTCTAAACGCAGTATATCTTCAATCCCCGGATGATATACTCCCGGGATTTCACTGAGCATCTTCGGACATATACTTTTGTACGCAAACATTTGGGTTGCATAAATATGACGAGCAGCTTTGTATTAAAATGAGGCGCAGCTTCACTGAGGGTTCCCTTCAATAACAAAAACACGTGACATGGCCAAGCAAGGGTGGGACGTCTTGCACTACGACAGTAAGGTTGGAAAACAGTATGGTGGATACTTCGCGTACTACTAAACAGTGTACAACTGGCAGTACCCAGTACACAGGACGCAGTAGAATAGTGTCCACTCAGTGGAATTACTTAAGGGTTTGCCAAGAACATTGCCCGTGACTGAATATGATCCCCGTTCCCAGCCCCCCAACAACTCAGACCCTTGTCTACTATGTGCCGTGTCGCCGAATTTTGCAAGCAGTGTGCAAAAGAAACCTTGTTTTTATCAGTTTATATATAACAAAGGTTAAAGTGTAGATTATGAATGAAATCAATCAATGAAACAATTTTTTAATTTTTTTAAAAAGTAGTTCATAATGTTCCACTTGTACCATAGACATGCATATACGCTCTATGGCTTTGACCGAATATGATCCCTTCACACCTTTGTGTGTGCACACGAGTCAACTTTGTCAAAAAGCTTTTGAGTGGGTGAATTTCTCACAAATAGGGGCACGTAAAATCCCGAATTCAGTCACCAACCTAACACGTTAACCAAGATGGCATCCTTTGAACCATCAAAAAGCTGGAATGATATTTCAATTAATAACGGTAGGTTTCATAACCATTTCATCATTATGCAGTCTGTTATCAATGCGTAACAAACGCACGGCTAGAAAATCATTGGATTAATAAAGATTCATTTATATACCCTCGCTTTCGAAACTAGAAAAACAATGTTATTCCAGGGCTTCTCAATACATCAGCACCATATTAACACAAAACATACATTGTAGCACAGTGCTGAGGTTTGCCACTGTGCAGGGGCAAACAAGAAAACTATTGGCTTACCGCCTTTTATTCGATGAGAAACAGCACCACTTAATAAAAATATCTACAATGGAATAAACGCACCCTGACGACACAATGAAAGGAATGAAGGATCGACTAATCCAAAGCCACAACTCCGCAATCAGGGTCCATGCAGAAAAACAAAAGCCTTTCTTAAGGCCAAAGATCACAGCCTTTTATAAAGCCCAAGGCAATGGGTAGCAGCTGTCCCGATTGGAAATAAGTTACAGCTGCTTCCTTGCCCATGAGCGGAGCCGGTGCTGTCCATGGTCCTGCAGCTCTTCCAGGTCACCGCAGGTGCTGAACGGACAGCGCACGGGATCCAGGAGCAAAGAGAGAGGCTGCTCCTGTCTCCTGCGCTGCATTCGGATCCAATTAGACACATTCCCTTCCCTTGCTCGCTTCCCTCGAGTGAGCTATCTTGTGACGCAATTTGCTACGTGCAGCAAGCAAGCTTAAAAGCTGCTCTGCAAGGGAGGATTGGCGAGAAACAAACAAAAATTAAACTCAACCGCTGTTGCAACACATAGTAAGTGCAACACCATAGAGTTGAAATGTGACCGCCAACGTTTTCCGTGTGGACCATTGCATTGTGGAATTCCCTTCCCCTTTCTTAAATGGGAACCGAATCCCACTTGGTGTGGCTGCGATATTTCATCCTGGCATTTTAGGGATTCCCCCTTGAAGCAAGGTAAGGGAACGAGAGGAAGAAAGCATAATATTCCGATCCGAACACAGCCCTGGTGCCACAATATCTATATGTACTGTGTTCCACTAAAATATCTGAAAAAAATTGCAACATTGTTTTTTGATACCCTGATACCCTGAGATATAATCATCACCACAGAATGGAGTGACATGATATTTCTTACGTGATGATTGCAGTTTTGATCATTTAGTCAATTCCAAATTAAATTCAACTTTAAAAAAATGTAATTACAGCGACCTCATTGACATTGGCAGGAATGAGTACAACATGGTAGTATACAATTATATAAGAGAGGGGATCACACTGACACAAGCCTGTTCATTTCCGTTAAGATTTGAGAATTCAGAATGCACAGAATATACAGGTCTAATTAAAGCAGACAATGCTTAACAAATCTCCTGCACTTCTTCCAGAAAGCCTACTGGAGCAGCACCACCTTGTTGTGTTCTTCTATTTGTGCACTGCTTTTTAGTAAAGTCATTATGCAATAGACTTGTGGTGTTTTGGACCTACTAGGAACAGAGACTGTTTGAGTACGCTTCTCAAAGACCGACCCTACGTCCTCATGGTGGGAGGTACCAATGGCACAGATGAGGAAACCAAAGAGCAAGAAGGGAGAAGAATATCACAATCCTCATGGGAAACATGAACGCCAAGACTGGTAACCGCAACAGTGACAATGGACTTGTGATGGAGAAGCACGGACTGGGAGAAATGCATGAGAACTGAGAGATATTTGCCGACACAGAATAATCTGCACAGAATACTATCCTGTCATTGGAGGATCTGCTTTCCCAAATAAAAAAGTCCATAAAGCCACATTAGTGTCCCCAAACCTCACAGCAAATAAACCAAATATACCACATTTGCATCAGCAGGAAATTCCAACAATCACTCCTGAATGTGATTAAAAAAAGAGTGGAGGCTGGATCTGACGACCACCTACTAAAAAGCAAAGACATAACTCAAGCTGAAGCACTGCAATAAACCACCAGGAGCCAAAAAAAGTTAAATATACAGCAATTCTAGGATGTCGGGACAACCAAACTGTATAAGATCACTCTTCACAGATCCTGTGGGGACCAAATTGCCACTTTGAGAATAATCATTGAACAATCCTTCGAGTGGAATTTTGCTGTCTATGTTAATTTAATAGACTATGAAAAAGGCTTTGACAGCCTAGACTGAAAGGTACTGTGGAATCATATCGCATTCCACTCAAGTTCATCAACATCATAAGAAACCAGGAAATGCGATATCCTTCACAACTAAATTTCAGCAGAAGCATTCCCAGTGCTGACTGGCGTAAGACAAGGCTGCTAGCTATTTCCTTTCCTTTTCCTTCTCAGTATCGACTGAATAATGAAACAAACAACCAACAATAAACAAACAGGCATCCAGTGGACCTTAACAGACTAACTTGTCTCACACTCACGAATAAATACAATAAAAATCCCTCCCCTTGGAAACAACATCATCTCAAGTTGGGCTGCAGATCAACATTCAAAAGACCAAAACCCTGAGAATCAACAATAAGACCAGCACACTAATTATAATCTGAAATAGCAGTTTAGAAGAGGTTCAACAATTCACCCATCAAGGAAGCATGATAAATGTTGATGGGGCACAGATGGTGATGTCAGTGCTCAAGCAGCCTCAACACCTTGAAGAATATTTGGAGAGCAAGAGCCATTGCCCTGAAGACCAACACCAATGTAATATCCATCCTGCTTCATGGATCAGAGACATGGGGAAACATGCTCAGTAAACTCCAAACCTTCATCACCGCTGCCTAACAAAGACTCATTGGTATCTACTGGCCTGACACCATCAGCAACCTCAGGCTCTGGGATATCACAAAATAGGAAACAAAGCAAACACCATGCCACAGCAAAGGCAATGCCAGTTGTCCCCATTTAATTTATGCTCATAGAATTGATTGATTAGGGCTGATATTGGTCTGACTCAGTCATGGGAGCGGGTGTAATGGGGCTGACTCAATCATGTGAGTGGGTTTAATGGCCCTGACTCAATCATCTGAGTGGGTGTAATGGGGTCTGACTCAATCATGTTAGTCGGTGTAATGGGGCTGACTCAATCATGTGAGTGGGTTTAATGGCCCTGACTCAATCATCTGAGTGGGTGTAATGGGGTCTGACTCAATCATGTTAGTCGGTGTAATGGGGCTGACTCAATCATGTGAGCGGGTTTAATGGCCCTGACTCAATCATCTGAGTGGGTGTAATGGGGTCTGACTCAATCATGTTAGTCGGTGTAATGGGGCTGACTCAATCATGTGAGCGGGTGTAATGGGGCTGACTCAATCATGTGAGTGGGTTTAATGGCCCTGACTCAATCATTTGAGTGGGTGTAATGGGGTCTGACTCAATCATGCGAGTGGGTTTAATGGGGCTAACTCAATTATGTAAGCGGGTTTAATGGGGTCTGACTCAATCATGCGAGTCAGTGGGTGTAATGGGGCTGACTCAATCAAGTGAGTCAGTGGGTATAATGTGGTCTGACTCAATCATGTGAGTGGCTGTAATGGGGCTGATTCAGTCATGTGAGTGGGTGTAATGGGGGCTGACTCAATCATGTGAGTGAGTGAAATAAGAGCTGATTCAATCACATTAGTCGGTGTAATGGGGCTGACTCAATCATGTGAGTGGGTTTAATGGGGCTGACTCAATCATGTGAGTGAGTGAAATAAGAGCTGATTCAATCATGCGAGTGGGTTTAATGGGGCTGACTCAATCATGTGAGTGGGTGTAATGGGGGCTGACTCAATCATGCGAGTGTGTTTAATGGGGCTGACTCAGTCATGTGAGTGGGTTTAATGGCCCTGACTCAATCATGTGAGTGGGTGGAATAGGGGCTGACTCAATCATGTTAGTCGGTGTAATGGGGCTGACTCAATCATGTGTGGGTTTAATGGGGCTGACTCAGTCATGTGAGTGGGTTTAATGGGGCTGACTCAGTCATGTGAATGGGTTTAATGGGGCTGACTCAATCATGTGAGTCAGTGTAATGGGGCTGACTCAATCATGTGAGTGGGTTTAATGGGGCTGACTCAGTCATGTGAGTGGGTTTAATGGGGCTGACTCAGTCATGTGAGTGGGTTTAATGGGGCTGACTCAATCATGTTAGTCGGTGTAATGGGGCTGACTCAATCATGTGAGAGGGTGTAATGGCGGCTAACTCAGTCATTTGAGTAGATGTTACAGGGGATGACTCAGTCATTTTAATTGTCTGAAAAATGAAAGCAAAAACTTCTGCCCATTGCATTGATTTCCATAAAGAATTACATCAATGTGACTAAGCATGCTGTCTTCTCAGTCCTCACAACCTTTCTTTCATAGAATATGAATGCCTCTTTTTCTAATGGATACTGTATGTTTCTAACGTTTTCTTTCAAACAATGCTGCCATAATTCCTTCGCTTAAAAAGTCGGGTCCAAATAATCCTAATAAATATACGCTCATCACTGATCTTCCCATTCTGACTGCGGTCTTGCTCCTGTTCTGATCCTTTTTGGCCTGACTGCTGCATTTGTCATTAATCACCAAAGAGAGTGTCTGGGGGGTAATGCTTTGCTGGTTCAGATTCTACCAGTCAGACGTATTTCTATCCAAAGAGGCTTCCTTAGATCTTATTAGAGTGAAATAGGGAGCACCAGAGTGATCTCGGGCCATTGCGGTTTTCAATATTAATGCTACCCCATGGTGAGGTTATTTGGAAACATGATGTCAGCTTCCATTGTTAAGCAGAGGATATGCAACTTATATATCTCAATGATACTGGATGAATCTTTCCCCAGAGAGAGATCAGCAGGTCTTCCAGTGTCTTGCCAAAAGGCAATAAAAAAGTAAAAACCAATATCATTCTACTGCCTCTGACTATTACTCAAAGTGAATGTGAAGCTACAATATGTTTATATACTGTATGTACGGTGTTTATCAGTCATATTTCATGACTGGGTGGTGCATAATTGACTTGAATGGCACTGAAGGAGGGTTTCAGTGACTGGGGTTGTCCCTGTTTAATCAAGCAAGCATTAGTCCGGCACTCGGACACATACAGTCTGTCTGTGCCAAGTTCTCATGAAATGGACTCTTTAAAAAATTCTGAGCTGTTGGTGGACTACAGAGTGAAAAGAGGAAAATGCATATATTTATTTCATCCTACATTTCTTCATTCAGTTAGGCCTGCATTTATTCTATTTATTTGCTAGGTAGCCTTGTAAGGGTTTTTTATTCGGAGAACCAGGTGCGAACACGAGCGGGAATTCAATAAGTCACTCACGGTAGTGAGGACCACAAAAAGAGGCCGCGAACGGAAAGAGAACAAATAAAATAATGGGAATAAAAAACTGCCGAATCCCGAGTCAGCCAAATCAAAAACAGCTCCAAACGAGGGCGAGACTCAATAATATCGAGTACGAAACAAAGAAAGAACCTCGCGCTCTCAAACAAAGAGCAATTAATGGAGGTCAGAAATAAAACAACCGAAAACCCAGTGTTAACGGGCGAGAGAAACAAAAATGAAAATAGAACCTGTTACCTCTAGCTCTAGGTACGTATGAGCTGAATAAAAGGTAACAAAGAGAGGAGTAAAAATAACAAAAATACTCCAGAAGAAAAGCAAAAAGAGAAGGATAAAGGATAAAGAGTGAGAACAGGAAAGAACTAACCGGACTTCCTACTTCTCTTATTTGTAACAAGAAGAAATGTAGTGTCTGAGTTCCTATACCTTACCGAGTTTAGTGTCAAAAGTAATAAGACAACAAAGAGCGAAGAGGGAAGCGAGAAGCGAGAAGCTTAAATATCCTGTGCAATCATCTGAGACAGGTCAGCAAATTGACAGATGGACGGAAAACAAAACACGGAAGGGAGCTGACCCGGAGCCATGAGAAGGTTGAAGCGGAGTGGGAACGGCAACAAGAAAACCCGTGACAAGCCTAAAATTATTTTGCAAGGTCTATTGAAATAGATGGCTATTTTTAGGATAATTAATCATTAAAATATTAAGTTTTCCCAGTACTTTTTTTCCCCATTATGTGTTCAAATCCCTTTGAAACACTGGGTGTTAGTCACATTCCGATAGTTCACTTCCAAAACTGAGCAGCGTCTTATGTCATGCGTTTGCTTTTCTAAAAGAAAAGTGTAAATTGGTGTATTTCATATCTTCTGCTCTCTCCCAGAAATGGGGCCAGCAGATACGATTATAAATCTGTCTAATTAAAAAAATAAAGTAAAACCCATTAATTTCTGCACGTTTCTTTTAGAATATGCATGTGGAGAGATTATTTGCACATTGTATAAATTGTGCTCAGGCTAATGCCTGAGGTCACAATCGTATACCACATACAATATTGTTTTTTTTTCTCTTTTCAAACAATGATAGAGCACCAGTGGTTGGACCTCATAATGTTTCAGGGGTTCTCAGACACAAATGGAAGAGCAAGATGTGAAATATAGCCCCCCCCCCCCTCCCCTCTACCCCATGCACACACACAAACAGAGAAGACACACAGACACAAATAATATGAACATGAACATCCACTCCTGGTCTGGACAAAGACAAGAGACAGAAATAAACATAAGAGAATGAACATTTGTTGTTTGTGCCATTAGACAATGGGCATAACATGAATTAAAAAACTGTAATAAAGCATAACACAGCCTGTGGTAAAAAAGACCACAGAGAGCAACATGCCACAATTAAAAATGAGGTCTAGTATATACAATATTAAATGAACATGATTATAACAAGTAAGACAGATATGCTTCAGGCCTTAGTTACCTTAGAATACTGTAACTAGATGAGTTTTTGTGAGTAAAATTGATTGTTAGACTACATATTTGAGGCCCGGATTTAAAACAGATACACATCACCTGGTGTATTTATATGATAGCAATGACACAGATTAATTAGCATTTTAGCTAATGGCAAAAACTACACTCCTTTGCCTGTTTCATTGCTTCTTTTCTGAAGCATCAAAAGTCACATTTTAATCTCCATAAGAATTAGAAGTAGAATTAGGTGCAGCCAAACGCAGCCAAGACAGCTCCAAATAGATTTCTTGCAGTGTTCTACTAAAAAAAACAATGCCAATAAACCAAAAGTGTGACAGCTCATAAAATGATTATTAACAGGATTAATAATGCATAGGGATGAACGTGAAATGAGAGGATTAGAGTTATAGCTTTGAAGTCAATTTGGAGAGAGAAATTGACTGCCAATAGTCGACAGTCATTCCATATGCGCAGAAACAAAAAACCAATATTTTAATCAGTTGTGAAGCGAGGCTGTCATGAGCAGCTTAAGATGGTGAAATGTTCTGAAAATTATTAAATGATTTAACTTCAGTTATGAATTTTTCATTTCTATATTCTAAATATTCTAGATAGTTCCAAAGATAATTATTGACGAACGTATCATTTTCAATACCAATTGAAGTAATTTTGATACTATGTCGAGGGTATCAACAAATGTTTTCCCAGATTGTATTTGTTTAATTTGTTTTTGGTGTTGCAGTGTGTCGTGTGGAAAGGAAATAATTGTCCTATTTTTCAGCCTTTCACATTGTTAATTATGATTGTGATGGTGCATAATTAACCAATCTAATCAACCATTACAACTATGGCAAAAAGTATGAGAAGTCCTTCAGTCACGGGAATGATAATCATTATTTGAAACTGTAATTCATAGTGGGGAGAGAAGGTGCGGTACACATCAAAAAAACAATAAGAATGCATTCCTATTGAAACAGTCTTTTGTGATTCGGTCTGGGCTTTCGCACACACCTGGGAAAGAACACTATTGAAAACACAGTAAATAATCTCTGGACACCGTGTCCTCAGACAAATATATAGAACACAGAAGACCTATATTTCATCATGATTATCTTAATCCAGTGTTCAAGTGAGGTCTTTTTGGAGGGTGACATGGTAGTATAATGGCTATGGAACTAGACTTGAACTCAGTGGCTGCTGGCTAAATTTCCAGGTATTGGCACTGTAGCCTTGAGCATGGTGCTTAACCTGAATTGCTTCAGTAAATATTCTGTAAAGTATAAATGGATTGTATGTAAAAGAGAAAAAAAGGTAAGCTTTGTAATTTGCTCAAGATAAGAATGTCCTTGAAATTCCCAATTAAATATAAATATTTATAGAATAGAATAGAATAATTTTATTTTCCCGCAAGGGTACTTCAGTTGTAGCCCCAGCAACAACAAAAAAATACAGACAGTGGGGCAGACCCACAACACACAAACAAACATATCAAACAACAACATCCAACAGAACCATTACATCAATCAAGTGAATTAAGTGAATAAAAGTACAATAGAGCCATGATTTAAAAAATAGTCCCGCTGTCCCGAGATGTCCAGTGTCACCAAGCAGTCCAACACACAAACTCCGCCTCCACAACTCTTTTCCATACACGCAGCACCGCGGTCTCTGCCCACCGTCGAAACGGAGCACCGAACTGCGTCAATCCTCCCAGTCATCTCCTCATTCCTCCCCCGTATTATGTTCTCCTTCCCTGGCTGCCTTTTGAAGATTGCCTGCACTCCCGGATCAGTCCCAAAATCCTCAACTCCGGTGAAGAGCGATGGTAAACTTTGTTACTGCAGTCTGCAGATCCAACGGACATTCCCGAGCATATGTTGTGAATGCGTCTCCATGGTGATGACCACAAACAAAATTATATCGACTAGACAATTTGTCGATATTATCAAACGAGCAGCAGGAGTGCCCTGAAGCCCGCTTCCCCGTCCCACTACAGACACACAGCGCATAAAAAAACAAAGACAAAAGCCCGACACAACAAAACACATTCAAATTAACAAACACAAACACGAGAGACAGCTGGACTACATGTCACCATTACAACGCCATGTGACGTCCACGCATGGCGTTATACGTACATGACATTGTGCAGTCAGATGCTCCGTGGGGGAAATGCCTAAAGCAGTTCCTGGGCACAATAACAGTAGGTGCCCCGTCTCATGGAAACTTCCTATATGGACTGCTTAGCATGTGTTCTGATTGACATACATCATTCCTATACAATACCAATGTCACATATGTGTTTTTACATTTTGCAATGCAAATAGAGTACGATCCATATGCACCCCACCAATGTCCAATATGAGACTCAATCAGATGTCTAGCTGGTAGCTGTCCTGTGAGTATTTGCACACACACAATTGGTGGTGCATTCACTCTTCTTGCACTTCTGTGTTTTGTATTTTACCACATTTATTGACAAGGCAGACTGGACCGTGAGGTGCATAACAAGCGGCTCTTTGTTGAAGAGTGTGTGACTACATACTGAGAAACCAACCACTCCTCATCGGATGGGGTTCAGATGAGCGTGTACACTGGTCTCTAGTGTTTACGTGTGTGTGTTCGTGTGTGTGTGTATACCTCATTTTGTGATGGGTATATGTGTGTACATACACCAGTCTCTAATGAGTTTGTATGTATCCCATTCTGTGATGAGTGTGTGAGTGTGTATCCCAGTCCCTGTGTGTGTGTGTGTGTGTGTGTGTGCGTGCGTGTGTGCATGCGTGCGTGTGTGTGTGTGCGTGCGTGTGTGTACTTCAGTCTCGGATGAGTATGTGTGTATTGAGTCTCTCTTAAAGCACAACTAAACTTTGGTAGAACTTTGGGAATAGTGGGATAAATTCTGGATTATCACCCCAGGGGAGCACAGAGCAACTAACGAACATATTTTGCCACTATTTGGACTCATACCATGACCAGGTCACTACACAACCCAAAGTTCTACCAAAGTTTAGTTGTGCTTTAAGTGCGTTGCTCAGTCCTGGATGTTTGTTTTCTTCTTTCTCGAAGTGTGTTGCCCAGTCTTGGATGCGACTGTCCCAGGGTACAAGCCTCATCCTCCCCCATACTGATAATCCTCTTTCAGCCAAGCTATAATAAGCAGGTAAGTGGCTTTTAATTCTTCAAGCACAATGATTGCAGTCCTAGCATGAGCCATTCTCTAAAGGCTGCAGGAGTGGGTGGTACTGTATGGAGCATCCCAGGACAGGACTCACAATGAAACCAAACACTGAACTGCTACAGTGAGAAAATACTCAATAGTCTCTATAATGCAGAAAACATACATATATGTTAGGGAAATCTCACTATGTGTGTGAGCATTTTTCCCCACTATGTGTGTGAGCACAGGAACACATTACAAAACCCAAACCCCCTACAGCATCACCTGGGATCAGCATGGCTTCCCCCTTTGAAGTCCTTAATTGTCATATAAACATGCCTTGGTGTCCTGCCTCTTTCAAATATCATTGTTTGAAATATCATACTTTATTTTATACTTTATTTATTGTTTGTTTAGTTCTGTGGATGCAATCTATTTGAGAAAATACAGGTTGGGTTAGAGCCACATCCCATTTGTGCAGTTCCTGCCAGCTGTATAAAGATGTCATTGGAAGAAGTATGACTCCCAGATAAATAGAAAAGTTTCTTCTGACCAAATAGCAACCTCTCTTCTTTCAATTTTCCAACACTACTGGGTCCCATCTTATCTCTGCTGAAATGAAGGCCATGTGGAAATATATTACAACAATGTTGCTGAGTTTCAATATGCTGTTCCCTTTTCTTTGTGTCTCAATTCCATTTATGTCAAATCCAGAAATCTTTCACCCTTGCCTAATGCTTCCTTTTGTCATAACATAATAGTTTATTGTGAACTATGCTTCCAAATTCTTTTCAAGAACTACATGCCGAGTGCCTTCAGACGATTACCATCTGAACTTTGGTTTGGATTGGCGAGGCTGCACATAGATAAACGCACACATGCACTCGGCGCGTACACGTTCTCCATCCATACTCATAGAACTTAGATCGATGTCTTATCGAGGACCCAGGACATGAGCCACAAAGTTAATCTGTGGAGAAGAAAACTGCCCCTTAATATTTACGATGAATATGTAAAAAGCTGTTGTTCTGGGACCTGAGACTAGGGTTTCTGCAATTATGATTCCCTCAGCATGTTTCTAATGTGCTGTTTATTTGTATGAATTACGCTGTATTCTTTCACCATAGATACTTTACAGTGCAGGCAAGAAATTAAATGGTAGGTGAACCTTAACTCTGCTGCAAGAGTTCTCAATGCATTACTGTAGTGCCTGCAGAGACTAGCCGAGAAGGCCTGTTTTTAATAAGTCTTTCTGAGAGATGAAACATCTCGATTCAGCTACGCTAACACAGTGCATTGAAGGAGAGAAAAACACGGCGTAGATTTGCACTGAGGCTTATTCTTAGCTTGTGGAGATACTATCCCGATTCCCCCATTAATTCTATATCTACCAGAGAGTGGGGGGGTGGGGTATTTTCATGAACAAATCAACAGCGCCCTACAAAAATGGCAGTGGAAAGGAGGGGCATTATTTAGGATTATATGTAAAGACTTCACATGGTGGTTCCCTGCCTGTGATAAAAGCACAGATTATCTTCACAACATTTGGGTTATCCTTCCTTAAATGATCCGCAAATCCAGCTTAATACAGTACGCACTGAAATTTATCAGCTGGGCCATCCGTCTGCCAAAACCCTGTCTGCTGAAGAGGTCAATCTGTACAACAAGGCAAGATGTCGGCATGTCGTTCCAACACGTCTTTAGCGGATTACCAGCTACTGCATACGGGTAGCAGACATACACAGACTTTTCTGTAAACATCGGCAGGTTTTTCTTCTGATACATGTTTTTTTTTTTTTAATGGAAGAACTGACTTAACTCAATAATTTGATTTTTAAAATAGGGTACAGCAGCGGTATTCCACATGGAAGTAAAATGTCCTCACAACTATACTCTATTGCCCTAGTGTCCATTACAATCAGTGTGATTTACTGAGTAAGATCCAGCTACATTAGAGCAACAACCAACCTAGCCTTGCACACAATGCAACTGTTACATCAGGTCCAATGGTGAGTTAACCCAAGCCAACAGGCCCTAATCCATGATATCGCAATCCAGACTGCATGGGCTCTGGAATCACGGGTATACTGAAGCGGCAACGAAGCCCAGATTTCCACTCCTATCTCCACAGTCTCCTCCCTTCTTTCTCTCCTCCTGTAGCCTTAATTCAAACCTCATTCACACCGCAGAATCATGGGGCTAGTGGTTCACTAGCAGAGGTATTTCAGCTGGAGACAGAGCTCCAAATGTAAAGTAATGGGGCTTTTTGACACAGAAGTGCTCCCTCTGGCTTCCCCCCCAGCCAACACCACCATAACAACCCCCCTGAGCACAAAGGGTAAGCACTCTCCAGTTACCCACATAAATAAGCCGTTCACATAGACATACACACAAATGGATGCGATTAGAACAACAAAATATCAAAATATGAGGGAATACATCTGAAATGTCTAGATGAGGCAAATTTATAGTGCCTAGTTTATATCCCCAGTAATTTTCAATGCCTTAGCTATCACACAGTTTAATCGTTTCTCTCAAGTCTTACATCTGAAAATATTATAAATCAATGACACCTGGTTGAGCAATTCCATGTTAATAAATAAATGTCGATTTATGTGTAGACTGTGGCCGGCAGCCCTGGAAGGGCAGTGCACAATTGGCTTCGCGTCACCCAAGGGATATATGGGCGGGATGCAGTCGGCGGGGATAGCATTGTTCATTGCTTTAAAGACCCCTGTTGGCCACCCAGGCACCCATGGCTTGCTCTCTGCACACATGTATGATTGGGTCTCCTCCACCCCTGCTCTGTGCGTGCGCGACTTGTGACTGCGGTGTGAAAATAAGCAGCTGGCTGGCTGGTGCTGCATGTTTCGGAGGAGAACCTCGAGTTCGTCTTCACTCTCCCGAGCCGGCAACAGGGCCGTAGATGAGCACGCTTGTCCATACACTGTAGTTTGTGAATTGGACATTCCAAATTCGGATAGAATTAGAGATGCCAAATAAATTAAAAAAATTATAATAAAATAAAAAATAAATAAATGTATATTAATATGAAAAACGCATCATAACGGATCCCATTATATAAAGAAACAAAGCCCAGTAACTAAGCCACTTGAAGCCACCAACATTTTCCATTATACTGTTCTTAGGTTTGAGTAAACACTTTATTTACACACATAACAGCAGGGATTTTTTATTGTTTTTTTAAGTTGTTCATTTATCCCACTTCCTGCAGAAGGCTTCTCAGGGAAGACTTTGGGAGATTTCAGAACGGTTTTATATCAATGAGCAGCTCTTACGGCATGACACACTCAGGGGCGGGGCCAGTAGGGGGCCAGGGGTAGACACGCCCCTGGACACACTACATTGCATTACATTACATTATAGCCATTTAGCAGACGCTCTTATCCAGAGCGACTTACACAACTTCTACATCTTATTAAATTTATCCATTCATACAGCTGGATATATACTGAAGCAATTCAGGTCAAGTACCTTGCTCAAGGGTACAACAGCAGTGTCCTACCTGGGAATCGAACCAACAACCTTTCGGTTACAAGTCCAGTTCCTTGACCATTATACTACACTGCCGCCGCACTACATGAGTTAAGTGTGCTATGATTTCAGCATGAACCTCTATAGGCTAATTAAATGAGTTAAAATCACATATATGTCATATATGCCGGACTTAATTGTCTACACTGTTGGAAAGTTTTCCTAAGATAAAGTGCAGCTCCACCAGGGCGTCAGTATCACTCAGGTTCAGAGTCTGGCCTCTTCATCCACTGATGTATAGTATAGTATTAGCCTACTTCCACCAGCCCCACCAGGGAAATTCACTAAGGCAATATGTGTCTAGTTTTGCTCATACACCTGGATGGATGGCTAGATATTAGTGGATTCCAAGACTGGTGCAGGGCCTTCAGGGCCTTAATTGTATCCATTAGGGACCTTGCACAACATCGTAGTTGCACCAGAATTAGCTAAGTAGCTCATTTTCATTTGTAGTCCCTGGGCAGGTACACATTACAAACATTATAGGCACGTGACAGGATACATGCTGTACATTATGACAACATGACAATATACTATATAAGACCAAAAAGACAAAATACTATACAATACAAAGCAATATGGGCAATATATACACATTTACAGTAGGCCATAC
This sequence comes from Ilyophis sp. 1 JC-2022, assembly GCA_022702515.1. Classification (NCBI taxonomy): domain Eukaryota; kingdom Metazoa; phylum Chordata; class Actinopteri; order Anguilliformes; family Synaphobranchidae; genus Ilyophis; species Ilyophis sp. 1 JC-2022. The sequence continues at coordinate 43,720,513 of CM040399.1, read as the reverse complement.
CAAGAACAGGGTTTGTGATTTGCTTTGTGAAAAAGTCCTTTTGGTTTTAAAGGGCAATTTTAACAAAAAGTCCTTTTTTTTTCTTTTATGGTAGGCATACATATTGCTGTCAGGCATGCATATTGAAAAGCATGTAATGTGGAGTGGGTGTTATAATGTGCTACGTGTCTATGCAGCTTAGCAAAGTGTTTGTGTCAACAAAATATGTCAATGTAATTTGCACATGAAAGCACAGGAGAAGCAATGAACTCAAGAATTGTGTACGAGAGTTTTAAGAAATGGCAGGAATAAACCCAAGGGACACAACTGGCAGTTGCAGAAAATATATATTCAAACGTTAACGCGTATTGTTCGGGTGAAGAGCATTGCAGGACACCCCTGGTATTTCTGAGATACTGCTCCTCTTCGTCTGTTCCTCTTTAATCCTTAAATCCAACAAAGACATTGCACCGAAATCCTAATCAAATATTGTGTTGTTCAACACGTTACTGCTCTGCATAATTGCACTGGATTTTAATGTGCAAGCACAATACTACCCAATGCTTGTTTATCTTAACTTTGAATACATGTAGCTATTACACTATTTTACACTTGTTTACTCTGATCTTCGATGCATGTGCACAACCAACCAATCTAAACAGCAGAAGAGAGTAATGTGGCACTATTGCTCTTTGATGTGTTTAATAAGGAAATAACTAAGGCGTGAGAGCTGAGGTATATCATACCGGTATACCGGCTAGGGTTATTGTTTGGCAAAGCCAAGCCCTGCCACCAACGAGGTGCACCAGTATTCATGATTTACCATGACCTCAACTGTCTTTTTGCTTTTAAAACAGGTATTTACGTAATAATACATTCAGAACCTTTTCAAAAGCTTTAAGATATTTCAGTATTGTCTGCACTTTTTATTCTTCTTTGAGCATTAACTTGTTATAACCATGCCATTCATGTCATAACAACGGCGATCTTAAATAGCAAATGATTAGTAAACTTAAATATATATATTTTTATATGTAATTTCTTGAGGATTGGGAATAATATCCTACCAAAAATCCTTACTTAAAACGACAAATTAAATTCAAATGTTTCTGGTGAAAAGTTACATTTAAGTGTATGAAATAAATAAATATAATGTATTAAATATTTTCAACTTCTATACCTGACATTCTATACCTATATTCTGTCCCAGACAAGAATGCACAATATCCTAATATCCTTACCCCTGTAAAGACCCTGTAAAGACCCCTGTAAGGACCCCTGTAAAGACTCCTATAAGGACCCCTGTAAGGACCCCTGTAAGGACCCCTGTAAAGACTCCTATAAGGACCCCTGTAAGGACCCCTGTAAAGACTCCTATAAGGACTCCTGTAAGGACCCCTGTAAGGACCCCTGTAAAGACTCCTATAAGGACCCCTGTAAGGACCCCTGTAAAGACCCCTATAAGGACCCCTGTAACGACCCCTGTAAAGACTCCTATAAGGACCCCTGTAAGGACCCCTGTAAAGACCCCTGTAAGGACCCCTGTAAGGACCCCTGTAAAGACCCCTGTAAAGACTCCTGTAAGGACCCCTGTAAAGACCCCTATAAGGACCCCTGTAAGGACCCCTGTAAAGACCCCTGTAAAGACCCCTATAAGGACCCCTGTAAGGACCCCTGTAAGGACCCCTGTAAAGACCCCTATAAGGACCCCTGTAAGGACCCCTATAAGGACCCCTGTAAGGACCCCTGTAAAGACCCCTATAAGGACCCCTGTAAGGACCCCTATAAGGACCCCTGTAAGGACCCCTGTCTCGCTCTCTGTGGTTTCACAGAAGGCAGCGAGGTACGTTTTCTATTTTAAACATTTTTTTAAAAACAATATTGTGATCAGCATTATCTCAAACATAACGGATCAACACCACCTCCCTTGGTTTTGCAAAATGCATTTTCACTTGCATTAAGAAACTTCTTAGCAAATGAGAAAAATAAAGTTGCTGCTCGCTTCAGCTATGACATAAAATGAGAAAATATTAAATTTTGTCAACTCCGTAACACGTCAACTGTATTATTTTATCCGACGGAGTTGTCTATGCTGACAGAATTAAATTCTCTTTAGTAATTGAATCATATTATTCCTATTATCTATTTATTTTCAATGAAGTTAATTACATACTATTAAAACATTAATAAATTGTTAGTCGAGCTGAAACATCTATATATAGTGCAGTTCGTTGTGTTGTCTTAGCTCTATCATTCATCATTAGGCCTTTGTATTCTTTTCGGAACATAGGCCATTGATGAATCGCCTCCACCCTCGTCTGTCTTGGGCCATCTTCTCCAGCTGTTGCCACGTCAGCCCCTCCTTCTTAAACTCTTGCTCTGTACTTCTTCTCCAGGTGTTCTTGGGACGACCTCTCCCCCGTTTGCCCTGTGGGTTCCATGTCAGTGCCTGTTTGGTTATTGCTGCTTTGTTTCTTCTCAGTGTGTGTCCAATCCAGATCCACTTTCTCCTTTTCATCTGTACTTCTATTGGTTCTTGGTTTGTGCGTTCCCACAGGTTGATGTTGTTGATTGTGTTTGGCCAGAAGATCCCAAGGATGCGTCTTAGGCAGTGGTTCATGAATGTCTGCAGCCTGTTTATGATGGTAGTGGTGTTCTTCCATGTTTCGGATCCGTACAGCAGTACTGATTTGACGTTGGAGTTGAAGATTTTAAGCTTGGTCTTGAGTGAGATGTTTTTTGTTTTCCAGATCTTGATTAGGATGTTGAATGCTGCTCTTGCTTTTCCAATTCTCGACTTTATGTCTTCCTCTGTCCCTCCATCCACAGCTATCACACTTCCCAGATAGGTAAATTTATTTACCTCTTCGAGAGAGTGGCCCTCGAGTGTTATGGGATTCATGATTTTGTTGTTAATCCGCATGATTTTGGTTTTTGGCCCATTTATTTTAAGTCCAAGCTCAGCTGCGGTTGTTTCCAGCCGTGTGGTCTTGTCCTGCGTCTGTTGGTGTGTATGTGAAAGCAGTGCGATGTCGTCTGCGAAGTCAAGATCGTCAAGGTGTTCTGTCAGACTCCACTGGATGCCATTCTTTTTATTGCTGGTTGATTGTTTCATGATCCAGTCAATACACAGGAGGAAGAGGAACGGAGAGAGGAGGCAGCCCTGTCTCACACCAGTGAGCACTTTGATCTTTTCATGTGCAGATCCCTGGTGGAGCACTTGACATTGCATTGCATACCCTGGTATGTGTTCCTGATGATGTTCACATATTTTGGAGGGATACCATAGTGAGCCATGAGCTTCCATAGCAACACTCGGTTTACGCTGTCAAATGCCTTTTCAAAGTCAATGAAATTGACATAGACAGGGGTGTTCCATTCTATGGACTGCTCTATGATGATCCTGAGGGTGGCAATTTGGTCACTGCACGATCTTCCATTCCGGAAACCAGCCTGGTTCTCTCTCAGTCTTTCATCTGTCCCCTTCCGCAGCCTCTCCAAGATAATGCGATTGAACACTTTGCCGGATGTTGATAGCAGCATGATCCCTCGGTAGTTGTTACAATCCCTGAGGTCTCCTTTCTTGGGTACAATTGCAATGAGGCCGTCCTTCCAGTCCGTTGGTATGATCTCTTCCTCCCATATCTGTTTGATCAACTGGTGAAGCATGGTAGTTGAGGTTTCAAGAGCAGCCTGTAAGGCCTCTGCAGGGATCCCGTCTGGCCCTTCCGCCTTGCCACGGCGCAATTCCTTTATTGCCTTCTTTACTTCAGATCTTGTTGGGGGATCGCAGCTTACCTCCAGCATCTGGGCAGCTGGTGGGATCTCTACCGTCTGGGCAGGGAGCTGTCTGTTGAGCAGTTCCCTGAAGTGTTCCGTCCATCTTTTCTGCTGTTCTTCCTTGGTGGTCAAGAGTTGCCCCTGCTTATTGTGGATTTGTGTGTTTATCCGCCTGAACTTGCCTGCTAGTTTCTTAGTGGTCAGGTAGAGGTCCTTTAGGTTGTTCTTTGAAGCTGCGTCCTCCGCTTGCTGTGCCAATAATCTTAAATAAAGAAGTTATATTTAGTACTTGGTTGCAATTAATTTGCATTTGACTGCCTGAAGTCTTGGTATGTGGTGATGCTCTGCCAGTCCTGTACTGCAGCCATCTTCAGTTTCTGTTTGTTCTGGGGGATTTTTGCCTTTAGTCTTCTCTTCAGCAAGTGAAAGGCATGTTCAGTTGGATTAATGTCGGGTTATTTACTTGGCCTGTCAAGAACACTTTTTGCTGCTGAAAACTCCTTGGCTACTTTAGCAGCGTGCTTGAGGTCATTGTCCTGCTACAAGATCAAGTGCCATCCAATGAGTTTTGAAGCATTTGGTTGGATCCGAGCAGATAAGATGGTCCTGTACACTTCAGAATTCATCAGCTGTCACATCATCAATAAAGACAAGTGAGCCAGTGCCAGTGCCAGCATATAAAACATTACATAACCTCCACCATGGAGGGAGGGGGGTGGGGATTTGGATTATGAGCATAATCTTTGTTTCTCCACACCGTTCTCTTTCCATAACTTTGGTACAGGTTAATACTCATCATATCTACCCAAAAGAGTTTGTTCTTCACAACTGAAAGTATTATTTGGGCTTAAATGCCAGTGTGCACCACTCAGTGTGCACCACCAAGATCCAACCTTCATTTGAGAAGAAATAGCCTTCCAGGGCATGTGGCCACAGTTTTGACTGGTGCAGAACGCACGTATCATGAGTCGTGCCTACACACGCATCCCAGAACACTCCATCTGCAACACCCACAACAAACAAAAAGAGTGCCAGCCCTTTCTATTGCAGTGGTTCACATAAATATGTGAATATTGTGATGTGGGAGCCATTTTATTGCCACCACATACTAGCCCCTTCTCACCTTTAAATACACAGCTATTTGCAAAAAATAATTCATGGATTTGGTGTGAGAATATGTCAAGGCTCAAAGTGTCGAATAATAGCTAATCACACTAAAAATGTCCACTGTTGACTGGCCAACTGCAAATAGTCAAAAAATATATATACTGTAACGTACGAAAGCTGTGACAGTGCAATAAACTCTGTCTAAATTCAAGAATACCCTGTTTTGTGTTCTGTGCCAAAACGTTTTGCTACGATGGCTTTTACAAATCAGGTCTTGCAATTTGAGGTTGTGTATTTACAATGTACAATAAAATTTGTAATTTACGTTCTGTAGAGGTGTCTTACTTCTTTTTTGAAACTGGGTAAAATACGCTAGTCAACAAACTTTTCACAACTACAGAACCTTATTTAGAAATACAAATGCTCCTGGCACTGATTTATCATGATACTCAATTATATTTATTGTGATACTCTGTATAATTGTTGAAGATAGCATTGAGTCGCTGAGCTGATTCACTGCTGGGTCTGATTCACTGCTTCTACACACTGTGCCCTGACACTGAGAGAGCTCTGTTGAAGAAGCACTGGCTGTTCCTTTTCTACATGTCTCTCTCTCTCTCTCTCTGACAAAGGCCTGCTCATTTACTGCTCTGAATCACATGTTGCTTCTTTTTTTTATTTTTTTTATTTATTTTTTTTTTTTTACTTGAGTGACCAGCACAGTTTGTCTTAAATTAAGGCACATATGGTACAGCACCAATCTGAAAAGCAGTTTTTGATATAGGAAAAGTCCACATATTTAACTTAATTTACTAAATTATATCAGGTGGAAAAAAAAAAAAAGTTTCTGAGGCCACAGCTTTCTGGTAGGAAAATATATATATTTTTAACAATAAATAATGAAATAATAAATAATAATAATAATAATAAATAATATATATATATATATTATATATATATATATATATATATATATATATTTATATATATAGACGTACACAATATTATTGGTACGCTCAAAACAAAAAGAGCAAAATAGCTGTATAAGAAAGCATCACTGGTTATGAACTATATTTTTGTCTCATTTGACCACAACACCCGGTTCCAATCTATGGCCTTTTGTTAAACTCAATGGAATCGTGTGCTCCAGCAAGGACCAAGCCATTCTGGCCTAAAAGCCTTTATATAGTAACTCAAGGAAAATGTCACCAACTGCTTCCATCAAGCAGCCAAGCTATTTCTTTCCACTTAGTGTCCTTCCATGGTTAGTAATGGTACAGTAGCTGTTTATAGATGGATTAAATAAACCTTCATGCTCTCGCCTTGCCACAGATGAATAAAGCCCTAATGTTCTGCTCTGTTCCAGGGTGTATTTTCATCTTGGCTCCTGCAGCGTTTGCATTGTGTCTTACTTAGAAAGGGCTCCTTCTGTTTTTTTGTTGTTTCTACAGGTAACAACTGAAAGGTTACAAACAGGTTTTTGAATATGTGAACACCATTGAATATGTGTTTCTCCTTGGCACTTTGCACTAAAATCCATTGTAAACATGAAAAAAAAATGTTAATTTGTGCAAACATTGTTAATATGTCTGAGAGAATCCCAATTAAGGCAATTTCCTCTCGCCATTTGTGAATTTCTTCCAGGTGTCCAAATGTCTTATTATCCCCTGTATATGTGTGGTGCACATGCTCAAGAATAATCCTGCCAGAGACACGCCCCCTTCTTCTGTCTTCCTCTGCACAGCATCTCCCACCATATGGTACAGCCCATCAGCGCCCATCATCGCCCATCAGCGCCCATCATTGCAGGGATCCCAAGCACTGGTGTGAGAGAACGGAGATCCTGTATTGGCCAAAATGAGAACTCACCTCATGGGCAGCAGAGGACCAGCTCATTGGCTGTGAACGGGGATTCTTACATCCTTTTCACACCCACTTTGTGAAGCTCTCCACCAACTGTCATGCCCTCGGGCCCCATTCCACACACACACACACACACACACACACACACACACACACACACAGGCATGCATATACCTCCTCCACTCTGCCACACTCAAATTCCATAGACGTTCATTGATATACAATAACATGTCATGCATGCACAGTTGCACACGCACCCATGCACACACACACACACACACACACAAGTGCACCCAGGTACAGTCACACATACACATATGCACAGCATGGTGCATAAGAGTGGACTTGGAAAACCAAATGTACCTAATGAGCTAGGGTGTTTTTCCTAGCCAGATTTCTACCTAGCAGGGATGATACTCCTCTGTGCTTTTTACCGAACTAAAGATTCCACAATACCATAGTGATCATAATAATCCAAAAAGCGGACTGAAAGTGTACGTCAATAATGGGGGCCATTGACTTGTTCCTTCTTTCAATGTAATAATAAGGCCTTATTTATAGGTCATTATCGAGTGCAACCAACAAAACATATTCCTTTTTAAATTGTCACCTCCCAGTTCTATCACCATATGTTTTAATTGTCATTTGTTATGCTCTTTGTGGTGCTTTCAGTCACTGTGAAAGGTACTTCATATCAGGCACAAAGAGGCCCACGTCACTAGTGCTTTGTGAACTTTTTCACAAATTTCATGAGAGGAGGCCTGATTACATGCCCAGTGCATTCTGGATAAAATGTGGTGAATTATGAACATTTCCTCACAAAACAAGCTCACACTTTGTGGGAAGTACCAGCCATTGTCAGAGCAAGATCTTGATAAAAACCAAAAAACAAAACCGAAATGTCAATTTGAGATGTAAGGATAAGTGGAGTACACCAGATGTTGGGAGCAGCTGTTGTGTAGAATCTTGCGGTAATATGGCTCTGATTAATTGCGTAGCCATTGCCTGAAACGTCACTCCGTCATAATTATGAAAACATTACAATAAATAACTGTCTGCAACTAGGTCATCCCGCAGCATGAATGCGCATTTACATCTAAATGCATGAGTCAATGTTATGACAGTGTTATGTGACGGAACATCCAGAGTCATAATACGCAGCACTATTCTGGAATTGGTGAGAATGAAAAGAAGGGTTTTCCGTGTCAAATAACTCCATGTGCACCTACACAGCATCCATGCTTCCAACGCGATTGATTAAAAATAAAATATCCTCGTAAGCATGGAAATTTCATCGATGCATGTTTTTAATCTACTCCAAAAAACAAATATACCATGACTTACCAAACTCCTGAACTTTCCCATAACTTCATTATAACTCTTGAGTAGGAGTTGTTGTGTATAAAAGTGAGCCTGGTGGAGAAGACTTTACCGTGCAGTGTCTCCTGCCTAAGAATGTTTCAGGATTGACAAACACAAATGACTGATTTCCCCAGGGTGCTTCCCACATCATCTCTCATTTAGCACGCTCCCTCTGGCTAGAATTGAGTATTCCTGGAAGGTTTCTCTCGTTATGGCACAGGAAAGTTCGACTCAAGATGAGCCTCAATCGTAAATGGTGTATCACAGCCCGGCGCAGCTGTTTTCCGGGCTGCGCCATCAGCAGAGCTCACGTTCTTGAGCCGCTCACTGTAACAGATTGTGTTTACCACACTGTTGCCTGAGATGGACAAACACTATGCATTTAATCAATGGAAAAGATCTATTTCTCTGGAAGGGAAATGCACTTCCCTGGCGAGGTGAACATAGAATCCTCTCCACTGTCAATCCACATATGGATCTACAAACAAGCAACATAGACAAGGCGGTTCCTGAAATACAGGTCTATATATCTTGCTCTGGAAATCCAACCGTAGACATCTGCCTTAAATCTCGTTCATTATGTCTCATTCTGTTCACTCTGTATCGATTTACAGCGATACACGTGAGAGGGGGCAAGGGAAGAAGGGTATTAAACTGTTTGCTACCTATACGAAATAATTGATTCCAAATTCTGGCGCACCACATCAAATTACCGTTCCCCTTTTTGTCATTTCATATCTAAATTTGGTGTGGACGAAACTCTATCTGTGTAAACGGACAAGTACATTCAATAGCACTGGAATGAAGCGTTTGCACAGAGCAGGAGCGCAGGCTAATTGATTCCACATTTGGCACACTTTTGGGGGCATCTCAAAGAAACGCAGAGATGTACTTGAAAATGCACGCCACCAATTACTGGCCTGCCGCACTCGTTTCTCCCCCTTTTTTCTGCTACATCCTGAGTTAGACATATCAGCGCTAATGGACATTAATAATGCAGACCGTCTTCTTGATTAGTGCATGTCTCTCTGCTCCATCCACATCACTCCATTGTCTCTTTTTGCTCCCTCAAAGGACTGCCTGGAGTACTGCTGCTCTGCCTGTTAAGGTTCAAATATAGTCCTTATCAAGTGTCTGTGACAATATAGTTTTTGTAAATATTTGTAATCTCTATGTGTACGGTATTTATTTATTTTTCTGTGCTATTCAGTTTAATCAAAGACAGTGGCTACGTATCTCGCAGGAAACAAAGTCAGCTCATGAGGATGTGCCAAATGCTGAAATCTGTCACAAGAAACTAAGCTTGGACCAAAGGCTTATTATTACCTTCCAAATCTTGCCACTTACTGAAATAAAGCAGTAGTGCCCCCCCCCCCCCCCCACACACCAAAAAAACTATTATATACAGTGCCGTGAAAAAGTTTTTGCCCCCTTCCTGATTTCCTCTATTGTTGCATATTTCTCGCACTGGATGTTTTCAGATCTTTAGACAAAATATATATATAAAAATATTGATTTTAGGGAACCTGAGTGAACAATGACAAATTTCTTTTTTACTTATTTAATTTATGAACAAAAAATCCCAACACCCATTTCCGTTGTGTGAAAAAATAATTGCCCCTTTACACTTAACTGCAGCCAATGTAGAATAAAGTAATCATTTTCTATATTTGGTCGCATATCCTTTGCATGCCATGACTTCCTGATGTCTGTGACCCAACAATATCAAAAGACTCTTGATATCTTATTTTCTGGTACTCCTACAAGTGATACCTTAACCTCTCTGCATTTGAATGGATCTCTATGGGAATTGGGGGGTGGGACTAGATTTAGCTATAAATTATGCTGGAACAGTATGAAATACATGGTTGGTAAAATGGCTGTAAGTCATCAAGGGTCTGAGGTATCAAACGAGCCTCAAACCATCACTCTGCTGCCAGATATGCAGTAGATATGGATGGATCACTTTAAGGGTTGTTTCTCCTGACAAATTTTCCTATTGAACTCAATGAAAAAATAAGTCAGGAGAAAAAACCCTTCAAGGTACCAGCAAATAAGATATCAATAGCCTTTTGATGTTGTTGGGTCACAGACATCATAAAGTCATGGCATGCAAAGGATATGCAACCAAATATAAAAAATATGGCTTCTCTACCAAGTATTAAATACATTTAATTTAGCGTGTTCAATACTTTTTTCCTGTGTCATTTCACTTTATTACATATAACTTTTTTTAAGAATAGGAACGTTACAATTTCTTTAGCTGTGTAGTTTTATTGAGTTAATAGCAATGTCTGGTCAAAATCTCATGTGAATAGCTACATTGGAAATATGTTTGATAATAAAATTGTTGACGTGTCCAATACTTATTTCCCCCATTGTATATATATATATATATATATATCCAGTTAGCATCCATTCTTCCCCTTCAAACATCACATAACCTCCTACAGTCATAGGCACTTTTAACACTCCCGTTGTGGGGAACTCACTCCAACAAAAAGTTAACAAGACTAATAAAAAAGGAACACAGTATTATGCAGATATAGTTGTGCTCATATAACATTAAGACTGACTCTCTCACACTGACTTTTCAGTATACCTACCCTACAGTATATGTACGAAAGAGCAGCATGGAGGTTTTTTTTTTTTTGTTGGTTACTTGATTTCTCTGGAGCCAAACAAGATAAATGTTTCTCCATCATGCAGAAATAGCTTTCCAGCACAGTCATAAGATAAGCCAGCCACCGGCAAAAGAATACCAATGGTGGATAATAATACTGTGAAAAAATTATTAGTCTTTTCACAAGTGGATCTCTTCTGAACACCATCTCACAGGCTAAGCACTGGCTTTCCATCCGTTCCATTAACTGACAACACTGATCAATTGCACTCTGTCATATCTGGGCCTTATCATGAGCCTTGGGTCTATTCCGATGAATGGCCATTCATTTAATTATATTTATGGACACATTACAGTTCATTACGACTCTACTTAGTGAGTGACTGTGATCACTCTCCACATAATTTTCTCATCTGTACATTAAAGTTATATTCAGCACAACCTCGCTTGCAATTTAGCCTCTGAGAGTAATTCAGAGTGTGCATTTACAACCTAGCCGAAACTGAATAGCGTCAGTGAAGTACAGAATACGGGGATCATATGACTTATATCACTAAAAATAATAACCAATCCCTTTGGAAGGATCATATAAACGACAAAGCTAAATTATTTGTGTTAAATCAATCTCAATATTGGTACTGTGTGTCTGCGTTACATCGATATTAATGTTAAAAATACTCGACCGGACGTGATTTTACACCGTCGAGTGCATATGTGTCGGGCGATGGCGGTGGTGGTGGGGGTTTAATTATGCTGAGAATGAGCACCCCCTCTGAGTTCAGAGTTTCTCTCTGTCTTATTTAAACCCACGAAAGCAGACAGGCTCTACGTGTTTCACGGCATCAACGAGCGATCACACACCCTGCGGGGATGACAGAGAGAGGGAGGTGTAAATTACAACCGTGGTGCGAATCGCCAACACTTGTCATCCGCTGCTACTGCCACTCAGTCAAAATGAGCATAATGGCGTCCCGTGTGATGCAGGCAGTTAAGACCCTTTGCACATCAACCTTTTCATTTAACCAGGGACGTCGTTAGGCCTATTTTGGGGGGGCTAAGCCCCCCCAAGAGGTTCAAAAGCCCCCCCTACAAAAATATTGTATTTTCGTTTTTTTTTTTTTTTTTGGTTAAGGAAATCGTAACATGCCTGCACTTAACATAATAAACCAGACTATGAGTTGAAATAAATACTAATACTAATACTTTAATTTGGATATTGTTTCCGAGAGCGCTGGTGGGAGGGGCTAGGGGTGAGGGGTCACGATAACGTTACATTTTCTGAAGGGTCGGGTTGGAAACTTGGCACTCGGCGTAAGAAATAAGAGAGAAATTGACAAAAGAGGATTTACAGCGTTAAACCCCAAAGAAGAATTAGACGTTAAACCCCAAAGAAGAAGAGGATTTACAGATGGATATACGAAGGTACCTGACGAGTGTGAGGGAGAAGCAGAGCACGGTGAGTGGCAGAGCAGCTGATGCTGACGGAGCCTGCGAAGTCAGTCAAGATCTACTAGGCATACAGGTCGAGTTTTTTTTACGTTCTTCCAACAAGTGGTCTTCTTGTGTCCATGAACTAACGACCAGCCAAAACTACTTTATTATTTCATTAATTATGGCTAACTTAATGGGGAAATCCGGTGTAAAATGTGTTTTGCTTATGCTTAGCATGGTAACGAGTTCGAAAGTTCTGGCCGATGTTTCCAAAAAGCTGTCAGTAGTGCTGCTGTCGGCTTAAATAGAAATCCATTTAACAAGTCTCCTAGTAGCCCGACGCTTCTTTGGTAGTACAATGAGGGCCCTTACATATAAATAGAGGCATTGATAACTTCGTAAGTGTAAAGATAGTTTATTAAAAAGGACTGTTTCTTGTGTTGCGCGCCGAGACTTGTCACTAGTGTTCCTCTGTGTCTCCTCTTTCGCCAAGGTGTTTGTGTGTGTGTGCGCGCGTGTTTGAGTCTCCCCCTTCCTCCTGTGTCATGAAATGTGTCCGGGAGGGAATAATGATGTTTTTTTTTTAAGAAAGGTCAAGGATTGATAAGGGGTGAAATTACAATAGGGGATTAATAAGGACGTTTTATACGTTTAGTAAGAGATGATGATAAATACATGTGAGTGAGATGTGTTGTAGTTTTGTGAAAGTGAATGCATAGTGAGAGATTTATTATTAATAGTAGTGGGTTTGTTATTTGTATAGTGGACACCACCTGCTGCCCAGTTCCTATTCCTGTAAAGAGTCCATGCTAAGCATTCCATTTTACACAGGAATTCCCCTCTAACTAGCTGGCTGCAGCCTTATAAATTAAATAGACATAATTTGGATGAATATTATGGATGTTGCCTTTAAATATAGGCTAGGATGGGACAGGATGGTTAGTGAGCTTACACTACGCTTTTCTAGTGTAGATGCAGATCTCCTAAAAGGCATCCAGGCATGCAGCCCTAAGTCTGAGAACTTCTTGAATGTATCCCACTTGGATGAACTTGCCAGGCACTACAGCATAGATCTGAAAACAGAGGAGGTCCTTGTAGCCAAAAATTATCTTGCTCGCAAAACAGAAGCTGGATGTGCGGCCCAAGATATGCTAGCTGTGCACAACCTCCTACACCCAGACATGTTTCCATCTCTGAGGGAAATAATCCAAGTTGCCCTAACAGTGCCTGTAAGCAGCTGCTCTTGTGAAAGGTCCTTTAGTGTACTGCGTCGGCTGCACTCCTGGCTGCGTCAAACAATGAATCAGAGTAGGCTTCACAACCTTGCAGTCATGTCAATTGAAAATGACATAGCAGTGAAGCTTAGCCGTGACAGAGTAATTGATCGTTTTGCCACCCTTAAAAACAGAAGGTATACTTTGACGCTTCCACCCACAAAGTAGACATTAAGCTGTGAGCCATTGAAATACATACATAGTTACATAGTGACATTGAGTGGAAACATAGGGATAAGAATGGATAGTTGATCCAGTTGAATGGATAGTTTTGTTTATTGCTGCCTTCGTGTCTTTTTTGTTGTTGTTTTTTTTGTTGCCACTTTTTTCACATACTGTCTTATTTGGCAGAATAAATATTTGAGAAACATTCAGACTACATTTGTTCTGTGTTGTCAAATTTCATTAGGGCTTGAACTAAGTACCAGTGACTAAACTAATTAAGGGATGTGCCACACCATTATCCTCTGTTCAATGTATAGACTGTCTTCAGACACAATAGAGAAATATCAGTGGCAGGCAGAAATAGGCCTAAACTTTATTTGGAAAGAGTGAGTTTATGTAACTAGCCTATATATATTTTCATTTGCATTGATGGATACATTTTCTAACCTATTTTCCTTGAACTCACCCCAATATGTAGACTTAAATCATACCAAATTTGTTTAGCTTATTTATATTTTTAAAAAGGAGGACATCCTGAAGACTCAGGAGAGGGAAGCAGGAGGTCTTAGGAGGCAGGTAAAGAAAAGAGGGTGAGACAGAAAACAGGCACTGATAGATGCTCTGCTATACTCTCTACTGTAATAAATGATGAATTAAAGAAGCACTTTAAAGATGTGATGAAAAAATTTCGGTGCGCGCTGACTGCGCGCGCGCATTGGATAAACTGCTAGGGGCTAAGCCCCCCCAGTCTCTAAATCCTAGTGACGTCCCTGCATTTAACTATTTTTAACCAGTCAAGCTAATTGAGAAGAGGTGAAAAGTTACACTCGCAGCCTGGCCAAGAGGGAAAAACATGGCAATGTAGTCAAAAGATTAAAAACACAAGGATTGAACACAAGGATTGAACACAAGATGAACACAAGGATTAAAAATACAGGGCTACAAGCAGCTTCGGGCAGAAGCATGACCAGGCAGGCAAACTACACATAGCAAGGACAGTAGCCAGATAAATTGACTATGATTTGGCTCTTAAAAGCAGAGAACCGCTAGTACAGGGGTGGTATGTGTCCAGAGGCTGTATATGTAAACACATTCATTTTATAGTGTTTATTTACAATTAGAAACATACTGTCCATTTTTCTATTGTGCCGGTACTTCGTTCCGTGGGCCTCATTCATGAAACGTGAGCAGAATGAATTTGTGCGCAAATCGTTCCTATTAGCAATTCTCTGTATTTTGGCATTCATCCAAGTTTGGAGGTAAAGCGCAGTTATTATTACATTGCCAACTTGCCCAATGTTATTGGTGCCATAGACTGCAAACACGCGCATCAAGGCTCCATCCACTGATGCGTTTGCGTATTAGAAATCACTCCATCGGCGCCTGTCACTGAAGAATTGGAACGTAAGACCTTGAATATGCACTTGAATGCGAACAAATCTGCCTTCCCGCACATTTTGACGAATCCGGCATAAGCTTTTTCGTACGTAAATGTACACACATACTGTATTTAGCAACGTTTCATGAATGAGTTCCTTTGAGTGCAGCGATCTCAGGCTGCATGTGCCATATTAAACAGCTCCAAATGTAGTGAATAAATGCACGTACAACCTCTGGACAACCTTTGTCCAAGCTGCTTTGGAGTCACTTGAAGCATATTATTTGTTTGTTCCTATAAACCATGAACCCACGAATGCCTATCTACCATTGCAAAGCCAGCGTATTGTTAGAAACTCCCGTAAGGATCTAAAATATCTTTCATTCCATACAAAACACTTGTGCTAGTGTTTGTTTGTTGTGCTTGAAGTAGCTGGGTGTCATTGGGATGCTACTGTAGCAGTGGCCCCCGAGACTACCAGGTGTTTTCCGACTACCAGGCGTTTCCTGTGAGAGATGCGCCCCTCCTTCTCTCAGCCCAAACTCTGGTGTAGGGTGCTGTGTGGCTGGTAGTGTGGAAACAGCCACTGGGTTAGGAGCGAGAGTATGGAAAGAGTGGACACACAAAGCTGCAATGCTGCGTGAGTGGCTACGTGCAGCAAGTGGATACAATGCCAGAGCGGCATACTATTTGCAACTCTGAAAACATGCGTGACAAAGAGCGAAAATAACAATAATGACTGGGAAAATGATTGACCCCCAAAACACACACACACACACACACACACACACACACACGCACACACACACACACACGCACACACACACACACACACACACACACACACACACAAAACCCTTCAGTAGCATCTGAATGTCTTCAGATAGACACTTCAAACAGCCACTTCACATTTCCAAAGACATCAAAGTACACAGAGCACATGTTCAGCTGTATTCAAGTGCACATAAATGTTTTTCCTACAGCTTTAGATGCGCACCAGAGCAAAATAACTGATGTATTTCACACACAAATATGGGGGCAGTTCAATTGTGGAAAAGGCCTTTTAGCCAACCGCAGACAAAACAGGTTTCTTCACAAGGCCCTATCTAAACATTGCTTAGCCCCTGCACGGAGCCGAGCCACGTTAGCAGCGATGGTGCAGCACATTCTTCAGGGAGCCAGTGAAGGCCCTCGCCTCACTCACTTTCGCACCGCCAACTGACACAGGGATCCCGCTATTCACCTAATTAGCAGTGCTTGTTAACGGGTGAGATGAACCTGCACAAAAGGCTCATGTGATGACATACATCCTAATAAGTGCTCAACTGCTCAGCATTCTCCATAATCAGGGAGGCAGAACAAATTCAGAGCTCAATGACAGAGCTGAAGCAGAGTGTTCCCAGACCAAGGCACACACACACGCACACACACACACACACACAGACAAACACACACACAGAAGCATACATACACAAACATACACACCACACACACACACACACACACACACACAGCTCACTAATTATTCTATATTCAGACATAGAATGTATCAGATTTACCCTATGGTCAGATGACTGGGCAAAACCATGAGTATGCTGCTTGAATATTCACATTATTCTGAGCCGAGTTTGCAAAGCAGGGCAGTCTGTGTAGTGCTTTCACCACTAAGCTGGTCCACCAGAGGACAAACAGGCCATACAATGAGCAAAACACAATTTTAAATACCTTTTCTGTGTGTCTGAGGCCTCATACATATCAAACACTACACATTTTTTGCTGTGATTTTTAATAAAAAATTTGTTTCTGATTTCCCCCTCATTTTCCCCCCAATTTAGTAGCCAATTGAACCCCTATTCTAATTCAATACCCCCCATGTAGCAACCGCTAGAGAACCACCGCTACACAACCCTGTCAGCCGGTAGTAGGAAGGAGGGCGCCACGTCCTCTACAGGGCGTGACTCCTCGAGCTCCTGACCCTGATTCCAAATCACCCAGCGCCTTTTTGTGCGCATCGATTCTCTCCAAGCCCCTCCCCTCACCCGGAAGCAACTGCCAATTGCTGCTCCCATAGGGCACCGGCCATGCTCGGATCTGGCAGGACCGGGGCGCAAACCCCGATCCTCGTAGTACAACTGCACTGACTGAAAGTCAGTTGCAGACAATTCATTGCAGTTTTAGCTTGATCAGAGCACTGAAAAACCAGTAATTCAGAAAGGACGTTTATTAAATGTGAGAGGGTATCTGTCATTAGTTTTCTGAAACTTGTGTAATGCATAGAAGGCATTTGTTGTAATTTGCAATGGAAATTTGCTTCCATATTTCCTTTAACATTTCTTTTTATAAAACATGAGTTAAGTTAGAGTTGCATATTGCATGCATAGAGTAGAATTAACTTTTAATATAAAAATGTTCTTGGTTTTTAGATAGTTGTTGTATACTGTATATCAATCACTAATAAATGCAAATTGCAATATCAGAATCTCTGATTGCCTACACTTAATGTGGACTGTCACACAGCTGAGCGGTAAAATACATATTTAATGAAGCACTGGCTAGCTAATCAATTGCACAAAATTGTCCCCGTCACCTTTTCTACGAGGTGTGATAGCCCACCCACAAGAAATAAATATGAATGTCTTTGAAGATGTAGCTCTACAATCGACAAGACAGACATGCAAGAAAGAACGGGATAAGAAGCTTCAAAGGTTAGTGTAAAATTATCAATGATCATCATCTTAAAATACCGTTTTATTTTGCACCTTATATGAATAGGTAAAAAAAAGAGAATAGCATATTGTTTTCTAGATCCCCAGTGAAAATTCCTAACCAACAAATAGAAAGAGAGAGAGAGAGAGAGAGAGAGAGAGAGAGAGAGAGTGTGAGAGAGCGCAAGACACAGAGAGAGAAGAGAACATGATGTTCTCTCCTTTCTCTTCATTGATACCTGATTACATAAAATTGTCTAAGAATACATTTATTTTGTTTGAAATGGGAATGCATGCACACATAAATAACATAAATAATGGAATCTACATTGAAGAGAAAAATCTTCTAGAATTTGCGGAGAGAATAACAGTCTGAACAATCCTGCTCTGACTCCCAGAATAGCAAAGATAAATGAACAAACATTCACGTGTTTCTGATGGAGGTTATTCTGCTCTTTGAAAGGGAAGACAATTAGCACAAAAGCCCAATTCTGAGCTTCATATTTTCAAAAGTTGGAAAATAAATAGGAATGCTTATATTCTATACTATATTATACTAGTATACTATATGCAGGCTATATTTTAGTTTGTACAGAATGAGTTTCTACAAATACATGTCAATTTCTTGTCAAAGAAACGTCAGAATTAAGTATAAAAAAGATTACAAAAGACTGCAAAAATTATCTACAGAGTAGTGCACCTTTCCGGTGTTAGAGATGCATTCCAATGAGCAGTCAACGTGAATGTTTACATTAAGATATATCAAAACAAAACATAATCAAAATTATATTTAATATCTTTCCATATGTTTTGCTGTGGAAGAGCAACATAAAAAAAAGCAGATGAACGCCAAATATGTCCTTGAAATTTTCCCTAATTACTTGATCTAATCACGCGTGTTTGAGTTCAATTTGATTAAATTGTGAATGTGTGTGTGTCTGTGTGACTGGAATGGTCTTATTCAGCGAATCATGAATTTAGCTTCTGTGTTGTGTGGTTTTCTTTGCAGATCAGATGATAGTTAAAATGTGTTGGGTAAACCACCTCGCAAACATATGCTGCAGTTTAATTGCTTTCTCCTCAGACCCAGCAGAAAATAAGTTTAATTATTTTAATTTCTCTCACATCAAACAAGTGTCTTGAATTATATAAAAAAACATGTCGCAGTGAAAATATTTTCAAAAAATGTTATTTATTTTTATTGAATGTCCCTCGTCGTGGAGGTTTCAGCATAGTAGAATATATGGTTCTTGAGATTAAGACCAGAGACTCATATAAATGAATTGCCGGGTCTTAGGAGGATATGTAAAATGTCACATTTATTCTCCAGTAGATATTGGATGTGACACTGGCTCTTGTCATTTTCAATTGTGGGTTTTTTTCCTTTTTTTTCTGCAAGATAAACATGGCCTTGGAACAAGTTTCAATGGAAAGCTGTCCTCCCAGCGAAGCAAATAGGAAAGGTCTGACTGCAACAACTTTCAGCTGAATAAACAGCTAAAGATTTGCCAACAGGTCTCATAAGTCCTTGTCCTTTTTTCATCCGTCGGTCTCCATACAGGTTTTTCCACATTCATTGCCAGTATTCATTCAGCATATAATGCAAGGACGTATTCGGCATCTCCCTCACTGGCCAGAACAGAATAAGCTATTTAAGTATTTTGATAGATCATGCAGGCCATTCAGCCCATCCATGTGATCTACCTAAAGTTTAGAGAGCATCCAGGCCTGCAGCAGGACCTGAACTCCCCAGTGGTCTCTGCCTCAACTACTAGAACTAGCAAGCCTTTCCACACATTGACATCTCTCTGTGTAAAACATGCTAAACGATACCAGTGCCGATCTTGCCAGTAAGTACAGTCAAGCCGGAAAGTCTGAACACCCTTTCACCTTCTCCACATTGTATTACATTACAGACATATTCTACAATAGATCGAGTTCATGTTTTGTCTCAAAATTCTACCCAAAATAGCTCATAATGACAAAGTGAAAACATGTTTTTAGAAGTTTTTGCAAATGTATAAAAAATTGAAAACTGAAATCTTTCATTTACATAAGTATTCATACCCTTTGCTTTAACATATTTTTAAAGTATCATATTTAATATTTGGTCGCATATCCTTTGCATGCTGTTACTTCCTGAAGTCTGTGACCCATCAACATCAGAAAACTCTCGATATCTTATTTCCAGGTACTGTTACAAGCGATACTATAACCTCTCTGCATTTGAATGGATCTCTATGGGAATTTGGGGGTGAGACTAGATTCAGCTGTAAATTACGCTGGTACAGTATGAAAAACATGACTGGCGAAATGGCTGTATGTCATCAAGGGTCTGAGCTATCGAACGAGCCCCAAACCATCACTCTGTTGCCAGATATGGAGTAGATGTGGATGGATCACTGCAAGGGTTATTTCTCCTGACTCATTTTCCTATAGAATTCTATGGGGGAAAAAGTCATGCTGAAATACAATAAAACAACACAATTATGTGACATCATACAGCTTGTCAAATAGGCTTAATTTGTCCGGATTTACCATTTAATCTTACCTGCAGAATTTCAATAATACTTGTGACTGAGATTTGATTTGAGTACAGTAAAACAGCAAGAAGTTAACATGGTCCAACCATTCATAATTTATCAAATGGAATACACAGTTAACCTTTGACCATAAGACTAACAGCTCATTACAGTAACTGGGCAACAAGTAAGTAACTGTTCCCTCACAAGTGGCTCAGCCGAGTTGATCGATCACATACTGTATTATAGTCTGTACAGTCACACATATTATAGTCTGTTCAGTCACACTTAATTTAGCCAATTAGTGTTTTAGTTAAACAAGTGTTTAAAAAAGGTGCTGCTATTTATTGCAGTGGTGCCTCGCCATGATTTTATTTTTGTTTGACCATGCATAGGCGTAGTTTTTAGTGGGGATGCTAGGGACATGTCCCAACCAATGTCATAGAAACAAGAATTGTCCCTACCGAAAATTGCAGAGTGAAAACTGTAGTTATAGGCTTAGTATAATTCAAAAACTCATTGCGATCTTCTGAAAGTGCAGATCTGTTTGACAGCTGCATCAGTAACCTATTAGAAAGCGATCCTATTATCTGCCATAGCCAATCAACAGCCTGGACTGACTCGTCTTTCCCTCCCTCACCTCTTTTCCAGTGAGTGCCACGAGCTGTCAGTCAGCCGTGCGAGCTTTTCAGCAGCAGAGCACTTAGAGGTTAATCAGTGACACAGTCACTAGGCTAGGGCTACTAGTTTTCTCTCTACCTCAGCTAACGTTCGCTTTAGTAATCTGTTTTGGGATGAAGATTAAACTACTGTTACGCTACGATTTCCTTGACCTTACGAGACAGATCTGATTGCGCAACTGTGACATCTTGAAATATATTGAGTAATTGTGCAGGTTGTATCATATTGAATGTTGAAATGCGTATCAATATTATGATATACAGTATAGAATCAATCTTGATCTTATTTACATTATTAGCTACATTAAGTACTTGAATCAATCTCTTATTTATTATATTATTACATGAACTACTACTGTCACAAATTTTCGTCATTAATACACTTGTCAGTTGACGAAGACAGCAACCTCTTTCCCACCTTTAAGGTAATATTCTGAAAGTAGCCGCTTATTACAGTTTATTAATGATGTATATATGTTTGTGATGCACACCGTACATATGGATGCATGCTTACGATGTTTAAGTGTTACTTTATTGGTCGTAATGCGATCGAGCGCGCAAACTTTAGTTAGCTAATATTAGCTAGCGAGCTAACAACTCTAATGACGTTAGCTAGCACAACTGCTAACGTTAGTCATAACACGATCAAATTTGTTTTCAATTTGTATGCAGCAAGTGCACATGTAGGCCAAATGCACAATCAATTGAGGCTAATTAAAGAAACAGTCATCGGGATCATCTGATGCTCTCTTTGTAGCTCAAAAACAATATTTGCTCTCAAATTAGTGCCACACAGCGCATTCGCTCTTTACCATAACTGGAAACAAACCTACACCGCTGTGACCATTCAACAGGGAGAAAAGCATGACTATATGCTGTTAGTGCATCGTTTCATGAGCTCCCTACATAACATGCAGCACATCACAGCTATATGCTGTTGATGATGTGAGACACACCATCACTTCTTCCTCCGAGAAAAATTGCAATTCAGTAAAACGTTCTGCATATCTCCAATTATGTATTCATTCAAATTGCGGCAGAAACAGAAGCACCCAAATCTCTGTAATTAGCATAAATATATGTTATCCACAGAAGGCAAGAGGTATATTGTATTCTCTCTGTCTGAATGATCAAACTTACAGGTATGAATACATGGTGTTACAAAGCTATACTTTCATAACGTATGATATTGATGAGCGTCACATTTGTCTTGGAAGAAATATGAAACGTTGCTTAAACTCCACACACATTTAACCAGTGTAATTCATTTTATGGAAAAAAGGCTTCACAACACACAGCTCTCACTGGAAAAAAATAAACTACAGACAAGAGAATCAACCATAAAAGAATGATGCAAAAATCATTGCCGTGCAGACTGAACGACTGCGCTGATCCACAGTAGTAACCGAAGGGACTGAGTGAAACCAAGAAAACAAACAAGCAAAATTGAGCCCCTGTAACAAGCTTTGGCTTGTCATTCACCTGCATCGCCTCCAGTCAGGTCAATAACGTCTGGAAGGGAACAGAGGTTAACCACGGTGCTGCTTGGTGCCGCTACACCACGCGGTCTATCGTGGAAGTAGAGAGGGCTTTTAATACTGGAATTTCAGCTCCAGGTCATCTGCGGTTTCAGCCTGGCCTCCCCCCCCCCGCAGCGTGACCAATCCACTATTGACCGTAAAACAACCACTTCACAGCGGAGTGACAGCTCAGGTAACCTTGGAGCCACCACGAATACACACAAAGTGGAAAGCAGGTGCCCAAACACACCCTGCATGCTAATATTTAATGGCCATATTCCTGTTAGTATCATACCTGCTCACTATTCCTCAGCTTCTTTTAAAGTAAGATTCATTACATTTAAGCATTTTGCAGATGCATTTATCCAGTACAACTCACACATTCACAGTCACCTTCCTTTACATACAATCCATTATATAGCTTGATATTTACTGCAGTAAGTTAATCACTTTACGCTCAAGGTTTCGATGCAGTGACCTACGTAACTAGGCATCAAACCTACAACCTCAGAGCAACAAAGCCAGTTCCCTACCCATTATGCTACTGCTGTCCGAGTAGAACAGGACATCCATACGACACCATTTCAGAGATGGCAGCACATGCACGAAACAAGCAGGCAAATGTTAGCGTTGCGAGGGAATAGCGTGAATGCGTTGCGAGGGAATAGCATGAATGCGTTGCGAGGGAATAGCGTGAATTCATTGCGAGGGAATAGCGTGAATGCGTTGCGAGGGAATAGCATGAATGCGTTGCGAGGGAATAGCGTGAATGCATTGCGAGGGAATAGCGTGAATGCGTTGCGAGGGAATAGCGTGAATGCGTTGCGAGGGAATAGCGTGAATGCATTGCGAGGGAATAGCGTGAATGCATTGCGAGGGAATAGCGTGAATGCGTTGCGAGGGAATAGCGTGAATGCGTTGCGAGGGAATAGCGTGAATGCGTTGCGAGGGAATAGCATGAATGCATTGCGATTGCTTGCATGCGCTCTCATGCGCCTGTGCACCACCGACTGCAGCATTTATTTTGTTAAACTTGCGCAGCATGGTTTCATGTCTATTTCGGGTTTCATGTCTATTTCTCCTGAAGCTCCACTTACTGAGTGCAACGAGACACAGTGCATCACAGTACAGGAATGAGACGCAGTGCATCACAGTACAGGAATGAGACACAGTGCATCACAGTACAGGAATGAGACGCAGTGCATCACAGTACAGGAATGAGACACAGTGCATCACAGTACAGGAATGAGACACAGTGCATCACAGTACAGGAATGAGACACAGTGCATCACAGTACAGGAATGTGCTTGGCACGCTTTGGTATTCCGATTGGCAGAATGCGTTGGGTCTGAAATAATATCTCCACACTCGTGACTGGTCTTGTCAATACGATCATTTACTGCGTTGCGCTTTTGTTTTTTAAATACAGAGATTAATATTGTTTGTGGGGAAGACGTGTATTGGTGACTACAAAAGATCATAATGACGAGTTCACCTAAAAAAAATTATTTGATATGTTATTTCATACCCCAATGCTCTCTGTCCGTCGCTGAGAACTCACTAGTTTTTTCGCTGCAGCTCATCGTGATATCAGCCTGATGGAACAGACCTCAACATTTTTGGTGCTTTGGACCCCTTGAGGTCCTTTCTATTAGGATGATATGCAGCACTAGTGAGTTCTCAGCGAATCTACCTGGATGGATAGACAGCACTCCAGGTATGTAGAAACATATCAAAATGACATTTTTGGGTGAACTGCCGCTTTAACCCAGCACCATCCAGGTATATTACCCACAGTGAAAATGAGCTTGTATAGGTCATTTTTAAGTATTCTGTTAGTGCCAGAATGTCAGGACAAAAGGGAGTTTTTACTGAAATTGCTACCTGTAGAAATGTCATTCTTTTTAATGCCTTGCCAGATAAATGTCTACTTTAGTTTCTCAAAACAAGTTCCCTCAGTACCTCTTAAACCTTTTTAAAACAAGTGAGATTGCAAAGGCTTCTAGCAGTAAACCTCCAGTCATTCCTACAACTCTGTACTGTACTGTAATTTTTGCAATGACAAAATTTGGATTTTGTCATTGCACATATTAGCCTATCACAAGTCATTAATGAATGAACCCACACACACACCTGCGATGAAAGTCGAGATAAGCGTTACATGTCACAAAGGCCATGAGTTTCATTTGCCTCATTATTTTTATTTTAACTTGGCAATTAGGCATTGTGAATTAATGACAAATCGAAAGAAAACAATAAAAGCCAAAAAATGATTTGAAAAAAAACATAATCATGTTTTTTGCTTTTTTGCACAGAGAAAAGCGCAAGCAAAAAATAAATTTAAAGGTAAACATGTACAGAGATAACACAAACATTATCAAATCATATATTTAAAACACTATTATATCACAGAGATATAATTAAAAGAAAACAGAGGACCAAAAATAAAACAGGAAACCCAAGTATTTGGACATAAAGATGCAAATACTGTATATTATCAATTTGTTCCCCATTTTACTTCCTGATTTTGAATATCCAATCGCTGCTGTAGGCATGTGACATTGCTGTGACAACATCCTCTACCGATTCAACAGCCAGTCTTTGTTACACCTGACAGTCTCTTCCTGAGGCCCAAGATATCTTCCAGAGATTGATGGATGACATGCAGACTGGGAGTATGCTAGGGCATATTTAAATGATGTTAATATTCACACCCTGACCTAGGAGAACCACCCCAACAAGCTACACTGCAGCTTTGACAACCACCAACACTCACACAAATGCCCTGCACTGATTCGGTCCTTAAGGAAATTGAATATATTTTAACACGTTGTAAATGTGTGGACTTTTGGAAAATATAATACATTTTACAGGGGTACAACAATATCGTACAGCAGCTATCATTTGTGTACTTGCCAAACAATTGTAAAGTGTTGTTCTATATTTTTTAACATGCTCCAATCAGGTAAGTATGTAAATCATAAAACATTTTACCATCTATCCTGCTTTTGACTTTTTGTTGCAGCTGAGATTTTTCAATCAACTAACAAAGATTTTTTTAAATGCTTGATACTTGGGGGTCGATTTACTAAAGGTTTGCAAGTACAAAATCATGTGTAAAACTGTTAGCACCCACAAAAAATTATCTGAGGTGCTGCATGTGTTAAAATGGAAAGATATGTGGATTTTACATTTTTGTGGGTTTGCCTGAATGAATATGCAAAATTTGGTGTCCCTACTTTATTTCACAAAATAGTGGAAGGAGGTCATGCAAATAGATTACATTGGCACGTGTAATGCGATTTACTAAGCCCAAAAGCAATTTTGGGGAATGTGCATTTTAGTAAAAATTGAAAGCAGGTATTAAAAAACATGCAATCAATAAGATGATGGCTATCATTGTACCAAGAACGATACATCATAACAATCAAAGCCCACAGAGCAGGTATTTATTTAACAGTAAGAATAAATAAATGTTTTATCATGGAGCAAATTGTGTTACAGAATACAATACTAACTTGTATTAGAATACCCTAAAATAACAGGATTTATGTTTTTTTCCCCCATTCATTCACTGGCAACATTGCTGCCAGTCTTTTCACCGTTTTCTTACGAGATATTTTTTCACAGTGGAACCATTCCAAGCACGCAAAGTCTCTCATTTAAATATGACTGTTTGCGGCTGGAGTGATTACATAATGAATGACTATTAGTTGATCACCCATAAGGTGTGAAATGATAACGAATACTTTGGCAGCGCATGCAAAAAAATAACACCCATTTTCTGGGACCTTAGAAAAATGATCCCTTGGTGTTTCAAACTCCTTTAATTGGTGGCAGCTTAGATACCAGCACTTCAGGCATTTAACAACTTATTTTTAACAGTGTGGGCCAATGAGGCATCACTGGCTGTGAACTCCTTAAACAGGATAAAGTGACAGCAGTCAGATACTGGCACAATCCTGACAGTTATTATAAACTATTTAAACTACGCCAAAGCTCCATTATCTGAGCTGACCCGGAAGCAATCGCCTGAAAAGCTGATCGGGGAAAGGACAAAAAAGCTGTCTTTCAGTTCTAAAAGCATCCCTCTGCTCCAGCCTAAGGTTGAGAGCGCTAGTCTTCCCTCGTCCGTTTCTTCTACAGACAGACACCTCTGCCACTGGCCCGACTGAATTCCACCCGGCAGCGTGGGAGCTGTCCAAAATCCTGAAAGAGAATCCCATCAATGCACAGCTGTTTCTCGTTTTGTGATTACAGGCGGCAGCACGGAGAGGCAAACCCAAGCGCTGAAAAGCACCTTTCCATTGCTACAGAGCAACACACACACGGCTTAATGGTTAATTGTTCTGCAGTGTGCGGTTTTTGTAAGTCTCATTAAAAACACATCATGCTTGATGCAGCGTCAATTCGGCGTTGTAAAGTACTCCCAGACTTACATTTTAGCTGAGTGACGAGTGACGTGACAAACCTTGAATGGATGCACAACTTAATAATTGCGGAATGATCTGGCAGCAAAATAGGTTTTTTTTTTTTTTTTGTCGAAATGTGGGATATCAAGACACAGAGGTAAGAGGCGATGAGAGAACAGACAGAACAAGAAAATGTTTTTTTTTATAAAGACAGTGAGAGGGCAAGGGCTAGGGGAAGCAAGCAGAAAGGCAAGGGAGATGTAAGGGAGTCGGGAACGGAGGACCAGACGCGACTGAGGGGATCAAAAAGTTACCCATTAGAAGTGGAATAACCAGTAAAAATACGGGGAAAGGGAATTTGCGAACGGAACGGTGAAAATAGACAAATGGGAAAAAACTCCCGCCGTAAGCAAAACAAAAACAACCCACAAAATAGGGTGAGCAGATTCAAAGACACGAGCAGAAAATGAAAAGGAAAAAGAAATGCCTCTAGCTCAAACTATCAATGAGCTAACTAAAGAGGCGAAATGACAAAAGGTAAACAAAAATATTCCTCAAAGAGGACAGGAAGGCAAAGAAGGAAAGGCTCAGAAAATAGTAACTGAAAAGGTGAAAAGAATGCTAAAAATAACACCTATACTCTAACTAAAAGGAGTTCCTGCGTTACTTTCACAAAACACAGTCTCCCTGCCTATACCGATACCAGGCTTTGTGTTGTGGCAATAAAAACACATAAGCGCCGAGACCGGAAGACGCAGTGCTTATATAGCTGGCGGAACACCTGAACAGGCGAGCACAATAAGTGCCGAGCGGCGGAAAACACGGCAAGGACGCCATCGCGAAGCTGTGAGAGAAACCTCCCGCGAAGAGGAACGGCAGCCTGCGAAACCGTGACAGGAGACGTAGAGGATTAAGAGCACAGTGGCTAACATAAAACAGCCTGTGAGTTTGGCAGCGCCGCACATGGGAGCCAGCGATTGGACAGTTTCCTGTGCGCCAACGTGCTTCTCTCAAAACACAACCACGGCCCTTTTGATGATTAATCCACCAGAGAATTACTGTCAGCCAGGCTTCTCCTGACCCACTGCATGCTGCCACCAAACAGAAACACAGCACACCAACACGTGAGAGAGAAACGCAGCAACACGTTTGTATCGTGTGAAAGAATGCTGGATTTGAGGCTTTGCCACAAACACCCGGTTACCATAGCTGAGCATCTTTTCCCCAGGGGTCAAAAGAAGGAGAGCACACCATTCAGCATGTCCAAAGAAATACACTATTACTAGTTCCAAAGCATGTCCATAAGCAAAAATATGATTCTTGTAAGGGTGCTTTATTCCCATAAGTCAAAAGATAAATATATATATTTTTAAAAAAGGATAATAATAATAATTATTATTATTATTATTGATACACAAATAAGATTACCATTTAGAGCATTACTTAATATAGATCTTAAAGATATTACTTAATTACTTCCTTCACATGTCTGCAAATTCCAACAAATATATAACTTGCTTCTTAAGTATATAAATATATGCTTCTTAAGTGACAGCAGCATGACTGAGGTGTATTTTTAATGTGTTTTAAGTTTACCTCCAAAATAAGATTGTGAGTGAAGGATACACTTTGAACAGATTTTCTTTTCGTAATTATTCTTTTTCAATTGACAACAGCAACAAACGGCTGACAATTTGTCTCTCAAGCGAATTAAGCCACAATGGCATTGGTACGCTTCGTGTTGGTACTTGCTCTTGATCTAACAAAACTATTTG
Source organism: Ilyophis sp. 1 JC-2022 (assembly GCA_022702515.1). Classification (NCBI taxonomy): domain Eukaryota; kingdom Metazoa; phylum Chordata; class Actinopteri; order Anguilliformes; family Synaphobranchidae; genus Ilyophis; species Ilyophis sp. 1 JC-2022. The sequence goes on along the minus strand of CM040399.1, from coordinate 43,691,937 downwards.
TAGTCTATCAGTCAAAGTCGAGTCTCGATCAAATCAAATGTATTTATATTTTGCGTTTGCAAAACACAAAATGCGTCACAATGCCCTTCACAGATTGAACTGTTGGTGCTGAGCAATGTGTTTGTTACAGAAGCCCATAATCCCTTTAACTGGTTCCAGATCTGCTGGATATATTGTCATTTTATATTTATTAGAAACAATATCTATCTAGCTCATCTATGTCACCTTATATGATGCCGGTGCAAAGTACAAACCATGACAGACAGACTGTCTGATATGATGCCGCTGTGACAATCTACAGTCGAGCGCATGCTTGGCCCTAGCCTCTTATCAGCGAATAAACCTGATCGCTTGTCCTGATATCTTTTTTTAATATGCTGGCTGCTTGCTTACTCTAATCCAATTTGTGAGAAATCTATTTTATCTACTCCGTAAATCCCATATACCTTGAGTGTGTAATATCTGCGTATCCGCAATTGGGTGTGCGGGTGTTCATGTGTGAGCACATGCGTGTATGAGAGCATGAATTCTGCAATACACACGAGAACAGAAAACCAAGTACAGGATCAACTAATTTCCTCGCAAGGGATGTTCCCCATGTACTACATCGTTTTCTGCTGCTCACATCATTCCACCAGAATACAGAATTAATTGATTACCCCTCCTCCCCACAAAAGCACATACATACACACTCCCCGAGGCCTCACGCTATACGCAAGCATGCACAATGTCCCTGTAATGGAGGGCCTCCAGACAGACATAGGGTTTGAGATCACACTCTTCCTAGTCCTTCCACACGGAGATTGTGTCTACCTATTCTGCCAGGCAAAGAACAATACTAGCTTCCATCGTCCACCAGCAGGTTTTGAAGCTTTTAAAGGTACGTGCTGATGACACAAAATGCATATGCTTCCCAGAAAGCTGCTATCGCAACAAATGATAGCCACAGGTTTCTGTGACTTATTTTCATTCAGGCAGCCAATTTAGATTATGGAAACAAAGTGCGTACCAACCGGTAGCTTGAAAAGTGCTAAAACACACAGAAACCAGCTGACATTGCAGCCCTCCAGGATTTTAGGTTGACAACTGTGCCCTAAAGGCAAGGGGGGGCTACTTCTCCAATGGCAGTTCTAAGAATCATGGCTTGTTTCTAAACTGTGCTAAACTCCCACTGGATTTGTAAGGAACTTGCATTATTGTCAAGCCACAGCTATAAACACAAACTGTATTACTTCACAAACAAAACCATGACACCGTTCCTGACAGACTCACGTGAAAACGAGGCTCGCACGACGCTTTGCACTTGGCCCTTTGATGTGGAAAATACTACACTTCAATTATGAGGACACTATACCATCATACAGATACACTGAGCACAGTCTGACCAACAGATGCATGCTCCCAGAGGGGGAATCAGTTATGTTCACAGCGTCGTCAACAATGTATCAAAGTAGGTGTATATTTTCTTTCCCTATATTGTATATAATGTTCATGTAACATAATACATATATCCATAAACATTACTAAGATGACTAAGAAATTGTCTATAACAGTGGTTCTCAACCCTGGTCCTGGAGAACCCCTGTGTATTCTGGTTTTTATTCCAAGCACAATTGCAATACCAGAATTTTAACAAGCTGTTAATTTTTCTTAATGAGGTGTTTTTAATGTTTAGAGGGATTATTTACCTTCTTTAGCCATGTTAGCAATAGCTATGCATGCCATGAAGAATACAATTCCAATATTCACGTTGTGCTGTACTGTAAACAATTTTTTGAAACTTTTAACTGATCAAAATGTTTTAACTGACTCATAATTGGTTCAATTGTGGACACATGGCCACTTAAAGTAACCATTTGATAAATAATGAATTAAAAAACAAAGCAAATGATAACAAGCCAAACCTGCATTGTGTTAACAAGTTTAAGAAATAAATTATGAAGGAACTTGTGTTAAATTACTTAATTAGGAGCCTATTCACCTCAGTTGTTACCTCTTCTTTGTAATTGTTTGCAATATATACAATAAGCATAATGAACATGGGAGTTGTATTCTTCATGGCAAGCATAGCTATTGCTAACATAATGTGGCTAAAGAGGGTAAATAATCCCTCTCAACATTAAAAACACCTAATTAAGAAAAATTCACAGCTTGTGAAAATTCTGGTATTGCAATTGTGGTTGGAACGAAAACCAGCATACACAGGGGTACTTCAGGACCGAGGTTGAGAACCACGAATGTCCTTATATATATAATATAATATATTATATATAATGAATGTCCTTGCAGAATAGACATAAACTGCCCTTTCAGTGAAGAAACAGAGGTACACTGTATTACAAGCTCATATGTAGCCATGTGTTTCTACCTGTGAGCCAGCACTAAAACTACGTTACTCAATTATTAAATGTTACAATTCACATTCATGCTTAATAGTTCTGCCTATTTAGCCGCCGCGGTGGTACAACGGCAGTTGTACTCCGAGGATCGGGGTTCGCGCCCTGGTCCTGCCATAGCCGAGCGTGGCCGGTGCCCTGTGGAAGCGGCAATTGGCGGTCGCTTCCGGGTGGGGGGAGGGGCTCGGAGAGAATCGCTGCGCACGGACGACCCAAGAGGAGGTGGGGTCACGGTCAGGAGCTCGAGGAGCCGCGCCCTCTAGAGGACGTGGCGCCCTCCTTCCAACTACTAGTACCGGTTGACGGGGTTGTGTAGCAGTGGTTCTCAAGCGGTTGCTACATGGGGGGGAATTGAATTAGAATAGGGGTTCAATTGGCTACCAAATTGGGAGAAAAAGGGAAAAATCAGAAACAAATTTAAAAAAAAAAAATAGTTCTGCCTATTTAATAATTGTCCCATCCAATAAATGTTATTTATCCATGCATGTTCTGCTGTGACATACATATGTCAGCCATGTCTATATACACTGCAAAAAATTTCTGTCTTAACAAGCGTTTTAGTCTTGTAATGAAATTAGAAAACAAGAAAACATTAGCTATTTTTAAGTTACTTTTTGCTTGACAAGTGAAATGATCTTACCCCATTGGCAAATCTTGAAATGAGTAAAACTATCTCACCCCACTGGCAGATAGCTTGTCTTATTTAGCAAAAAAGTAACACAAATAAAATTCTAAAGTCTAAACATACAATTAAAATGTTTGTTAAGATTAGGTTTTTAGCAGTGGGCTGAACTGAAAATAACTGTAATTCAGTACTTGAGCAATAGACTGACGGTCAACATGCGGACAGAGCCTTCAGGATTACTGACGTCGAGATGTGAGAGTAACAGGCAGAAATAATAGACAGGCAGGAATGATAGACATACAGGGATGATAGACAGGCAGGGATGAAAGCGAGAGACAGATTCGCAGACCCAAAGTCTGGATGCCGTATATAAAAAGGCGTGGCTGTCCTGAAGGCGGGGCTGAACCACCTTCCTGTTTGATCCTCACATCTGCTCACTCTGTCTCTGCATGCAAATGCATTGATCCTGATGCAAGAATAACACTAAAGCCCAGCACATCTAAAGAGAGTGTGGCCTCGCGATGGAAAAAGCAACTGTCCTAATAGAGCTTCATTAACATGAATCATTTATATTTGAGCGTCACAGCACAATTAAAATAGACATTTTCAGATGCAGATCAAAGCCTAGGTAAGGAAAGAGGGAAACAACACTAAATGCTTTTAGTGTTGATCTATGGCAAATGCTGTCAACATTCACACTGAGGTTGGAAGGCAAAGGATAGATTCATTATATTCTATAGCAGCAAGGCCCTTGATCGATATGAACCTGATAGAGACACAGCACTCACAAATTAATCCCAGACTAACAGAGGACAGAGGTGGGACCATCCAAGACGTCAGAGGGTATGTCTATTAGGAGGACAGAGAAAATAGGGCTGAACTTTAGTGCCCGTCCACTTTTTTAATAGGCGTTACCACTCGTGAATTCACCAGTCAGAGAGCATGGGCACACGGGAAGCATAGGTGGGAAACCAGTGAAATACTGCGTGGAATCCGATGAAGAGAAAGAGCTTCTTCAGCGTTTAGAATGTTAAAAGGTCGGCGGACCCACTTCCCATACTTAATTCAAATCTGTTTTTACCATCTGAGAATCCTCTATTTCAGAGAGAACTATGCCCATGCACACACTTCTCAACACAAAGGAACTGAGACAGCTATCCAGACAGGCTGCAATTAAAATATCAACAAGCTGCATGAATTATCATCTGTCGACTTACATAAATCCATCAGTATAGGGCCCAAATAAATGATTGAGCATTACGGCAATCAGAAGCATGATGATCCCAATAAATTCAGGATTTAACCACTCTTTTCTTCTTATGGGAAATTTCATTTCAAATGAGAAGGTGAAGGAGGGGCATTGCACGGTGAATGTTTGCAGAGGAGGAAAGGTTCTTCAGGAGCTCTTCTCAAGAAACAACCAGACCAAACCATTTTGGCAGCCCTGGCAGTATTACACTCAGTATTCAATTCTCAGATTAAACTAACATCAAAAGGCTGGATTTGAGTTCCATTTGGCTCGTGAAGGGTAATGTTTCCAGTTTTGTGAAGATGATGATAATGATAATTGTGGTGATTATTATTATTAGTCGTAGTAGTAGTAGTAGTAGTAGCAGTAGTAGTAGTAGCAGTAGCAGTAGCAGTAGCAGTAGCAGCAGTAGTAGCAGTAGCAGTAGCAGTAGCAGCAGTAGCAGTAGCAGTAGTAGTAGCAGCAGAAGCAGAAGCAGTAGTAGTGTATGCTCAAAAAAACCATATATCAGAGTCTGATTAATATGTGTGTTTCTGCATCACTGCAATGTTTACAAGATTTCTCACCATTAGTTCCATTGCCATTTACTTTTTTTTTTTTAAACCATACTAGCAGCACATCAGACTCAGTTATATAGTTCAGTACCCTAATCGTCATAATAATATGACTGAGGAAATGTGATTATCAACAAAACAGTGCACAAAACTGTTTGCCCATTATAACAGCTGACAGTTCATAGCTGGAAGAAACATGGCCCACGGATAGCATATCAACAGGCGTACCACTATAACACTATAACAACTGTCAGAGCACGGTGGTGATATTTATTGCCTTAATTGTGCACAGTATGTAAGGCCTAACATTGTGTGCGAACCACAGAAATCAATTAGAAGTTAATTTAGTACCTACATATTATACAATATACTTCAAAAGCGTTCAAGAAAAAAAATTATATAGATTTCGGTGTTTAAGTTGCGCCTGTCTCTCAAAATTACAGTGTGTCCTAGTCTACCCTATTTGTGGCTCCATATGAAAATATAAAAAAATGTACGGTCCAAAACATTTAATATTTTGAACATAACGTTATGCATGGGTATTGGTAAGAAATTCTAATGCCATTGAAATAATTCAAATTCATTGAATAAATGGTGTTCATCATTTATTGATTTACAATTAATTATTATTTAAATAATTTATTTTCATTTTTAATTAATTTCTTATAGGCCTATCTGTTGAAGTAGACAAGGTAATTGAATTATCATTTTCTGATTAGGCCTAAACCTGGTGAGATGCAGATGTCTTGTAATCTCCGCGGGTGACAATTAACCGAGCAATAAACATACTCAAGTGAACTGCGAAAGTCTGTGAAAACAAAATGCGCCGAGTAGGCCATTATAAAATTGGCAAACTGACACAGGACGCAAAATGTTTGCAATTTTCTCAGTAAATTGACACATCTTGTATTTATTTGTAATTTGAAATAAAACTACGTTTTCCATTGATAATTTCTGCGTGAAAATCTGTCTGGTAGGCTAAACATAATAAGTAAATAGGCTAATACAATCTAAGCTAAAAGCCGTTACAAAACTGTTTTACACGGTATAATATTAATGCTTTTGCACGAATACTAATTTTAACATCAATAATAATGATAATATGAACAAGGTCTCATCGTTCATCTGATAACATTTGGATGTAGCCTAAACTCCGCTTCTGGTTTCATCCAGCTTAGTCGACTGTTACCTTCATGAAGAAAGGTAGGCTACAAGAAAAGTATCAGCATAAGTTTTTTTAATTTTTTTATCTTAAATTGTGTGGGGAAATACCTTTAGAACATCAAGAACCACAGAAAGAGCGTCCTATCCACAGACACAAACACGCTGAATAAAAACGAATGCGCTCACCTCGTTTATCCTGTATTTTCACAGTGATCTCCACGATCGGTTCTGTCTCCCTGTCAAGGCGCCGAGCTATCACTAAATCCCCGCTGTCCCGACTCACGGTGACCGGCGTATTCTCTTGGTCAGGGTATACCAACTCAAAAGTCGCCGCCTGAAATCTCGCAGAGATCAGGTTCATCACAACAGAACCGATACCAGCGTCTTCTGAGACATTGATAATGGCCGTGTTTTCAGTCTCCAGAAGAGACCTCGACTTCCGAGGAAGTCCATTGCTTAGCTCATTCACTCTGAACAGTGGCGCCGCTGACCATTGTCGTGGACTAATCTCGATTTCCATATCTTGGCTAGTTCTAGATGGCCATCCATGGTCTTTGGCAAACACACGGAACTTAATGGGGGTATCCAGACCCAGTATGGAATCCACCAGTAAAATATCTCCGGTTTTTGGTACGACATAGAAACTTCCGTTTTTTGGAATACCGAAGTAAATCAATTCGGCATTTTTTCCACTGTCTGCGTCTACAGCCTTCACCGTGTACACTACAGATCGAAGCGCCGTGGCATCGTCCAAAGTTATTTTAACATCTGAATTGTTGAACGATGGATCGTGGTCGTTTGTGTCCAATACGTCGACTTTAACAGATGCAACTTTGGCGGTCACACGATCAGACGAAGAGCAAGTTTGGCAACATAAACCCAAGCTAAAGTTGTATTCAGACCGATCTTCCCTGTCCAAGATCTTGGAGGTTTTCAACAAAACGTGACCGCGTTTGTGGTGGGCAAAGACGTGGAAATCCTCACTCCCGGCGCCCAAGAGTTTCAGGTGCGTTCCTGTGTTTTGGCACCATTTTTGTGAGTCTGTCCGCTTCACTGGGATACCAAGTCCGTTTACTTTTGACCCAGGTGGCGAATTCTCAAATACATGTCCATGAAAGAAGGGAACACGATTGTCCGTTTTATTTCCAAAAGCAGTTGATAAGAAATACGATATCAAAACTGTCCAAAGCATGACTCTGAGCATTTTTACCACGATTAAAGTGGCTTAGAGGATTGTGTTATGATAGTGAACCATTTCACATAAGTTTTCGTATTTCATTCAATAATTTAAAACAATCAAAAATCCGGACAATAGCCAATGCCAATTTCTACTTGCAGCTGCAGAACTTTCCCAGCGCCTTCACTACGCTCTAACCAAGGTCTGCCTGCCTCTTCCTACAGCCCGAGTGCGCGATGATTCGCGCGGTGTTGGTGTTTAACTGCAGCACATAGTACTGGACAGCGCCAAGCTCCGGGGGTTTGGGGGTGTGGCATCAGGTAGAGGGAATCCTCCAGGGAACCCCGCACCACGTGACTGACACTAATTTATATCCACTATTCTCTCATTGGTTTCGTTGGACTAAACGGACCACATATTTAACTTTAAAAAGATCGACTTTTCACCTTGTAGCTACTACCAGCATGACTATTGAGTATCGTTCAACATTGACCCCCCAATTATCCAAGTTTTTCCCAGTAACCTGAGACATCTAGATATTTACTCTATTATATAAACTATGGCAATTAAAACATGCCACTGTGTTCTCTATATCATATGAAGAAAATGAAAGTTTTGAATAGGTTTTTTTCCCTCTGTTTTAGTACAGTAAATTTAAAAATAAAATACTTGCAGGTGGAGAGCAGAGTTCATGTAAATATAAAGACAAGTGATTGATATTCAGGCATTCGAAGCTCTCATAGTAAAAACATAAATGTGTACTTGTGTACATAATTGTGCACATAAATGTAAACCATGTAATGTTTTCTTCAATACATACTTTGGGTAAAATATATATTCACGGTTTATAACACAGCCATCAGGTTCCTCATCTGTTCCTTAACTGAGATATTCTCCAACTTATTGTCAAGAATGAAATACCACGGCACAGTACAGCGCTCAATAAAATGTTAAGATACAAATCTGTAGGCTTGCAATTCAGCCTGAGGGGTTTTGTCTTTAGTTCATCAAATAAAATAATTTGTTTGCTATGAAACAGGCAGTTCTCAACTTGCACACCACAATATTGCTATGAATTTAAGATCCTCTATGCTAGATGGGAAAAGGCCAGTGGGATAGATACTGGGGGCATGATTGCCAATGTTCAGTGTCCCCAGACAAACTTGTGCGTGTTGATTGATGGTGAAAAAGATTGCTTTCTTTACTAGCCCTTCTCTGTGTAACTGTGCAGTGCCTGCTGTGGGCGAGATCGATTGTGACATTTCCAGGATCCCCATATTCTTGAATCAGAAACTGTCTGAATGGCGCCTGGTTGTTATGGCCCTGTGGCGGATTCAGTGCACTTTTTCATCGCATAACCATAAATGCTAACTTTTGTGCTGCAAAATATGCAATATTGTTGCTCATGGCTTGTGGAAACGGTTTTCTATAGACCCTGTACATTCAAAAGTCTGAATGTACAATGAAGAGTCCCGATAGCTGATAGGAGTCCTCATGGGTTTTGCCAACTTTTTTTCAGTTAATATTTTGTAACCTATACTTTTACCGAGCACAAGCTTTGCTCTCACTTAGACTCTACTCTCACATTTACTAGAGGCTTTGCTAAGTATGAGTGTCATTCGAAACACAGGGAGTTTCTCTCAAAATATAGATCTTCCTCCTCTTAGAACATCTTAAGACCTCGTCAAGTCTACTGTTCTCACACTTATTCTCAGAGGATATTCTGTTCCATGTCCTATTTCGGTTACAAAGTTACTGGTAAGTTGCCGAGCAAATTGGATGAGGGAAACAAAGCCTTCACATTTTCAATCATACGTCACTCCCTCAACCCATCAAAGATGTAGCCAATCACCTTCACGTCCGCTCTCTTACTTTCCGTTAATATCTTCTTATAGCTGTTGTGGAAAAAGACAGCCAGAAAGGCATTTTTCAGCAATGCTTGTCTTTATCGCCTGTATATCGTGATCGTTCCTTAACACCGTATAGTTGTATGGCTGCTTGAACATGTTATTTTACATGCAAAACAATCAGAATAGAATATAGCATCTGTATCTGTGTAGAAGACAATTAGTAGGCCAGCAACATTATAAAACTCCAAGGCACTCAATCTCCATTGAAAAAAGTTTAAAAGCCTTTATTGTTTGGCTATAACATCATTAAAAAGCACACCAATGCATGTCGGCAACGTAGGCCTTCATCAGGGTACACAGGAAAGCAGCACACACAGGTGCAATATATTTGCAATCAATCCATCAGCAACAGGGCCAAAGCCAATGTCTTCAGAATTGTATTAAAAACAAAAACCTGAAAATGACTTAATTGACATTCCTGCAGAGACCCAGAGCTGTAATTATTATACCAAAAATCTACAAAGAATTTACTCAAGAGTTGGGAATACCTTTGAGAAATCTTTCATGTCTTTCACGCTTGAAAAATGAAATTATTTGTGCATCATTATTGTGTTGGTGAAAGGGGAAACATTTCAATGCATTAAAATATGAAGGTGTAACAGAACAAAATGTGAAAAAAAAGTGGAAGAATGCTTTCTGAAGGTGCTGTATATTATGGGGAAGAGCCAGGTTTTTTTAGCCATGTTAATATTGATGTAGTCATTTCAGAAGAGGTATAAGGAGAAGCTGCAGCTTGTATTTGCATCATGAGCATATTTGCTTATTATATAATAGCTCCTAGTGCCCTGCTGGAATTGATAGGGGGGAAGCGTACAGTGCTATAGGGCCAGAATCATTAACAGGAAATACAACACTTTGCTACTGAAGTCTAACCTTTAATGCTACCTGTGCTTCTAACTAAGAAAACTGACTTGACATTTGTTCCACCACGATTTTGATGTGTATTACTGCTTGTGGATAAATCTCAGGATTTTAATTTGCTTCAGACCACTGGAGAAGAATGCCCCTGCACTTTTCTTACAGGAATAAATCAATACAAAAACAAAAAGAATTGGTATGCTACGGCAAAGGAGGAGCTTTGTATATTAAGGTAAAGGGCAGTTGCGTGATCTATAATGTTCAAACAAAGGCTGACATGTTCATTCAGCAAGACAAGGTCACTTTGAGCTCGAAGAACTACGATCCGCTAGGAACGTGGCAAACGCCACTCCATCTCCGGAGGAGTTAACTGTCAAGATATATTGTCAATGTTTGCAAGTTTTTCTTGGATGTAGTTGAGCGCTACATTTATTTTCCAAGGTGAGTGCTGAAGATTTCCCAGCTGAAGCGAGACAGAAATAAAATGATGGCTTTAATCATGTGTAGTGCTGCTTCACTGAGCTTGAGATATTTCATTACGGTGTACCCTATATCTAACAAATGTCTTGTATAGCCCTTAAAGCACCGCTTTCTCTCATATGTTTTATGCATTAAGTACATTAGGGCCTGATTTACTAAAACCTTTAGCGTGTGCAGAAACTTTTAGCATACGCAAAACGAATAACACAATCAACGATTGGTGCAAAACGAATACCCTGACCAATCATTGGCCATGTTATTGGTTTTGTGTGAGCTAAATCAAGCGCCTCATGCGTTTAGCCGTCTCCAAAATATTCCCTGAACAAATGTAAGTGTCCCAGCATCCAAGGGACCATGGAGCATGTCCTCAAGCTAGCTAGCTAGAAAAGTTGCTCATACTGAATCCAGACAATGTCACTCCCAGCTCTGATTGGCAACAGTGCAGGTTGGCTGATACTTGTCTGTGGCTTTTTTGACAATTAGATTATCTTTAAAAAATGATAAAATGTCTGTCCAACAATCATGTAACTGTTTTTGGAAAACCTGGTAGAAAATATCAGACCTTTTGCTGTCATCAACAATCTGCAACAAACATTAACAAATTCCCCCAGAGGAATGGTCAAAAATGACCTCTTGCTGCTCTGCTTCTAACAAGCATGGACTCAGGGGGGTGAATACATGTGCAAACAACATATTTGAGTTTTGTCTTAGCATTTCCCCCCCACACACACATTTAACTTATTCCACCCAAAAAGTGCATTCATGGTTTGAATAAAAATATCAATTTAAACATAATTTAATTTGTTTTAGTAATAATGGGATATGCAGTGTGGTGGATATTTTTGCCAGGAACAGTAATTATACTCATTGTGATAGAATACAACTTTCAGTGTTCTGCCACTTAAGCCTACCACTGGAATTAATGAGTCTAGCAAAATAAACAGATGGGCATTCCCACTTTTGATCAATGAACATTCCGTCTCCTCAGTGAAGCATATCTGCTGAGTTAAAAAAGGTTGCTGAACTGGATTAAACTAGATACATCTTATGAACCCTGTACACAAGAGACTGACCACAGCATGACCAGTGTATTATTCAGTCACAAGGGAACACATTTTTTAAGGATTGTGGGGCATTACTGCACACCTTAAAGCACAGTGACAATGGGCAGTCTACTGATTGACTTCCCTCTCACTGTCCCTTGTGCAGCGATGTGGGTAGAGACCTCAGGATAATCCATTTGTCCTTAAGGGTCCCTCTATGCCCACTCAACCATGGCTGATGCCTAACCCTGTCCGTTGTCTCGAGAAACATTTACCAGGGGATTTTGAGAGTATTTAAAACAAAATTCCCTGAATAAATTGTCCAGAAAAATCCTCCTGAGCTCAGGTTAGATCCTACAGTCATGCATTTGAATGCTTTGACTTAATGAAGAAAAACTATGCCAGGAACCCCTAAATCATTTCTGCCAATTCGTAAATCAAGGGTGAAATTAAGATTTTTTTTTTCAGTTTCAGTTTAATCCTAAATCAAGGAACCATGTGTTTCTCAAACTCTTTTTGTTTCATGTCTCCCCACAGGCTTTAAGACCCTCCTGATATGTGTCCTTTATTTGCAAATAAATTTAAATTAAACCAAATTTAGACCTATATAACCAGTACTGTATGTGGTTATTATTAATGTATTAATGTCCTTATGTGGGCTATTAATAAAGCAAGTCAAATTTGGCTAGATTATGATGAGATCTACAAGCAAAATATTTTGGTATCTGTGGGGATTTTTCGGCATATTTTTTGAACACATAATACCATCCATCCATATCCATCCATCCATTACCTAAACCGCTTTTTCCTGGTCAAGGTGGGGGGTGGGGGGCTGGCTATCCCAGCATGCATTGGGCAAGAGGGAGGAAAACACCATGGACAGGTCACCAATATTCCAGCATTGCCTATTGTCTCTTTGATGACATTAAAGTACCACACAGTTTATACTGAACTGCCATCTGTCTAGTGTTAGGTCTAGAAATAAAAGTGAAAGAGAATGCTTCCAATAAAACAATAAAACCCATTTGCTTTAAATTAAACATTTTCCCCTATCATCTCCCATTACCCATTTCCTCTCCACTCCAGAAAAGCTGGCTTTATGAGTGGAATAATCTTCTAATCTCTTTGTTGAAACAAACAGGAAAAAAAGGTATTCAACCTCAAAGCTCATGAAATGTTATCTTGTTTGCAACAATCAAAAAAGCTAGGACATTTTTTTTGTTATTCCAAATGAGCTTTTACTTGGAGGGAGGGAGAAGTCTGCGAGCCAAAGTAGGAAACAGTCTCATTTCTCTGTTTTTGGAAGACATGCTTTTTTTATCTGCATTGTTAGGGATCAGCTAGGCCTAAAGCTGTGTGGCGGTTCCTGTAGCTGGATCTTCTGTAAATACTATGCCAGTAATGAGAGGCTGCGAACAACAACTATTATTTATTAATATATTCATCAGATTACCTTTTCCGGGGGTAACTTATTATGTCTTTGCCTTACACATCCTCTGACCCATTTACAGTTTGTTTATATTAACTGTAGAAGTAACTTTCTTAAAGAAGAGTTTTGCCCACAGAAGGCAGACATGAGAAAGATTTGGAGGGAAATTGTGCCGCTCACATCTCAACTATCATTATATTTGAATTCTGCACTGTTGAAGAAATAGTTTTTGTATCCTTTCAGATGCTTCCAGAATGAATCTATACAAGGACAGAGAACTTGAACCCATACCCATTAGCCATTAATATCTGCATTGTATTTCAGTTGTTCATTTTTCAAAGCTCTACACAGGACACCTAAAAGCTACTTTTAAGTTGACATTTCAAAACTGTGCTTTAAAGTGACCAAATATGTGACTTTGAGTAATGTCCATCTCAGATTCATCCACACCATGCATGCATAGGAACCCACATAAAGAGAATAGAGTGCCCTTAAGTTTTCCAACAGTTGTCACTTTGAATGAATGACACCATTACCAACTGCCAACCATAATTGCACAGATTGCGCCTCCAAAATTGCGTCAGAATTCTGACGGATTGTAATGCGCTCTTGGAAGCTGTCGTTTGACAGAGAAGTAACCGTACTCCGGAATGAAATGACTCGTGGAATGGGTTGTGGAATAAAGAGTGGAGTGTGAGGACTGCCTTTCGCCCTTGTTGTGACGTTTGCAAAAATTAATTAGCGCCGTTTGCTAACCTCTGCCTTACGGAAAGAGCAGCTGTGTGGTTCACGGTTAGGTCAGCAATGTGTATGTGTGTGTGTGTGTGGGCAGGGGAGGTAAGACATGAGGTAGTGCAAAAACAGGGGGTTGGTTCATGGGAAGGTGGGCTCATCCCCCCTTTTAACGCAGGGACGGTAAGAAGATAAAGCAGTGGCCAGCTGTGATTACAACATTAAGCTCACTGACTGCTGATGAGTGCGCACACGTTCACTCCTCATTAACAAGGAGGGTCTGTAAATCCACCTCCTCCCCTTGCTAAGAGCAGAATAATTACGCTTCCCAGGTTAACGACATCAACGCACCCCGTATTTCGACATGTATGACTGCCCATTACACCATTATACATTCGCTCCGTCTTCCACTTTATATCAACCGGTTTCCTTGCTTTATGATACCGATTAACTCTATATACGGTACTCTCTCCTCTTTGTTTCTCCATGCACACGCAGCTTTCATCCATCTTTATGCTCAGTCCCCTGTGGCAAAATGGGCAGTCTTTTCTGTACATGTACTCCCCCACCAGACTTATTCAGCTTCTCCACCCTGCCTTCATCATCAGAAACGCACTCTCTCCTTAGTGCCATCCGTCGTATCACCCCATCTGTCCATTTACCTCTGGAACAGCGGCGCTCCCCGGCCATCGCCCCGTCACATGTAAACAAAGAGCCATCTCAGCCCAGATTCGCTCAGCGGGCAAACAGCCCAATAACCGTTTCCCAGCAGGTGCTAGCTTGAGATAAAGAATCTGCGAGCTTGGATTCTCCAGGAAAAAACCCTGCCCTCCGCTACGGGCATCGGTCCAATCTTTTTGTTAAACGAACTCAAACGTAACACTAGAGATGGTCAGTATGGCTGAGAGAGTGCGATAAACTCATCCTCCCTGATATTCGCACGGCAGTGACGGCACACAGTACTTTACCCTGTCGCCGTCTACTTCAGAGAGAGAATCGGGGGGTAGAAAATCACATAAAAGCAGAAAATGTACAGTAGAAATTTATTAACAATTCATACCAATTATGCCTATAAAAATGAATGTGCACTCTTGATTCAGTTGGTACAGTGTAGCACCATTTAACACATTCAAGATGAAACTGTTTGGAAACACCTGCCTAAACAGGGCTCCTCATTCTATTATTGTTCTACGTACCTGTCTTTTTGAGCACATTCTGTTCAACTATCACCAGGGTCATTAATTTTGAATTGGATTCATGAATGAAGTTACCTATTCTTTAAAGCTCTCAACTTCTTTGATTTACAGAGCCAATACGTCCTTGGGCTGGGATGGTAATTCATGTTCTACTAAGACAACAGAAGGCTTGTTTTCCACTTCACATTCTGACCTGGTTTCCACATAAAATTGAACACGGTATTCACATTGTATTAATAAAAATAATATCAAACCTGAAATATGCTCCCACTCCCAGGCATTACCTCTTATGAATATTGCATGAAAATTGTCGTGTGAAGAGTCTTCACTTGGCGTAATGCAATCTGAGGAAATCTGAAACGATAATTCAGCAATCACTCGAACGCCGGAATCACAAATGAGATGCAATGTCCAGTCGAGCAGTACCTTAACAGTTATAGTTACAGTTCGGAGAAAGAGGCCCACCGGAGAGGCCTGCAGTAACTCAAGAGAAAATTATTATTTCATATAACCTGCTATACACATTTATCCAAACACATGCACCAATGCAACAATGCATACGAGATTAAATTGCAGACTGTGAGCTTTAATTTCCAGGTATTTACATCCATATCGGGTGAACCATGTTGTAATTCTAGCCCTTGTTATACATAGTCCCCCCCCCCCCCCCAGCTGTGTGTTGATGCTTCATTAGTTCATGCACAAGAAAGCTAAAACAAAATGTCTAGAGTTGATTATTGGTGTGGAATTTGTATTTGGAGTCTGTTGCTGTTGTCTCTCAACATGAGGACCAAAGAAGTGTCAATGCCAGTAAAGCAAGCCATCATGGGGTGGAAGAATCTGAATAAAATCGATCAGAGACATAGCCAAAACATCGCATGTGTCAAAATCAATTGTTTGGCACGTTGTTAAAAAGCAAGAACACAATGCTGAGCTCAGCAATAACAAACAGCCGGGTAGACCACGGAAGACCACTGTAGCGGGTGACTGAAGAATGCTTTCAATTGTGAAGAAAGATTTTTCAACTGTCAAAAAGATAAATAACACTCCCCAGGATGTAGGCATAGATGTATCAAAGACTAAAATAAAGCACAGACTACAGCAGCATAACCTCAGAGGGTTCACTACAAGATGCAAATCACTGGTAAGCCTCAAGAACAGAACGGCCAGATTAGAGTTTGCTAAAAGAAAGTACATTAAATAACTGAAGAGTTCTGGAACAAACTCTTACGGACAGATGAGATGAGTTATTAAACCGTACAAATTATTAAATTATTACATTTATAAACCTGTACCAAATTGATTGAAAGAGGAAAGTGTGGAGAAAAAAAGGAACTGCTCATGATCCATAGCACCATACAAAAGGTTTATCGTACGTCACGCCGGCCAGCCGGAAGATCACTGAAACCCAGCACGTGTTTGCGGTACATCAACCTTCAACACACTGGTCGTCTAATCAGGCTTAAATACCCTTGACTTGACGAACATGTACAGTTGTGTTCAAAAGTAGTACAACATCAGTAACCTGATGAACCACTGTTATTAGTAGTAATATTTCTGCATGGCAAATAATTTACTTGTAGATGTAGTAGTGTAATAGAAAAACAACAGACCCAACTGTCATGACATGCACGCTGCTTGTTCTGAGTCATTGACTCATTCATTGAAAGGGGTGTGTTCAAAATAATAGCAGTGTGGAGTTTAATTAGAGAATTCAATCATTCATGTGAAAAAAACAGATGTCATTAATTGTTCTTTATTAAAGAAGAAGGGAAGATGGCTGCAGTACAGACCTGGCAGAGATCCCTGAAACACACAGGAACTGAAGATGGCTGCAGTACAGACCTGGCAGAGATCCCTGAAACACACAGGAACTGAAGATGGCTGCAGTACAGACCTGGCAGAGATCCCTGAAACACACAGGAACTGAAGATGGCTGCAGTACAGACCTGGCAGAGATCCCTGAAACACACAGGAACTGAAGATGGCTGCAGTACAGACCTGGCAGAGATCCCTGAAACACACAGGAACTGAAGATGGCTGCAGTACAGACCTGGCAGAGCATCTCCAGGGAAGATCCCCAGCATCTGGTGATGATGTCTATGGGTCACAGACTTCAGGCTGTCATCGATTGCATCGAATTGGCAACCAAATACTAAATGCGATTACTTTATTTAAGATGATGTAAATTTGTCCAATTACTTTTAGTCCCCTAAAATGGGCGGACTATGTATAAAAAAAGGGCTGCAATTTCTACCTGCATCACTGGATATTGATGTAAATACCCTTAAATTAAATCCAACAGTCTGAACTCCAACCTCATATTCATCGTTTCATTTCAAATCCAATATGCTGTAGTAGAGCCAAAGCAACAGAAATTGTGCCATTGTCCAAATACGTACCAACTGCACTGTACATTGGCCTTCATTTTTGATTAACTGAAAGGTCATAACTGTGACACAGTTGAAACCTGCATTGTGTTCAATTTTCTTCTTCCTGATACACAGAACTATACTTGCCAGTTACAAAAAGAATTGCATCATATCTTGGACCCGATCCAAAATAACAGTATAGCTCCAGAATAGTGCCATAGATGGTTCCTTTCTGTTGTTGAGGCATTTTTCCCTGAAGTATTAAGTTTTGCTTAATCATTAGAACTATCACATAACATCCACCACTTTAGCAATAAGCTATAAGAAGGTCTTACATGCGAGTCAGATTTGGGCTCTGGAGAACAGCACATGACCCGAGACTACATCCCTGTCTGTACACTCCACGTGCATTACATCCATCAACATGATCTGCACAAGGTGACTCCATCGGATAATGTTACCGATTTAATTTAGGCTCTTCAGAAAAAACAACCGTGTACCTCCTTACATTTTAATTGTATTTGCAGAGGTTTCTGTGGCCCGGCTGAACTGATGCAGATGACCTGCCTTGTCAAAAATGATTCAGCATGAAACTTACCGGCAAGTTAGATTCCTACCATAAACAAGCTAGCAAGAGGGCTAACTTAACCCAGTCATGGTGCCTCATGAGTATAGTTAAATTACAAAGCTAGTGTACTCTTGATTA
This sequence comes from Ilyophis sp. 1 JC-2022, assembly GCA_022702515.1. Taxonomy (NCBI): domain Eukaryota; kingdom Metazoa; phylum Chordata; class Actinopteri; order Anguilliformes; family Synaphobranchidae; genus Ilyophis; species Ilyophis sp. 1 JC-2022. The sequence goes on along the minus strand of CM040399.1, from coordinate 43,674,046 downwards.
GCAAGAATTTATGTTCAATTAATTTCCACAATGTTTAATGTTCCAATACATAAAAATGAATGCTCAACTGTTCCCAAAGGCCTCTCTGTAACTATTAAGGTTTTATTCAAAAAAGGCACTCAAGTCCTCTTGCGGTCATTCGTGAACAATCACAAATTAATAGAACTGACGCCAAGAAAATTGTTTCAATATCTTTATAAAACTTTTTAAAAATAGACGCTTAAATAATATTCATTTTGGTTCCTGCATAATAAATGTTAATCGGAAGCATGTACCAAAGTGAGAGGAAAAACACAGTGATAAATAAGAAATATTTTATTTTACATTTTATTTTTCATCATCCTCTTCCCAGTCACAAGACTCTTCTTAGGGCCATGGCAATCTTCAATCTTCAGAAAAACAGCTCCAATATGCTTCTTTTGTGATCTTGATGAAAAATTGACCAAACATACTTTTGCACTAGAAAGCAGCTTTTGTCATAAGCAAAGCGCAGAGGTATTTCAATACTGTCAACTCATTCCATGGTCATTATGCATTGTGGTACATATTATCACTGGGGGAAGGGGGGAGGGGGGGTATGGGCAAGAGCGGGCTAGCCTTGTAGAGTTAATGCTCAATTAATTGTGCCTCTTCACTACCTTCCTTCTCTTTACAGCTTTTTGCCCACCAACCCCCACTATGGTATTTGACATTGGAGAACTGAGGCTTGGCTAATCTGAAGACCCTGGACCTTGAAGTTACTTTTCATGCATTTCGTTGAGCTGCTGGTCTCAGCTGTTTGATCTTTTGTCAAACCACTTACTTTCTATCCAGCAATTTGTGAGAGCCAAGCAAATACTTCCTTTTCTTTCTCTCTTTTTCTTCCAACAATTAAGAAAGCCACATTGGTTGGGTTTGCTCTGGAGGTCTACGATTTAAATGAATGGTTATAAATTATTTAATTCTTGCAGACTTTAACTCATAACTGCATTTATTGTTGAATGGCATTTAAATATTTGAATCTCCCGAGACAGTGAATGCCCTGTCTGACACCATAGAAACCCATCGCATCATCTCCTCACAAAAGCAGGAAAGGTGAATTAAAGGTGTACGCGGACGTCGGTCACGTCTCAATTCAAGGTCGACTGTGGACTCACCCGCGGTTACTTTTCACTGGTTCACCAAACCTTATGACCTCCAATGTGTCGCTTGCCCATTGACAAGTAAGTAGATTTAAGTGAAACTTCCTGCGAGCGTTTATCAGTTTGTCAGACGCGGTTTATTTCTGGCACGTAGGAGTGGGTGTCATATGCTGGACGGGTGCAAATAAGGACCGTTTCAGGGGCCGTTTTTAGGGTGTTAGGGTTACGCTCATCAAGACCACCGCGATGAAAAGGGAAATGTATACAGAAAGGGGGACAGAGGGAGGAACAAATAAATCAACAGGTGCACAAATTTCCATCAAATCAACATTTGAGGCTATACACCAGAGGTGGGCAACAAGGGCCGTATCAGTTTCTGCTTTTCGTGCCAATTTCTGATCTTAATTACTTTATTGGCCTACCACGTTCGCCAACGGACATTTTTAGCTACATTTCTTGATAGGCACATGAATGACAGCCGAAGACCGCTTTTGTGTCGTATAATATGAAACATTTTACTGTGATCCAATCCATCAGTGAAGCAGTGTTTGTGTATAGAGCCAATTAACTCATTTTGCTAGGGTAATTGGTGGAAACAAAAACCTGGATACACACCGGACCTCCAGGAACGGGATTGCCCACCCCTGCTATATGCCATGGCCACACTTAATGCATAGGCGAAATAAACAAAGGCCTAGGGCGGCAAGTCCTAGGGGGCGTAAAATGACACGGTGGTAAATGCGCCCCCCCCCCCCCCCCCTCCCCCCCCCTGCCCTCCCCTCCCCCCCCCCCCCCGACCCCCCCGAAAACCCCCCCCCCCCCCCCCCCCCCCCCCCCACCCCCCCACACCACACAAACACAACACACACACACCACACACACAAACTCCCTCACATCACACACACACACACACACTCACACACACATGTCCTCGCGGGGGGCTGGGCGGCGGGGCGCATCGGGCGCGTCCCGGCACCGGCTCGGGCCTGGCCCTCTCTCCGGGTTGCCCTGGGCTGGTTTGCTCCCCCCAACCCCCTCCCACCACCCCCCCCCCCCCCAGGGCTCCTCCCTCTCCCCCGTCCCCTCCTCCCCTACTCCCCCTCCTTCCCTCACCCTCACCCCCTCCATCTCACCTATTCACTTCTCACTACGCTCCCTCTGACTCTTCACTCTCTCTCTCTCTCTCTCTCCTCTCTCACTCTCCTCTCATCTCTCTCTCCTCTCTTCAGCCATCCCGAGCCTGGCCTGCCCGCCATCCTCTCCTCAGCTGGAGAGCTCTCTCGAGCTCTCAAGCAACCCTCATCTCTGCCTCTCCTCCTCCTCTCTCCTCTCTCTCCTCCTCCTCTCTTCTCTCTCTCTCCCCCTGGCCCTCGGACACTCCAACGCTGACCCCCTCCCCCCCCCTCTCTGCCTCCGGCTCGGGGCAACACAACAGGCCCCTCTCCTCCGCCACTTCCCAGGGCATGTCGGCTTCCAGGGCAACCCCTCAAACCCTTCTCCCCAATCCCCCCCTTCCCCACCCCCAGCTCCCCTCCTGTCCAAGCTCCTGTGCTGTTGCCTCCTGCCCCTCTGGCAGCCTCTCTCACCTGGCCTCTGCCAGCATTGGCCCCGCCGCCCCCATCAAGACTATCCCAGCACGCAGCCCAGCCCTCCCCCCCCCCCTCCCACCCCCCCCCCTCCCCTCCCACCCCCCACCCCTCCCTCCACTGGCTCCACTCAAATGGTGCTCGCCAATTCAAAAAATTGGTGCTCAGCGTTCTCAGTTCCTCCCCTCTCCAATCCCCCCCTCCCTAATCAAAAAAACCTCACCCCCTACACCATCCCGGATCCCTATCCCTCCCTCCCCCCCCCCCCCCCCCCCCCCCCTTCCCCCTAGCCCCCCTGGTCTCGTCTGTGTGTGTCCTCTGTCGCCCCGGTGGTGTGCCCGTCAGAAGAACAGACAGCAGACAAGTCTGACGCACTTCAGAGAAAGCGCAAATTGAAGACTCTCCTCTCTCACCCTCACCACCCCCTCCCCCCCCCCCCTACCTCCCTTGTTGTATTGTTCCCCCCCCCCCCCCCCCCCCCCCAAAAAAAAAAAAAAAAAAAAACCACTGACTTAGTACTTATATTTACTATTTATTTTTTTTTTTTTTTTTTTTTGTTTTTTCTTGTTCCTTTGTTGAAAAATGCTAATTGTTATGTCGTCTGGATGTCTAGTCTATATAAATAAATAATGTAAAATGTAATAATAATGTATGTCATTCATCTCAAAGGACAACAGACAACAGACCCCCCACAACACACAATTAAACTTAACTTATTTTTGTTGTTTTTCACTAAACAAACATCCCATCCACACACACTTGTGCACTGTGTCCATTGGCAGAGATGACTGTATGAAAATAACATGATAAATGAGAATGTGGTTTTGTGCTCACGGAAAGCTGCCTTCCACATTTAATACCTCTGAATGTGGCCTCATTGGTCAAAAGCCACATTGGCGGTTATTTCATATTTAAACGTGCAAGTCTCAACCCATCCTTCTTACGCCACTGCCCTCCCCCCCCCAAGACACGAGTCCCATTCTGAAATGAGATTAAGTTTTCGTTCAGTGTCTGTGGCTTGTGTACGTAGCTGGAATTGTTTGGTATTATTATTATTATGTTCCACTTTGTTCCGTGTTTTACTGAAATAAATTGGTTTGTGTTAGACTGCTGTAGTGAACAGACAAAAAGAAACAAAGGTTATCTTGCTTGTTTCTTGGCAACAATGAATTTTTTTTATTCAAGAGAATAAATCTCCAACGGAAAGCACACCAGAAAAAAAGAAGCAATTTTTTTTCTCCATAATTCATGTGTTCATTGTCACGCTTCGGGTGTGTCTCGGTAAACTGCCTTCTACAAAGCTCAACAAATACTGAGGCATGGTCGAAAACCTGGTATGAATAACTAACAAACAAACAGAAACTATTTGAGTTAAATATCATGGGAGCTACCAGGAAATGGGGGCAAGTGAGCTGAAAACTAGGAGGGGCGAAAAGATAAATTAAAAGGTTTCTCAGAAGAAAAAAACCCTCAACCCTGTGAATGTCTCAGAAGACCACAGGCCTCGCGAGACTGCTTTGATGGAGAAGGGGGGAGTTCGGCCGAGTTGCAAAACTCCGGTCTCCTAGGTGAACTGAGGGGCTCAAGGCGGATCCATGAGCAAACAAAGCTGCCAATCAATGCTCAAAATGAAAGGAAAATTAAACGTGCAGATAGAGAGGGCGGGGCTGCTCATGCGCACGTTTCAATGATTCTGTGAAAATACGACTGCCGTAAAAGTACCGTACCCATACTGGTACCTTGTGTTTGTGCCATGAGTGCAGCTGAAAGGGGTGTGGCTTGGAGGTTCTCGTGTTTGCTGGATTCTGGCATAAACCTGTTCCTCCTCATCTCCGGTTGTGGTCACAGCTCAGAAACCCAGCCAAAAACACCCTACGATATATATACCCTTTCAGCAATTCAGCCCATCTGTTTGCATAAAAAAAACACAGATCAGCCTCACTTCCTGTGGGGGCATGTCCTTATGTGTGTCAGTCACTACAGACAGGAAGTTTGGCAAAGCGCTGCCCCTCAGGTGCCCACAGTGTTGACGGGCATCTGCAGCTGAACCACCTCTCCATTCTCACCCTGCTGTGCTTGGATGGCTTCGTGTTTCCCCTCCAAATCCGTCTGCAGGGGGGTGGCCAGGGGCCCTGTGCCCTGCTGAGTGAGTGAGTGAGTGAGTGAGTGAGTGAGAGAGTGAGAGAGTGAGAGAGAGAAAGATTCAACACCAATAATTAACAGATTGAGCCATCTAGCAGCCTAAACACAGCTTACATTCTTTACATACAATTAATTTATGCAGCTGTATATTTCACTGAGGCAATTTCTTGCTCAAGGGTACAACGGCAACTCTGTTTCCCTAACCATTATGCTACACTGCCACCACACAACATACAGGATTACACACACACATGCAATGTACTATGAACACACACAGTACACACACTTACATAAACACACACACAAGTACCAGCACACACAATATACACAGAAACATTGTGAAAACTGAGCTTGTACAAAATAAGATAAGAGGTTATTTCTATTTCTACAGCAGTCTGAGTTTCAGATGTGTCAGGTGATAGTGGAGTCCCTGGTGTCTCACCTGGACTGCAGAGGCATGCTCAGTGACTGGAGCCAGCTGTACGTACTGCACCTGGATATCACTGGCCTGCAATGGCGAGCCCTCCACTCCTGTTGCCGCAGGATCTGCCGACGCCACGGCGATTAGTTGAGCTCCCCGTAGCACCTGAATAGGCGAGTACAGACAGGCACCATTTTTCACAGCAGGGGGGGGTGGGGGTAATTCTACCCAATTTACTATAAACCATGTTAAATCATTAAATCTCTATAAATGTTTACCACCAGGGCCCAAGTCTGGCAGCACTGCTCCAACAGAACCAGGCTGTACTGAAATCTCTAATCTGTGGATGCCAGTAGGGTCTGATTGTCCCTATGGAGCAGGAATTGGACTTCAGTGTCATGTAAATTATCCAGGGAATGAATGTAAGCTGTTCAAATCAAGTGGCTAATTAATTTATACAGATTTTGAACGGATTCAGACACCAATCCAATTTTGACACGCAATTTAATCTCAGAGCACACTGACTTTATGACGTCGTACATCTTACCTCCCCCAACACTAGAAACTAGAAATAGACCTAGTCTATTAATGCTAGTCTATTAAGATTTGTAGTGTGTACATTTAGGCCGATGTATGGGTGATGTGGAAGAAGACTGTACATGCTCTGCTCTTTCTTTCGGAGCAGGGTGATATGAATGGTGTGAGGCACTGAAGCGATTGAAGTGAGTAGGAGGGATTCGTAAACTTAAACCCTTAACTATATAGAACTGGCTCCAGAGTTTGTGTTTATGTGAGTAAAAACAGCTTTGAGTCCAAGAGAATAACAGCACTGGGGAAATGACTCACCCTGCACTAATGCCTACGAGACCAGCAGATAGAGGAGACAGCACACAAGTTTAACAATCCAACAGAACTCTCAAACCCAAAGTACATCAGACCAAACACAAAATCTTACATTTTACTCTTAAGGGTGGATTTACGAAGATCCCAAATAAGGGGTGTTATTTTGCGGGTGCAGCCAAAGAAAATGCACGCTTTATCATATCACACTTTGCGGATGATCCAAGAGTCATTATGTAAATTACTCCAGCCTCAAACAGCCATATTTAAATTAGATATTTTGCGTGTTTGGAATGGTTACACTGTAAGAAAATGGTGAAAAGCCTGGCAGCACATTTTTATGGTATTTTTTTAGGGTTGGGTATAGTTTAGTGTTGCACTGAACGAGCTGGCGGTTTATTACAAACTGTTTTACTGGATGTCTGTTAATTTCTGCCAGGAGTTACAGTTTGTCAGGACTGAAATGATCATAACTATGCTTACTAGCTCTAAGCCTACTCATGCCGTAAGTGTCACATAAACTCACATCTTAATTTGATCATGGGATTTCTTTTTTATAAAGTTTTGATTTCCTTGTTATTCACTGTTTGTTATAATAATGTTGTATTGCTTGTTTGATTCAAATACAAGTTACTCTTGTATTCTGTAACACAATTTGCTTCATGATTTAAAAAAAAAAAAGATTCTTACTGTTCATGATGGGTCAGTTAATTAGCCCCCATTGTTACGCAATCATTCAGAACGTTCAGTTATGGATATTCCAAACATACCTGTACGTGTCTTGCTACAATGACAGCCGTCATCTTATCGAATGCGTGTCTTTTAATACCGGCTTTCCATTTGTACTAAAATTCATCCAAAACTACCTTTCCCAAACTTCCTTTCGGGCTTAGTAAATCACTTTACAGGTGCTAAAGTAATTTATTTGCATGACCACCTCCCACTATTTTGCGAATTAATGTAGGGACGCCCAATTTTGCATATTCATTTAGGCTAACCCGCAAAAATGAGAAATCAACGTATATTTCAATTTTAGCACACGCAATCCTCTTTACACCTCGTTAGTTGATCACATCTGAGGATTTTTTGCGGGTGGTAACAGTTTTACACGTGTGTTTGTACACGACATCAACGCGTCAATAACGAATAACGCCGTCAATTTCTACCAACACGTTTCTACGCTAGTGACCAAGAATATAATCAAGTGGGCAATATAACAAACTAGGCTACTGCTCTCTTACAGGCATTAAATTAGTATTTACAAAGTAGTAATTGAGAACAATCGCATTGCAGAGCAAAGCCTAATGAATTTCCCATCAAACCTATTCTTTTTTATAAATGGCCACTTGACTAAAGATTCCAGTTGGGCTGGTCTGAGCTGCAGACTACACAAATATCCAAGAACATTTTTTCAAATCCATTAATTCATATCTAACATGCGGGAAATAATATTTTTGACTACTAAAATTTAACTGAAATGTAGAGAGCCAGAGGGACAGAGGGAGAGAGAGAGTGAGAGACAGTCAGAGAGAGAGGGGGAATTTCCTGCAACTCTGCTGCCCCCTGGTGGATTCTTGGGAAACTTTCACAATATCAACTCCCAGTCCACTCAACTGTACAGTAGTAGACTGAGTAAACTCCCCCTTTTTACAAGAGTCTATATATAGCACCCTGGTAATTCCCCAAACATGAGTCGAGTTAACAATGTTCTCTTCAGCACACCCATACCACACCATAAATTTGTTTTCCTGAAAAAACCCTAAATGATAATTCCAGGTTCATTAACATATTCAAAATGTCCCTGAAATAAAGTGGCTGAATGAATGCCAAAGAGTTTGCAGAGCTGAACACATTTAGATCAGAATGGTTATTGCCAAAATATACTTTCTCCCAAAATACTTGACTGTTCACACAACAGGAAGCTTTTGAAGGAAGCGAGAGAATAATTGAAACATTCCGTTGCAAATTATCTTGTTAATTAAAAGTGTTCTTATCCACAATCAATTTGCGGCTAGTTCACCAAGCACATGTTTTTGTACGGGAATATGAGCAAATTGAATAAAATGGAACAATTTGAAGATAGAAAGTATTACTGCCACAATTCTTTGAGTGATACCAGTCAACTTCAAATTGGCCTACAAATATAGTGCAAGTACAGAAAAAATATTCTTTCTGTGAAGGTTGGAAACATAATTTTCTTTACAGCGAACACTGAAGTTAGACCATCCTGAATTCAAACAATCTATCATATTGATTGGTTGGTTATTCATACGAAAACCAGCAAATATCTGCTGTACGGTTGTGGCGATGGCCGATGACATCGGACATCGACGATGTGCTGTGCCAATGACGATGTGACTTTTACGTAAGGCCTACAACCGTACAAATCGCCAAAATGATAGTTTTGTGTTTGTTTGTTTTTTGTGGCATGTGCAGACTATCCAAAACAACTTTCCACATTGTCCAGCTTATATATGACCACAAACATTAACAATATAGGGCTAAATTGTGTTCAGTTTGTCTGTGGTCGAGCCTACTACTTTGGAAATAGAACCGTTGTGCGCGGTGCGGTGCCTGGGGCGGCTCGTTGATGCTTTGACGTCTGGTGAAATGCGTGTCATGCCATTTCTAGGCTACTTCTAGCATAGGCGCCTGGTTTATTTTTTACCAGGGGGTGCACTAAAAAAATGCAGCCACAGGCAAAAAAACATTTTAAAAAACCCTTATAGTTAAGCGTAGCCTAAGCATAATATTTCTGACATTTTTGTTTCCCGTATCAGTCAGTTTGGTGTTGCATAGGAAACAATCTTAAATGCTTAACATTAACCCCGGTCCTTTCAAAACAATATTTCCTATGTTCACACAGTTGAATGCCTCCGTCAAATAACTAAAAACTAGTTGACTATGCAATCGCGGCACATGTTTTCAACTGCAACAGCTCAAACATTAACACGCCTTGCATTCAAATGCTTTTTTCCCCCCCTCATTCTCGTAGGCTAAGCTATAACAGAGAAATAATAACGTCATTTCAATCTATTTGTTTATTTGCTGTCTTTTACCGAAGCAATTTAGGCTATTACTATTTTGCATCATTTACCATAGGCCCTACATATTTCATGTCCGAAAAAGTAAGCTAATGGTTTCGGGTCATTTTTTCTGAGCTACATATTGCCTTCTCAAAATGATCGCATCGGGAAAGCAAAATGAGGTGCAGTCTCCAAATTACGCGTGCAACTAGCGAAGGACCATCTGTATGGGAATGCGCTCCACCACTGTATAGGCTCACTGTCAGATAAGGTGAGAAACATAGCCTTAGCCTATAGTCTGTATTTTCCTGTCTGAGGAATCAAATGAAGCACTGACGTTATTGCTAATCTTTACTGGCCCGAGCGCATCGTGAAGAGATGCAGGGCTTTTTTTCTTTCTTTTTTTTTTTTTTTACAGATTGAAGAGGTTTTGTAGCTTAATCAACCATTCAAATCGTTAAAAAAAAAGAACAAAACTGTTTTAATTCAGAAGGACATGAAAGTTTATTGATGAAGTTTCAAAACATTTGAATAGCCAATGCTAAATTACTAAATGAAATGGGCTACGAATTGGCGATGCTTTGCAGAACTAATTTTATTGCAATAGCCTAATAAAAAAATGTAATAAAAATGCACTCCCTCGCAAGCAGGGATGATCTTTCATTGGCCGATGTGACGAAATTTGTTGACATCGAACAACCCTAATCTGCAGTGTGCAGTGAACATAGAGTTATTTGATTCCCTCCTAATGGTTCCAAGTGACACAACATGACTGCTGCTAAAAACTAGTTATTGTCTGGCTGACTTTTCAGAGGCATTTTCATTTTCATAATCTAACGGCCTACTGCCTATTATGACATTTTCAATCTGATAATTCAATTGCACTTTAGATTTAAGCAACCAAGTTAATTTCACAATAACTGGGCCTGTGACACACACTTAATTGACTATAATCACAGTTCCAGAGCTACAATTTATTGACAAATCAATGTGTTGCATTTAATTATCGCGGTCTGAATAACATACCCCCTCTGGAGAAATTCTGGATCTAATTCTTTCAGCTTTAGATTTGAATGCAAATGTTCCATACACCTTCTCCTCTCGCCACAGTTCTACTGACAAATAGCATCCAATCATAAGCAGGCAGGAGTCACCCGACACCCTGTTGTAGATACTGCTATCAGGTAGGATGGAACACGAGTAGAATCTTCATGCAATAACTAGCAGATGCGCCGAAGTGGCTGAATCGGGAAAATAGTGCATTATAAATCATGCGTGAACAGACAACCGCATAAATCAGCGATACAATAATCTGATAAGTCAGCTGTATCGGATCCGAGTGTGAACAGGCAATGTTTAGCGGGCGATGCAGTGTACCTGATGCAGAGTGAATAGTCATTCCTGCTTTCATAAAACACCACAGATAAGTGTGTGTGTTTGAGAATGGAAGGGCTTCCCTTCTGTACAGTGGATGTTTACATGTGTGACAAGCAGGGCTTGAAAACGAAAACGAAAACGAAAACCAGAAACGAAAGGTATTTTTGCAGGAACAAAAACCGAAACGAAATCAACCATGAACAAAAACTTTAAGTGAAAATCCATTAATAACGGCCTTTTTTTTCATTCCATGTATTTCACAAATGCTTACATCATGCTTCCCTGCTATAACTAACCCTAACCTAAAAACAAATTAAGTCAATAGTTTGTTATATTTAGAAGTTATTCAGACATCAAATTAAACTCAATTAATTTGCAGAACAAAAATATTTCTTAACGAGTCCCATACATCCCTGGGGCTTCTCCCATAGACCCACCAACAAACACTGCGGTACGCCCACTTTCTATCGCCATTGCCTAATATATTTCTGGTGATTGTCTATGCCTTTGGTTTTCATACCGAATATGGCCTTAGACGCCGCGTGAGTGGTATCATTTCATGTTTAACGTTTGGCCACTGTGTAAGTTATCTCAGTGGATTTGTTAGTGCCAACGATGCTGATTCTTATCTCAACATGTTGAAGTTATCGTCCGTTTATGTTCAAGTCAATTGTTGGATGTGACTTTTGTGCGTGCAGTTTATAAAGCCTGTATTTCCATTTCTGTAGCTACCGCTACACCTTGTATTCATGTGTCATTTGTAACATGAGTTCATACGATTATTTGCTTGTTCTGCTGTGAGCGATTCGAAATTTGTGTCTCTTCTGAAGGGATTTCCTGTGTCCCTACATCAAAGCAATTCTATCGTGGTTATTTTGTCGTGGTGCTATATTCATCGTGCCAAGTTATTCAGTGCTAACGCAGAGTGATATTGTTTGCCGACTGTGTTTTTCATCATCCATAAAATGCATTTCTTTTTCTAAACCGGGCAGGTAGTGATCGGGTGGGAGGCTTCATGTAGGCGGTGACGATTAATACAACAGTCAAAATCCATGTGCATATCAGAGAATGATTGCTGTGCTAAACAATAACTCTTAACTTTGCCCGTGTTTATTAGGCTATTATTTTCAGAAACACGGTCACGAAGATAATAGGTTCTGAGTCAGGCTACTCGGCTGGTTTGAATGTTTGGGAGGCGAGAGAAAGAAAAAAAAAACCTTAACCTTTGCTTTTTTTCATTCTAACGGTTCAAGAATGTTATGTTGCAGGAGGAACAAAAAAACAGAAACGTTAAAATTCAGATTCGGCTCGGAACACACGGATAGAAAAACTGGTGACAAGCCAGCCAACCTTATGTTTGGCGGGGCTCCTACCTGTCCATCCTGCCCAACATGAACCTGGTGGATCTGCAGATTGCCCTGAGAGGAAAACAGTAGTTACAATACTGTCCACAACACACACGCGCATGTATGCACGCGGGCACGCATGCACGCACACTACAACACATGCACACAGTGCACAACAGACAAACACACTGTCTACAAGACACACAAAGACAACTACAGTGGGATGCAAAAATTTGGGCACCCTTGGTCAAAATGCTTTTTACAATTAATATCTAAGTGAACAGACGCTAACCTGACCTCTAAATGGTACAAAGTTAAACATGACACATGAACCTTGTGCTAACCAAGTGCTTTGTAACTCCTCCTCTGGCAACTATAACAGCTTGCATACGCTCCCTGTAGCCAGCTAAGAGTCTTTCAATTCTTGCTTTTGGAATTTTTCCCCATTCTTCCTGGCAGAACCTGTAGCTCAGAAATGTTCTTCGGCCTCCTTGCATGCACAGCATGTTTGAAATCTCTCCACAGATTTTCAATAATATTCAAGTCTGGGGACTGTGGTGGTCATTCCAAAACCTTCATCCGTCTTTCCTGGAGGTACGGCATGGTTGATTTCCATGTATGCCTTGCATCATTGTCTTGCTGGAATACCCAACCTCTCAATGTCTGGACTGACCTTTGAACATTAGCCCCTAAAATTCCTTCATATTTGGTGAAATCCATTCTTCCTTCCACCCGCACAATATTTCCTGTGCCCCCCGCTGCCACACCACCCCAAAGCATAATGGATCCACCTCCGTGCTTAACAGTTGGCAAGGTGTTCTTCTCTACAAATGCTTCACCCATTTTTCTCCAAACATACCTTCTTTGGTTGTGGCCAAAAAGTTCAATTTTGGCTTCATCAGTCCAAAGCACATTGTTCCAAAATGCTTCAGGGTTCTCAAGGTTTTCTTTTGCATACATCATACGCTTTAAGGCTTCTTTCTGACAACTCTGTCATGTAGGGCTTTGTTGTTCTATTGTACGTTGTATTGTTGTCCTGTGAGCATTTCTCACCAGGTCTCGGGCCATTCTATCTGACATTTTTCTTGGTCTTCCAGATCTTGCCTTGACTTCTACTGTTCCATTTATCTTCCATTTTACAATATTTTTTCTGACAGTGGAAATTTTGAAACGTTGTTTTTTTTAGTCTTCTCCTTGTTGGTGGAAGTGAACTATCTTGATTCTGACATCCTTGAACAACTGTTTAGAGGAACCCATAGTTGTTAATACCAGACACAACAGCCACTGCAGTCGGATGCTTTAGAAGGCATGAGTTACTTCAGAATAAATAGTTGAGCCCTGGAATTATATTCACCTGACCCATTGAAGCCCTAATGAGTGAATCACCTGGGCCTGGGCCTTAGTAATCATCTTTTAAAAAAGTAACAAAGAATAATTCAAAAGGGTTCCCAAACTTTTGCACAGGGCCTTTTTCCTTTTGTATTATTTTGAAACTGTAGAAAATTTAAATTAAAAGTAATCTTGCTTCAAAATTTTAAAGAATGTGTCCTGTTTAACGTTTCAAGGTCAGGTTAGCTACTGTTCACTCACATATTAATTGTAAAAGGTATTTTGACCAGGGGTGCCCAAATTTTTGCACCCCACTGTACAATGTGCGCCCTGGGGTTGGTAGAACTCACCTCACTGTCCTGTGTGATCTGAACCTGCTCTCCCTGGGGGACTTGTGTAATATGCAGGTGTCCCTGTGGTATCTGAGACAGAGAGAGAAAAAAAAACACCACAGGGAGAAGAGGGAGAAAGATAGGGAAAGAAAGGGGAAAAGGGAGGGAAAGAGAGAGAGAGAGGAAGGGGGAGAGGGAGGGAGAGAGAGATATAGAAAAAATTGAATTAAAACCCTGGTTTCCCACCTTTGTCAAATAAAACAAATCATCGTGTGGCCCACCGATGTGGACTCCTCGATTACCATGCCATATGGTTAGGTATTAGGCGGGTAAATTAGGCAAGTCAGTACTGGAGTCAGAGACTCACCACCTGCACCTGACCATCCTCTGCGATGCGGTGGATGTGTAACTGCTGACTGTTGGCCAGGGTGTAGTGTAGAGTCTGCTGTGAGGAGCTTTCGGTCGGGGACGTCTCTGCTGCACTGCCCCCCTCTGGGGGAACACAGAAATAACACGGATCAATAACTTAACGGCGCAAGAATGAAGGTCAGTGTCGTAGAGCAGTGTGTGTCTCGTGTGCAGAAGTGTGTGTGTGGTAATCCATGAGAGCTACTGCTCTGTGCAAATCACTGAACTGTGAAGGGATTCACGCTCCTCTTCACATCGGCCAGCTGCTGTTTCTCCGTGTCCACGGCTGCTGTGTGTAGCCTCAGTGTACTTCTACATGCAGAGGGCCTGATACCCCACCGAGGGAGTGGAGAAGTCCCCACAAAACATTCGGTGATGTCCCGACACCTCAAACTGACCACCTTTGCAAATTAATCCAACCAACCAGAAGGACACCTTCAGCGCTGTGGCAGTCTCCGGGCACACGGACTGAGGCGGGGTCAGTGTGTGGTAACGGCAGTCTGAGAGGCAGGGACAGGTGGGTTACCCGAGTTCTGAGAGGCAGGGGTCCTCCTGGAGAAGCTCTTGACGGCGAGGCTCTGGCCTCTCTGTTTACGGCGCCACGCCGTGCGACACTTGGAATCGATGCTCTGCTTTATCCGGTACCAGTCCGACTCGGTGATGCCAAACTTATAGAACAGGTGACCTGAGCAGAGAAGGGAGGGATTTAGAGCCGAGGGGGGAGCGGCGAGACAGCGGGAGCGGGGGCCGTGGGGGCCGCGGGATTGGCGGTGAAGCGGCGGTCACTCACAGCGGATGCCGTAGATCATGAGGGGGTCCAGCTGTCTCTTGCCGTGTTTGCCTTGTCCTGAGAGGTTGGACACGGCCTGGACCTCGCGGTGGAACAGGTAGTCCAGCAGGGTCAGGGCCATCTTCTCCGCCGTGCGACAGTTGGTGCTGATGTGCAGCATGTCGGCAGGCGACACCGGGGACCTCACCCGCATTTCCACATTATTTTCATCGCCCAGCCAGGTACCCGTAGGGTAGTCCTCTGTGGCAGGGGAATAAACACTGATATTTATCAGTGTGTGTGCATGTGTGTGTGTGTGCATTTTGGGAGAATATCTCCATGTCAATGTCACAGTGTCACAAATACAATTGAAAAAAGAAATACATCGAATAACAACTGAATCTGTTAAATAAATTAAAAATTTTAAATTAAGAATAATAATGAACCCTGAAGTCTACCTTCAGAGTTGAGTGTGATGACAGTGACGTTGTTGGCATTCTGACTGCCAGCCTGTCCGCTGTTGGACACGGTGTCACTGGCCTCTGAGCCACTCTCTGCATCCTCCTGGCTGTCCTCTGGGACTGGAACCTTCACCAGGATGGTGTTCTGTCTCCGCCCACTTGCCGTGCTGGGGGAAGGACAATGAGATTTAGGAGTAATTTGGGGAATTGCATTCTTGCCAAGGAGTTGCTGTTTTGCTCATGAAAACATCACGGGTCGAATGCAGCATGCCTTCAAGTTGGAAACTAGCGTGGGGTTCTCTCGGCTTTCCGCATTTCCTGGATGTGCAACAAAGTCAAGACCAAACTAGAAATTCAATCCTGAGCGATCAGGAAAAAAGCCTCCCCCCGCCTGCCCTTCCACTGCCTTGGTTTGTTTTTCTTCCCAATTTCAATATAAGTCCCTTTTATATTACAGACCATGACTCACCACAGGAGAACTATGCCTTGTAAATATGTAGATATGTTGGGACACTGAGATGGGTAAATTCTGCTAGGCTGTTAAGTTGAAATCCATTTTGAAAGTATGTTCGTGTCCAGATTGAATAACCGGGCTATATGCATTTCACCTATTTACACTACGGCATAGTTTTAATGCAAACCATGAGTACATATAGACAATTTTAGCCCCAAAAAAGGCCCATTTTTGTTGCACCAGTTTTTGAATGTATCCATATGACCTTGACCTCTGACCTATATAGTTGTCATATGTGCCCAGTGTCAAGCGTCAAGTTGATACTTTGTTTGTCCCGATCGGATATATAGTTCTCGAGTTATCAGCAAAAACGTATTTTCTAAGATGGCCACCCTATCGGACAAAAAGTAGGTTAAGGTCACTAAACAAATAGATGTTGCACAACTTCAGTAAATATACATCTCTGATGTACAAGAACTAGTTCCAGGGCCTTGCGGTTTCTGAGATTCTGTCTCCACAAAATTTGAGTGCCAATTTTTGTCACACCTCTTTTTCAATTGGCTATATGACCTTGACCTCTGACCTATATAGTCGACATTTGAGAAAGATGTCATTTCAGTCAAGCTTCAAGTTGATACTTTGTTTTTCCTGAACTGATATATAGTTTTCGAGTTATCAGCAAAAACATGTATTTGTCCAGTAGAGCGGCCATCTTGGAAAAGTAGGTCAAGGTCACAAAACAAATAGATGTTGCACAATTTAAGTAAACATACATCTCTGATGTACAAGGACTAGTTCCAGGGCCTTGCAGTTTCTGAGATTTCGCCGCCACAAAATTAACTGGGCAGAATAAAAAATTAAAATTAAAATTAAAAAAACTGGTATAAGCCAGTTGGGGTGATTTGGGTTTTTGGATACTAAAGAGATTGTAGTGCAGACATTACATTTACGTGAGTTATTGACTCAAATCAATGTTATGAATACAACATTTAGGACATAAGGAAAGGAAATATTTTTGTAACAGTTTATTTAGAAGAAAGTTTAGAAAGCATATTTATCTTGTTTATGTTGTTTATATAGGCTCTGTGTCATTACAAACAGATGCTTCAAAAACCCACATGAAATATTAGTTTTCCATTCTCCACTTTCGCTCTATAGCTACACTATGGTAGGGTCATAAATATTGAACAGTGAACTTCGGGACGAGCAAGAGACTTGCTGGGGATTAGCTGATATGGGAACTCCAACTGCACACTGCAATCAAGGCCTTCCTAAACGGAATAAGAAGTGAACCCACATGTGTTCTGTGAAAATAAGTCCCTTTCTCGCATTACTCTGTTACACTCGATATTTGAGTTTAATTTGGTGACGTTTGCTTGAAAGTTTTAATGTTCTGTTAACATTGCCTGATAAAGTGGCTCCACTGACAGACAGGTTTGGTTATTCACTACAAAGCAAGAGCAGGACATCTTGCAAATTTCATTATCTTTGACAGAGGTCAATCATTGAATGTAGGATTGCTACAATGCCATAATGCCATCACTCACTTGCTGAGAATGTTCTCCAATGACTCTGCCACGCGTGTATTTATCTCCTCTGGTGTTGCCCCTTTGGGACGCTCACTGCTCACAATCACGTTCGTCTCAGGCACAACGCTTCAGAAAGAAGACAACAGGAAGCCATTATGTGAGAGAGAGAGAGAGAGAGAGAGAGAGAGAGAGAGAGAGAGAGAGAGAGAAATACACACTAAATTATAAAGATTGGCAATATTGATATTCAATAAGCCAGTAATATGGTGGTACGCACAACGTTGTGGGTGCCATTTGTGTGTGTGTGTGTGTGTGTCAGGGTTGGGACAAATTCTGAATTTAATTGTGAATTTCATGTAAATTCATTCAATTCATGAATTTGAATTTGAATTGGCTCCGCCCACAAGAAACTGAATTTGAATTCGAGTTTCAGGAAGTGGAATTGTAGTTCATAAAATTAAATGAAATTCAAATGTTTCATATATTGTGCTCAGGTATGAACTCATGGTGATCAGATGCAACCAATCTGAATGAAGTACAGGGTCCCCACAGTCATGAAAAAGGAAAGTTATGTAATTTGGAATTATGTTTTCCAGACCTGGAAATGTATTAAAAAATACCCTGAAGGTTTTTGAACAAATTGTACACTTTAATCAATGGTCATACTGTAGTGTATTTTGTCTCTAAACTTGTCATGGTGTAAATCTATGTAACCAACCAGCCAACTGGAGGCTGAGTTGCTATGCAAATGCTTACAGAGAAATTATTTGCTCTCGCTGATTTCCATATCTTCTATTATTGTGCTAAAATTGAGTCATGGAAATTCTGTAAAATGTTATGGACCTGTCATTTCATGAGTGAAAATGTGGGGGAACCCTGGATTCATTTATGATTTCAATAAATTACATTTTGTTACAAATCTATTTCTCTCTTAGTTTTTCACATGTTAATGTTTTCAGATGCTTTCATTATTGGACAGTTAACCAAAACTGCTAAATGACACAATAAGCAGTTGAGAATCTCACGCAAATGGCACTTACTCCCGAAATCCCGCTTAGTTTAAGCTATTTGTGATTCAGACATTTGATTTATCCGCTGTTTCAAGCGTCTGTCCAGTATGTTTGCGCACGGGATGGAGATTTGATGAAAATGAGACGTGTCTGCAAGATTAACCGTTTTTTTTTTTGCGCAAATTTGTTAGAAAAAACTGTCCAGTGCCGCCGATAATTATGAAAAATACAGAATCTTTCACATAAATGGATATTAAATACAGCATCTTGCACATAAATGGATATTAAATACAGCATCTTTCACATAAATGAATATTAGAATAAGTGCATGTTCTCTGAACATAATATTGGTCTTATCTTCCTTTGCCTTGCCTACTTGCAATTATAAAAGAGCTGTCATAAAAATAAAAATACGTAACAGTAGGCTATGATAGACCATCTGCATCTGGTATATCATACCATACCAATATTATATGGATAAATTGATAAGACAGTCGCTGTGAACTATTCGCTTTGACAGAGATGATTTTGTAACCTATTGTGTAAGCACAGCTGCTCCAAAATTATGCTCCAAAATTATTAGGAAGCGCAAAGTAACCCGCAGTGTTGCTCTACCAGTGCTCCAGGTTAAAATCTCTCTCCTTCCTGGCCACATCCTTCCAGCGTGTGACAGATGCACTCAAAAAATAAATTGTTGGAAAGTAGTTGCACGTAATGGGCTATTATTAAGTATATGTGACTTCAACTGGTTAAGTTGCATATATGCGGTTAGTAAAGGCACTGTCACTGACACGTTGAAAATGTATACCCCCACAAACACATATTTAGTAGAAATCTGGCAATCTAGGGGGCAGGTACAAAAAACAGGTAATTAGAATGTTATTGCCTGTGCCACCCACATTTTGAGAAACGCACCCGTATAGCATAGGTTAGAATACAGCGTATCTCACCCCGCGTTAAATCCGTGCAGCACAGGCACTTAAGCGCATGACTTAAGTTGGCCATCTCTGAATCTGGCCCCAAGTAATAATAAAAATAACGTAATATAATAAACAAATAATATATAATACATTTCACTTAAAGGGTAACAAAGCACTACAACAACTTATTTTAGATGATAACTGATACATTAGTTTTTTTTCTGAGTATTACTGATTGATCCTGGTCCAGATCTTGACAAATTACTGCAGTCAGTGCAAAAAAAGCGTAAACTTTAAGAATCTGGCTCAAAAGTGTCTCTAGTGGCAAAACGTTAGGTACTGCACGTTCAATCTGTGATTGGCCAGAAATTACCTCCAGCCGACATATTCCTCCCGGTGACAAAATAGAAACCTGTACAGCTACGCCCACCGATAGTTCGGTAGCTACACCCTGAAGTTTTGGAGCAAGGGTGGTAGGGTTGCAGTGGGGAGGAAAGTTTCCGGTAAATTACCGGAAAGTTTCCATGGTAACTTTGAAATGGTAACTTTGGGAATTTGACGCATCGCCAACTGGTGGTCATTTCTGAGAATGCAGTTTTAAAGTTACTTTGTTGTTATTCTCTGCTGTGCACATGTCAGAGGAGATTCCAGAGGAGAAACGCCAAGTTAAGTTCATTTTTTTTGTTGTTGTTTTAAATATTACATTTAACTGTGGATATCAATTTAATTTAAAGTGGATATATAATGTTCAGAAAACTAATCAGCTACCCTCAACAATTAATCCTTCACCTATGTTAATGGATGAGCTAAAATAATCTAGCTAGCAAGCTAGAAACACATCTGGCTAGACAAATTCGTCTTTTAACCTCACTCATTTTAAACAAGTTTAGTATGTGATTGTATAACTAGGTAGAATGTTATCTGGATTGGCACATCCTGAGATTCTTTCATAAATAAATCTATTTCTACAGAAAAATGCAGTGGAAACCTTCAGAAGTGTAGACACACTTCATTCAGACCACATCAGCAAATGGAAAGACAACAGACATTTGAAAGTTATCTTTGAATTTCATCAAAATCTCCCTCTTTCTATCAGTATACTTCCTGCTTTAATGTGTTTTATAACGGACCATACACAAGTAAATATAAATTCCCAACAATTTCCCATAAATTCCTGAAAGTTTCCATACATTCCAGAAAGTTACCATAAATTCACAAAAGTTACCATGGAAAGTTTGCTCTTCTGAAAATTCCTGGAATTTTGCAACCCTAAAGGGCGGGCAGCCCAGCGGTTGACCTGCGTGGAGAGGAGATAGAGAGCACGCGATATAGCTAGCTTACAGTTTAGCTTTGTTGAATATTCTAGTTATAGTAGCCTATTTATTTTTGGTATATATTTTTTTATAGTTAGCTTAATAGTCCCTTGTTTTTTGATAGTTTTCAGTCTAGCTTAGCAGGTAGCTAGCTAGTTTATTCACCTCCCGGGGATTTGACTTCATGTTTGTATCTGAGATGTGGTTTCATCCCGGTGAGTTCAGCCCACATACGGAACTTTGCCCACCAGATTGTGACTTTTTTAGCACCCCCAGGATGTCCGGACACGGCGGGGGTTTTGCTGCCATTTTTAAGAAATAATAATTCACGACTCCTGAACGCTGAACAATTCTCCAGCTGAGGTACAACTATTAAAAGTGGGATTGGCTAATCCTCTTGTCTGTCCTCATTTACCGATCGCCAAAATATAATAAGAATTTTATTGCGCAGATCTCTGACCTGTCTTCTATCATGTCTACATTCGATTTTTTTGAGGTTGGGGATTTTAACGTTCATGTCTGCTGCTCGTTGAATCCACTTGTTGCTGACTTTCTGCACCTTGCTGAATCATTACGTGCCCTTGCTGGCCTGTTTATTTTTTTGTAAACTATTACTCGTGCTGCACAACACCGTTCAGTGTGAGCTGCAGTGCTGACTGTGGATGAGAGCAGTTATTTACATTTTGTTGGTTAATGAAGTCACTTTTAAAAAATATTGTTGAATTTATGTTTTAGGGTATATTATTGCTATATGTGGTATTTCCTGCAGAAAGGGGGGATTTGGGTCAAATAGTTACCAGGAGTTGTAGTATATGCATGCTACACGTTTAGCTTTGCAACGTACGTCCCTAACAGACATTCTCCCTGGTGAAAAAAAATAGCTGGGGCATGGTTTGATACCTGGAGCTCAGCCCCTATATTATTACCTTATCACGCCCAGATTTAGGCATTTTTCTCATTTCAAAAGTGGGCGGGGTCTAGCGAAACCAGCGTGTTTTGTTACCCTCTAAAACTTGTTTTGCTACATCATGAGTCAGTTGAATTTCCTAGACATAATTCTGCTTCCTGTAATTCAAATTCAAATTCTGCTTCTTGTCCAATCTCCCAATTCTTTGAATTGAATTTCAGCAAATTCTGAAATTCTGAATTGATCCCAACCCTGGTGTGTGTGGTAAAGAGTGAGAATCCAGACAAACAGAGCAGTGCTCACCACCGAACTTTGTTCCAGGTCTGTGTGGCCCCCAGAGGAGACCCAGCCACCATAGGAACCTGAATGGGCCCCTGATTTTTG